>OY986438.1:78850176-79177676 GCA_963920525.1 Dichetophora obliterata
GTTCGAAGCTCGATCGAGAAACAGTTTTTTTTTATTTCAAAGAAAAATAATAAAAATTTATATTTTATTAATGTTGGATTATTTAAGTAGCAAAATAACATCATTTTAAAGCGCTCAGGGAATGCCCCCTATAAATTCGTAAGCATTGTGTTGATTCGGAAGATGAGTGATAGTTAGTTGGAGGGTGGATAGATGGAAAGCTTAATATTAAATTCACTTTTCGCAGAGAATATCACTGCTCATAATTGCCGAATATATCTTGACAGCTATAACTTACTACGGAAATTATAGCAAGGCTTATATCAACTATAATTTTGAAAATTTTGTATAGCACTAAGAGGAAAAAAAAAGAGAAAATAAAATTAACGTTTAGTGAATATATTAGAGTAATTGAATTCCAGCTCAGACAGAAAGTTTTTTCAATTGAAATAATTTTTTCTGTTCGGTCGTCACCTCTCTGCAGACAATGGCAAACCTCAGAGAGTAAAAATTGCCATGAAAAGCCTTTTGAGAACATAAGCCGTTCGGAGTCGGCATTAAACTCGTAGGTCCAGTTCTCGGTCATTTGTGATCAAACATTTTAATAACACGCTGTCATGTTTCGGGCCCACCGTTTGTGGTATATGGCTGGTGCGTCATGTGGCAAGGTAGCCTTTGTTGCGCACCCCTGTCCTCCCTCTGACAGCACTGGTACGCTGGCGTATTGCGCGGCTAAGGCTCGCCGGATGGGGTGGTGTTCTTGCCAGCCTGGTCCGACCGACGGAAACTACACATGAATACTAATCGTACCAACTGAAACGAAAAACTACCGCCTGGAAAAAAAACCGATAAACCATAAAAAAGATTTAAATCTCGAAGGAAGATAAAAAAACCGATTATTTTACGCGAAAGTGCTGAAAACGAAGAAGGAATATGAACCGGTTGCTCGCTGTTGCCACGTTGGCATGTCTCGCGGGTCGATCGTCCTTGGCTAGCCCACCCTTTCTGGCCCCAAAAGAAGACCAGCTATGGTGACCCTGCGCCTTGGTTTAGGTCACCCCAAAAACTTTTATACTTACGCGCACACTATGTCGTCAACGCCACCTGTACTTTTGAATCTAAAAACTCATGGTTTAAGATTTACATAGTAGTACTTAGAACATTTCATATGGCTAGTAATTTATGGAGAATTTTTTTCTTTTACAAATATATATACATCTTAATAACAATCCCTGCATAACAATCCCGACATAGGAGTGGCGAATTTCACGAAAAATTAGTTTTAGATTAATTTAATTCTTGATTAAATAAGTTTTAGATCAATTTAATTCCTATTAGCTTTAGATTAATCTAATCCTTGTTTAAATTAGTTTTAGTTTAATTTAATTTTTGTTTAAATTAGTTTTAGATTAATTAAATTCTTGTTTAAGTTAGTTTTAGTTTAATTTTATTCTTGTTTAAATAAGTTTTTAGATTAATTTTATTCTTGTTTAAATTAGTTTAAGATAAATTTTAATTTTAATTTAAATTAGTTTTAGATTAATTAAATTCTTGATAAAATTAGTTTTAGATTAATTTAATTTTTATTTAAATTAGTTTTAGATTAGTTAAATTCTTGTTTAAGTTAGTTTTAGATTAATTTAATTCTTGATTAAATTAGTTTTAGATTAATTTAATTCTTGATTAAATTAGTTTTAGATTAATTTAATTTTTGATTAAATTAGTTTTAGATTAATTTAATTTTTGATTAAATTAATTTTAGATTAATTTAATTTTTGTTTAAATTAGTTTTAGATTAATTTTATTCTTGTTTAAATTAGTTTTAGATTAATCTAATTTTTGTTTAAATCAGTTTCAGACTAATTTTATTCTTGTTTAAATTAGTTTTAGATTAATCTAATTTTTGTTTAAATTAGTTTTTTTTTTTCTTTTGTTTTGCCTTTTGGTTTTTACTTACATTAGTCTTTATTTAAGTTTAGTTTAAATCCAAAATTCTCCAAATTAATTTTTAACCTATAAACCCATTCTATTTTGTTTGAATCCAAGTTAGATTATCTTCAGTTTTAATTTTAATGGATTTGATGGAAATCTCCCCCTTAACTTATTTAGTTCAAACTTAAAATGAACCGGTCCCATATTAAGCTTTTCTTGGGTTTCAATTTGACTGGAATCCAGAGTCAATCTCGCGGTAATTTAGTTAAAATAAAAATTTATATTCAGTTTGGTTTTAATCCAACCGTCTTCAAACTAGTTTTAAAATATAAACACATTCGGTTTTGTCTGAATTCAAGTCAGATTGACCCAAGTTACAATTGAAATTGACCTGAATTTCAGTGTAAATTGTTCTTTTTCAATTTAAATATATTTATTTTCTTTTAAGTTCGAGTGGTTTTTGTGAAAGGGTAAATTATTTTTCGCTTCTTTTAAGTTTGATTTAATTTTGTATGGGTGTAAATAGTTTTAGCTTAAATTCTAGTTTGATTCATTTTGGTTAGCTGCGTATTAGTATCACAAATTATTTTGGATAAGTTTTGATTGGTTCGGTTGTGCAGTGCCTCGAGAGTGAAATTAAATCGTTTATTTCAGAACCGGCCTATGTCATTTCAAAGGAATTTACTGTTTTAGCAATGAACGACGATTACGAGTTAAAGAAAATAACTCAAGTGTGCGGATCTTGCACAGATTCTGTGTTACCTTTCCGGAAGCAGTGGCCACCAAAAACTTGATGCGGAAAAGAATTGGCTAAGGCTGTTTCTCAAATAAACGGTCCAATTTAAGGAAAGACTAAAATTATTTGTTTCACCCTTGCACGAATGTTATCTACCCGGGTATGTCTACTATCGATATAGCAGGTTATCTGTACTAACAACCCTTTGCAGTACTTTCTTTTAATTTTCCATTTGGTGGTGGTGACTATTCTAATGGCTATTAAAAAATATTTTAAAAAAACCTGTGGTCCCGGCCTTTCGATGACGCTGTTATCGTGGTGGGGGCTGCGGCTGGTGGTGGTCTTATTTCGCCTTTCCTTTTTTTTTATTTTTCGCTGACGTTGCTGCTGTGGTATCCAGTGAAAGTAAACCGTGGAACGTTGGTTAGTTAAGCTGTTGGAATGGTGAGCGTGACTGGAGCGTTGTTGTTGTAGTTGACTCTGCTGGTGGTGTCGGTGCTGGTGTGATGATCTGGCTGGTGCTGGTTGCAGTTGCTGTTTGCATCCAGCCTGGCGCACGCTTCAATGGACCGTGCTGCCTTTCTTGCACCGCGGAGCTCTAGTTCCTGTAGTTGGTTGCTGCTGTTGTTGGTGGGGTGGAAGGCGCATCCAAGTGTTGCCTCAGGCGTGTGGTAATGTATTTGCTGGCTGAAAAATAAATATAGTAAACACTTTCCATAAACTTGGCCGTGTGGACCTCAGCTTACCTGACGCTATCGCCCTCCAATTTCCTCATTTTGTTGTTGGTGTTTATCCACCTCAAGCATGTTTATCGCCATTTTGTTCGCCCGAATGTTCTAGAACCTCACCGAGATGCCACATCTAAATAAGAACAAAATTTGTGTGCACTGCCACGCTAGAGGACGCTAAGGCAAATACCAGGGGTATTCATAAAAGGTATTATTCAATATATGCAGGTGCCCATGAGAGCGCACAACACAATTGATCCATAGAAGCTAGGTCAAAGTCCTTCCAAGGGCTGAAATGGCCAGTTTATTTTTTTATATTAATTGAATTTATTAACAAAAATTACTAAACATGTCAAGTTGCATGTGTGGAACTACAGATTCCAACCATTAGTCAATAAAAATTATTTTGAATTTTATTTTATTTAGTACCATGACTTGCAAATCCTAGGGTAAGCAATCGATTGTTTGCGTGAGAAGTGTTAGCGTTTTAAAAGTTAAAAATTTTATTTGAGTTTCTAAATAAAAGCATATGAATTTGTAATGAAGTAAACATTTGGCATTTCTTTTTATTAAATTCGGTTTTCAGGTATCGCGATAACCAGAACCGGTCAGAATTGATAAAATCAAAAACCAAAGTTAACAACCACTTTACCCACGGCCTCATCCACTGAGTCGACCAAACTTGATCTCGACAAGCGAGGAATTTGGCTCGTAACAACTTCTTTTAGAGAATTTGTTTCTTTCTTTTTTTTCTCTTCTTATGGGTTTCAACTTTTATTTCCAAGTTTCAACTTTTCGGATTTTTTTCAGTTCTTTTTTCTTCAAAATTTATTTTTTTAATTTTATACTTTTTCTTGAATTTTCACTAATTTCTCTCTTATTTTTACAAATTATTTTAGTTTTTCTATTCTCTCACTTTTCTTATCTATTAGCACTTTAGTATCTCAGTTAATTTTAGATTAATTATTTTTTATTTTTTTCACTTAACATTTTCTAATTCTTTTTCTTTTTGCAGTTTATTTGATTTAGTTTTATGTTTCTTTAGTTTTTCTCTTTCTTTAGCTTTTAGCTTTCTAAAATTATTCACTCCTTCTTTTCTCTACATTTCTTTTTAATTTTTCTCTTTATTTTTCTCTTAGTTTTATTTTCGTTATATGTTTATTCTTCTTCGGTTAAATTTTTTATTATTTTCAATTTGTTTAGGCTCTTTCTCTCTATTTTCACTTTTAGTTTATTTTATTTTTTTTTCAGTTTTTGGATTTAATTTTTTTTCAGTTTATTTAGATTCTTATTTTTCTTCAGTGCATTTTGTTTTTAATTTTTCGGTTTTCCCTATTGTGTTTTACACTACTTTTTTAATGTATGTTTTCATTTTCTTCCTTTTCTTTTAGTGTGTTATTTCATTCAACTTTCACTTCTTTACTTGTTTTAAGTTTATTTTTATTTGTTCAGTTTTACTATTTCACCTTTTTTTATTTCCTCTTTTTTCTTTCTCACTATTGATGTTGTTGGAGGTGGTGTATTGGATGTGCCGGGTCCATCTGCTGGATTTAGGACTTAGCGCTGCTGTTGCTGGATAGTGCGAGATGGTGGTGATGATGATGTCGTTGTTGTAGTAGTTGACGCTGCTGGTGGTCGTATACCGCGTGCTGCGCTGATCTGTCCTACTCGTTGATGTCGTGGTTGTCGCTGCTACAATTTTCACCATTTAGTTTTCTGTAGTTTTACCTTTTTTTTCTTTGTTGTTGTTGATAGGGTGGGTGCTGCACTGGTGTCCATGCTACTTGCCCAGTGAAGTGCTAGCTGATGTTGCTGCTGAAGACGCTACCGCTGCTGTTGAAGCTGCTACCTTAGCGAGCGCTAATGCTGCTATTTGCGTTGGACTGGGTGGCGCGGTTCTAGGCTCTGCGGCCAGCGTAGAGCTAGATGTTGGTGGCGCTGCTAAAAGAATTTGATGTGTTCATGCGGTGGTGTGAAATTGTTTGCTGCCGTCACTGAAGTTTACTGGGGTCTGCGGTTTACTTGGGGAGTTAAATGTATTTTGTTGTTGCTATTGCTCCAACATATTGCCAAAATTTGCAGCATCTTCAAATTTTTTCTTCGGAAAATTTGTCTGTTGCGGTGTTTG
This sequence comes from Dichetophora obliterata, assembly GCA_963920525.1. Classification (NCBI taxonomy): domain Eukaryota; kingdom Metazoa; phylum Arthropoda; class Insecta; order Diptera; family Sciomyzidae; genus Dichetophora; species Dichetophora obliterata. The sequence continues at coordinate 78,855,680 of OY986438.1, forward strand.
CTGTAGTTGCTGTGTTTGAGCGCCTGTTTGCAACGTTTGATTGCTTAACACCTGTGGTGCTAGTTACTATGTTGCTTGATGTGGGCGTTATTTGCATGATTGACTGTCCGTCAACTGTGTGAATTTTTCTGTAGTTAATATGTTGCTGGCAAAACAAAATTCTTGTCCTCAATGTGCGCCACAATTGGTTGATCGGAATTCTCGTCCTTTATGGTGATGGGCAGGTAGCACTGGTTTGGCGACAATGTGCTATTTCGCTGTAATTGTTGTGTAGTTTGCAGCTGATGCAAGAAGGGGGTAAAATTTTGCAGCAATGTGGCTGTGGGTCCGTGTTCGCTGCCGGTCCTGCTGCCTTGCCACCTGGCATGATTGTCGGAGTTAGCACCACGCATCCTTAACTGCCGTTCGAGTAGTTATATCCATTATTTTGTCTCTTCAACCTTGCTGCTACTCCTTCTCTACTTGGGTGCTAGAAGATGGAAGTCTTTTCTTGACCGGTTTTTTTTTAAGAAATATACAAAACTTTTCCACTCGATTATGACTTTAAAGTTTGTTGTCGACTTCCGCGCCAATTATAGCGTTCACTTAAAAATTTCTTATGAATTAATTTCAGCAAAATATGTTACAACTTTAATTTAACAATTTTGATCACACACTTTTAGGTGTCTACTCCAACATCTACCCAGGGTTGTATTTTTTCAGTACCATGATTTTTCGTACTTAGGCCGGGGTTGCCACATGTCCTCGATTAGGGTGAGTTCGCATTCACTTGTACGACATTTACAAGTATTGTACAAACCCAATATGTTTGTCAGACCTTGCTCCCTTTTTCCGGTGGAGCTGACTATCAATATGTAGTAGGTAGTGGTTGAGTTGGTACGAAGCTATTTCCGCTGATATCATTGCCTGCATTCAGCGGAAAGAACTGTTCCACAACTTTCGGGCTGAATGGTATGCTCTCACAGAGCATGTTCCTTGAGATGTCACAATTTATATAGCGAAAATATTTTATGCTACTTCGCTACTTGAGCACTTTTTCGGCTAGAATGCGGCCATTGGCTACCGATTCAAGCGCATATCGCATCACATCATTTTTTTGGAACCGGTTTATGCGCGCCGAAGCTAATGGTCCAGTTAGCCTCGCATGGCACAGCAGCGTATGCAACGCAGATAAGCATCTAGCACACAGCTAAATAAATGGTTGTTATGTAACGCCTAGTCACATAGTCAAAATAAAACAATAAAAAAAAGAATACAGCGATTTTATTTTAATAAATTAACCGCACTTAGTCAAACAATTTTACAACTTCACATCTGCTTTGCCAAAACGTCAAATACATAGAAGAATCCACAGAAATCTAAATGAATAGATCTTCTATGTTTATCTATGTAGTCAGAGATGCATTTCTGTTTTTATCTGAGCATTGCCATGCGTTGCCATGTTGTGCATAATCAGATACACACAAATCCCACTGAACAGATTTCAACGTGACGCTTGTTAAGCCATGCACTGCTATGCCATGCGAGGCTAACTGGACCATAAGTTTCTACTTTTTGTTGGTGTTTATCCATCTCAAGCACGTGGATGGCCATGTTGTTTGTCGGAATGTTCTCGAACCAAAAAGAGGTGCCACATCTGAATGCCAATAAATTTGCACTCACTGCTATACTAGAGGGCGCTAGTGGAAATACTAGTGGTATTCATGAAAAATGTTACTCAGTAGATTCTGGTGCCCATGACAATTTACTTTATATATACAGTGGAATTCGGTTATAACGACCCTGAAGGGACCGGAATATTTCATCGTTACAACCGAATGCCGTTATATGAAAATATAAGTTTTTTTTTGTTCATTGTTAACTTAATTCATTTATTATAAAAAAAATTTATTATAAATAGTAAAAATAAAAACATAAAAATTAGGGTAAACAAGTACAATATGTTTTTTTGTTTCTTTGACTTTCTGATAAAAAATATTTTCCTTTTCAAACTTCAATCCATGTTTGCAGCAACCAAAACTGTAACACGAATCGTCAAAACTTTTCCTCCTATACATTTCTTACCTTAAAATTTTAAAATTCTATCGGACATGAGTTTAAAGAAGAACCTTGTTTTATCAGCATTATACATTTTTTCTGAGTCCTAATAGCAATCTCGAAGTTTTGGATAAAATTCTGTAGTCACCTTGGGATACATCACCTGCTTCACCTGAAACCTTGCAGTTAACAATGCAGTGTCGCTATCGAAAATGGTAAATCAAACTTTCTAAAGAAGAAAAATTCGTTTTACCTAAAATTGTAACTTTTTCTTGTAAAATATGATCGGTTAGAGGTATATATCGCGATTTTTGGATTTTCTACATTTTGAGGAGGTGTGATATTATATTTTTCCTATGTTTCCATATGGTGGATATTGAAGAATATGACGCAAGAAATTCTTCGCCGTTTTCAAGCCGCCAGATTATTGCAGATTTTTCTTCAATGATGAACGCGTTACGTTTAGTTTGTGGAGGCATTTTGAACACAGTAAAAAATCAATCATGCATTTGAAGGAACAAATGTAGACTGAGCAAAATCACATGCGCAAATGAAGCTATGCAGTTTTGTTGTCAATGAATTTTATACGGTTATTTCCCTTTCAACAAAGCAAAAATTGCAAATATGTTCAGTGAATATTGTTTGTTCACATGTAAATAAAAAAAATTCATAGGTAAGCAAATCTAGTCTCAACTTGCTTTCTTCGTCGCTATATGTGAAAATATTTATTATATTTTATGGAAACTGCGTCGTTATATGCGAACTCGTCGTTATATCCACCGACGTTGAAAGCGAACGCCATTCCTAAGGAATGAGGAATTAGAAAATGCGGACTTCAAGAAAACGACGTTATAGCAGAAATGTTGTTATAACCGAGGTCGTTATAAGTGAATTCCACTGTATATATATATGGGTTTATATATTTCCTGATATTTTAGGTGATTAAAGTTGTTTGTCGTCATGAAAATGACATAATGAAGTCTAAGCATAAGACCTACAGTTTTAGTAAAAGAAAATTTTTAGTAAGCTTTTCATATTTATTTTATAATTTGAACTCGATTTAGTTAAAATGGAAAATTTGTGTTAGCATTATATTTGTTTTCTTTTTGGTTGGCTGGCAAAGATTTCGGTCAAAGTGTTGGCTTTGAAAAGTGACTTATTCTAAATTTGCTTAAATTTGCTTAAATCGGTAAAGTGTTGGCTTTGAAAACTGCCTTATTCTAAATTTACTTAAATTAAGAATTTCTTCTTTTGTAAGCTTTCGTATACTTCATATATTGACAGCAACACTTCTTAACGTTTATTATTTAAGTATACACTATAATTCGCTTAGCGTCTTCAATTAAATTCCACCAAATATTGTGCCCTTAAACGAAAAAGGAGCTTAAGCAAATTTTTTTAACGGCCTTATAGACGCAGATATTTAAATTCGATGAGGTTCATAAAAGTAATAATAAATAAGTGCGCCTATCAAGCACTTGTAAACAAAAAAAAGATATCGTTTCAACAAAAACATAAACAGCCTTATACAATAGATTTTCTTAAACAAACGTTCAACACTTGTTCAGTTACGCACTCTTCAAGGCTTTAAGCATCCTCTACGCAACCTTGCTGAAATTGCTATTCATAACCACTTTTTTATTCATTGCTTAATTTTGTAATGTTTGTGTCTAAACAATCGAAACTCTTTTACAAAAACGAAGAATTTTTATACATTTGCGAATCTATTACTGAAAAAAGTCTAAAAAGGTCACATATGGAGCATGTCTATGATGTAAATATCATATACATCAACCGTAATCGAAAAGACGACAAAAAAGTTAAGATTTAAGTTACGCAGATCTTACACAAGCCGGAAAAACATTTATGAATAACTATGTGCTGTTTAAAGCTGGTTTAAAGTTACGCAACCTTTAAAATGAGATTATGAATAAGGCTGAAAGTGTATGTTATGGGAAAAAACAACACACAAATTGGGGACGATAATAAACTGATTAAAAATCTTAAGTGTTACATTTTTAACAAAGGCTGATAAGCGATGCTTTTAGCATGAAAATTAATATAAATAACCAAGAATCTAACTATGTTAAAGAAAATGTGCCCTTAAGCGTGAAGTAGCTAAAAATTACATTTTCTTACAATAAGGCTAAAAAATGCAGCATAACATTGATTTTGTGCTGTTAACATACATTCTTTCTTAAGCGAATGGGCAGCTAAGCGAATTATACTGTATTAATATCTGATTGATTTTACCAGCAGTTTTAAGCAGATATGTTCATACATCCAAGAACATTAAAGTGCTCACAACAAAGATATTGCTGTTATGTAGCCCCAAATGCATTGAGCTGCTTTTTTGTTGGCGATACAGAGTTTTTACGTGGTGAAAATGGCGATGGTGGATTTACTCCAGGTATGTTACTATCCAAATAGACTAATACAATGAGAATACAGCAATAGCCAATCCTCAGAGAATAGGATTAAGTAAATAACGCCAGAAATTTTCTTGAGCCCAGTTGATAGTATCTAAAAGTTTAGATTTAGCAATGGATGAGAAACCAAATAATCAAATAATGCTTCTGTATCTGCATAAGGCATTGCGACAAGAATCATTTTATAGCCGATTACGACAATAGCAAACAATACCAACAGAGCCCCTAACTGTGCATCAAATATAACAGCTGCTCCAGGTAATGTAGACAACTTCTTACCAAAACGTCGAGTTTTGTTTGCATGTCCACGAACAAGTGCAGCTTTTCCGTTTCTTGTGAACTTATACGAACCGTCAGCGTGCGAAACGAAATGATAAGGGTAGGCCCTTGAATGTAGCTCTTTTTCCATGCAATTTTGTTTGCAAAAGTCGTGGTTAATGACGATTTTTCTATGGGCATCAAAAATCCTTTTACACCTCAACCGAACGGAGTGGAGCTCGATGTTTCTCCCATTTCTGTTCTACATCAGGGAAGATAATTCCAAATTTCGGTTTGGTACTTAGCAGATTTCAAAAAGTTAACTTACTTATTATTATTAGTTCAACATAAAAAAAAACATATGAAAGTTTAAATTAAAATTAACAAATTACGAAATAATTGTAAGAAACACAATTTTTTTTTCTATTATTAATATATTTTATGCAAGGAACTTTGAATAAGTAACGTTATAAGTTGATAATAAATAAAATTTAAGTTTATATAAGGTATGAACTTTTTTAATGTAATAATTCTTCAATATCAATGTTTTTGATTTTGTTTATAATAACTCTTGAGAAATTTCAGTGTTATAGCAGTACGCTTAATTTGATTTTAAAAGATATTTTAAAATCCTTTACCTTTTGGTTGAAAAGGTTTGTATTAATCTTGAAAAGTTTTGATAAAATTTTGATATAAAAACACTTTTAACGTTAGCCATCGAAGTAATAATGTGAAGTAATCATTCGATAAATTTATATATATTAAAACACATAAGTTGATAATTTTAATTTTTACCATTATCATAGTCAAAATAAAAGTCGACTCTAAATTTAGTATTTAGAGTATTTATTTAGTATTTAGTATTTATTTAGTATTTTAGCATTTTTGACAGTTTTTTAATGTAATATGTTGTCAAAAAACTTGCTCTAAATTTAAAGTCGACTTTATTTTGACTATGATAATGGGCCAATATCTGTAAAAAGTACTTAAATCATCACGGGGATACTGCGGTACATTCGAAAAGCGAAAAGTACTGAATTCAGTACTTTAGTACTGAATTTATCATCCCTGTTCTACATTCAAATCTGTAAGACCCCTTTTACATTGATCAAGACTTAAAGTCAAGTTTTTTTGACGATCTCATTTGAACTTGACGAAAGCTTTCACATTGGTCAAGACTTGAATTCAATTTCTTGTCTTCTTTCCTTGTTTTCTAAAAATAAAACGAGATAGGTAGCAAGCAAATTAATTATAGTTTATAGAAATTTGCAAACTGAATTTTAATTTTTTACCACGATGGAAGTTAACAAAATATTTTTGCTTAAAAATTTAATGCAAAATTAAATTATATTATATGCAAAAAAAGTTTAATGCAACCGAAGTCTAACAAACTCATATTGATATGCGAAAAATAAAACAAAAAGCACTGTCAACAACGCGAAAATAGCAAAAGGAACACGAAAAATTGCCGGTACAGCTTCAAGTTTCTTTTTCCCTTCCGTCGCTTCCGATGTGCGGCGAATTGCCTACAAACTCTGAAACTTGACTTCAAGTCTTGATCAATATAAAAGGGGTCTAAGTCAAATTTAATTCCGCAAAATTTTTCAACCCCTTTTTAACACAGTCAGTTTATTCAGTCCGTTTGCACAATGCAAGTCGTATGGTTCAACTTTTTAACTAATACAACACGCTGTGCAGTCAGCAAAATGGTTGCGACAAACTGGTTGCAGACACCATGGCATGACTTTAGAAGCAATTAACTCAAATTTGAAAAAAGAGTCAGCTGGCACATTTGAAAATGTATCAGCTGTCAAATTTGAAAATAAGTCAGCTGTCAAATTGAAAAACGTGTCAGCTGTCAATTCTCAAAATAAAATGACAGCGATCAGACCTGAAAATCTGTCAGCTGTTAAACTTGAAAAAATGTCAGCTGTCACATTTGAGAATAAAATGGCAGCTGTCAGATTCAAGAATATGTCAGCTGTCAAATTTGAAAATTATGTCAGCTGTCAAATGTATCCCTGCTTTCAAGTTTACGCCCTTCAAGTGCAGTTTAGTTACATCAGTAGCTCGTTCCTGTAAAAAAATCGGCAAGTTACCGATTTGTGTGACGTCACGAGTTATCGATCCCTAGTTACCGATTTCGTGAGAACTAATGTTTCTGCACGTTGAAATCGGTAAAAATTCGGACCATGATGAAAAAGAACACAAATCGATAAGAAACGTTGCGAAATTGAGTCAAATGACAAGCAGCTGCTTAATTACATATATTTTATTTTATGTTTGGTAAAATTTTACAATAAACAGCGTGCCATGGATTGCAAAATAAGCAGCTTGTAAAAGAGCTGGATGAGCTGGAAGGAAGCAGTTTTAAGCGTAGAAATAGAGGCTAACCACGAAATAGCCGAACAAGAGCATGAAATTGAGGAGCTACAAAAGTAACTGTGATAGTTGCAGCAGATGAGGAAAAGGCGAAAAAAGAAAGTTGCAGAAAACACTACAACATTGCGCTGGACGTTGAAGTTTCCGCAGACTCATATATAGAGACGATTTCCACAATCCAGAACGAATTTGCCTTAGCCGTAGTCATCGTCGATCTTTTGGATTTTCCATGTTCTATTTGGTCCGATATGCAACTTATTTCGGGATCAAAAAGGCCAATTTTCACAACGTTACGAATCCGAAAGGAAATTTACGCTACGAAATTTACGATTCTGGAATATAGCTGAATAGCAAATATTGCATTCTTCAAAACAGCTGTTTGTGCAGAATAAACAATTAAAATTTAGCTGATTAATAAAGAAAATCTTTCTTTAATGCCTAAAAATATTAAGGCTACAACAATGCCCAATACAAGCAGGAATCCTACAAAACGCAATAACAATGACTCGACGCAGAATAAAAGTAGAAGTCGGTCGTCCAGCCGCAGTGGTGATAGAAGCAGAACGCGAAAAAGATAATAATGCAGCCATCTCTTCGACTAACCTGTTACAAAATGAATATCTATTTAAGCTGAATGTCACGTCCACTCCATCAGCGAGTCTGAGCCTAGAACCTATCACAATGATAACTATTGCCAATGTGCCAAATCATCACGAAGTTTCACAAATGATAACGTTGCCTGAGACGGCGGTAAGGACAGAACATAACTACTGTATAATGTATATTTTACAAATGAAACATGTTTTGTAGGCACTTTTTTATGTAACGCAAATATTATGCATTTTGACAATTTTAAAATATGCAAAACGCTTTGTTAAAGTTAATAATAAAACTGAATTGAATATTTAAGGCCGTATTTATACTCCAGTGTCCACTAAAAGCGTTAAATGTGCTTGAATAAATTTATGAAAACGACCGCCATGCAAACCGCGCTGTAAGACGTAATTCTACGTCAAAATTCTTTAAAAAAATTAATTGTGTTCTTATTTGTTGTTTTCCATTTTATCTGTTATCCATATTAATTTCGTATTAAAGAAAAACATGCTATTGTATTAGATTTTTTGAATTTAATGATAAATAAAATAATATAAAAAACTTAAAATTTATAGAAATTCATTTCACATGTTAAAGACAATCAGCTTTTTTTGAGGAACCACACATAGCAATAAGCTCCTTTGCAACAGCCTCATAAACGACGTTATGCTCCCGCCTTGCGTCGCTTGACAAAAATTGACCCTTTCCGATGTGACGGTGCTGTTTCATTGAGTCCAACAGCCGTCGTCGCTGCGTTTTTGAAACTCGTCCGAATTTAATTTGCTATTCAAATAAATTATTTTAGTTAAATTTACATATCATTACTTTATCATTTTAGCTTACTTTTTGAGTGTTGTACTCTTCGTTACATTGGCGGAAATAATCAACAATTATAAATTTAAATAATTTGACTCTTAGTGATGTGCAACGAGAACTTAGCAAACATTAGCAACCGGGTACTTTTTCATTGCTGTAGCATATATTGATTTGCTAACATTTTTAAATTGTATGTTTGTAGGCATTATATCGTTATTGCATTACATTTAAAATTGAAACTATATTAAGAGCAAAAAAATATTTCAATCAGTAAAAAATTCAACTTATATGAAAGTTACCATTTTTAAGGGTATATTTCGAATACTTATAACCTAATAATACACAACATTACTGTCATTAGATAAATCGGTAGAATTCTCACTTGTCACAAAGCCAGTGATAAAAGTGACACATTTTTATCGATTCACTTTACATACAGAAACACTTTTTTAAAAGGTTACATTGAAATGAAATCGGAACATGTGACAGCTTATCGATTTGGAATGAACGAATCGAACAGAAATCGATTCAGATTCGTACAGAAACATTGCAGGTGAGAATGACGTCAGAGTGACGTCAAATCGGTAATATGAGTCGGTAACTACGATCGCTACGAGTTACAGGAACGAGCCACAGATATCGTTCACACCGGGTAACAAAAGTGCAGCAATCACAAATTAGGGGTATTCACGATGTGGCGTATTTGACATAACCTTATGTATTTTGAAACAAAATACAAGATATTATCGAAGGTGCGTTCACGATAAGTGGTAAAGATTAAAATGTTCTATCAGAATAATATTACAAATACACTACATCGTGAACAACTCCAATTCTGCTGTGCAACATGTCACAGTGAAAATTTGGGCCGTTATAAATTCCATCAGCTTTTGTTGCAGTGTTACTCTGTTCTGTTACTCTGCTAACGGATCGGCCAAAAAAGTCCAAAATGTCGTCATATATATACATATATATATATATATATAAGTGATATATATATCAGATATGCACACAATCAGGCATGTTCTATATTCCACTTACGAGTGGATATGAAATTTGATCATACTTAAATTCGATATATGGTGTTCTATATATCACTTTTTTCGTTTTGTATTTTATTAAATTTATTAGTATAATTAATTGTATTAACGAAAAAAGTTACATATTGTACCAAATATCGAATTCAAATATGATTTATTTTCACTTTCACTCAGAAGTGGAGTGCAGAAAATGCTTGATTATCGGGCTCAGCGATTATTGCTGGCGTTTTATTTTAATTTTATTTATTTATTGATAGCATAATTTGTAATAAAAATTATAAGTTAGCTGTACATCAGTTGCTATGGCTGCGATTGCCTTAAGCTGGATTTTAAAATGTTGGATTTTAAAAGGTATCTTAATAAATTTTATTATAAAAATTGTTTTAAACGATATAATAACTTGCATACCAGTAGTTGAAGTATGACAAATAGAGGCTTCAGTGTTGAGTTTTAAGATAGCAAATCAAAAGGTATTGCAAAGTCCATGAAAGCAATGTCTTAAGTTTTCATATACATATTTAGTCTATGCAAAGTCTTTAAAAATTAAAAAAAAGCTTATAAGGTTGCTGATAGTTGTAGTACTACTTTTCATATTTGGGGAGTATAGTAATACGCACTATCCAATAGGAAACAATTAATTATTCTAACGAAACATTTTTCAAAGAAACAACAACAACAATGTTTTTTCAATATGAAAAGGAAAAAATCACTAACTGATTTTATTGCAATTTCGGCCCTGCTAAAGGTTTCATCAGAAATCTTTGTGGTACCCGTGCAAGAGTGCACTAGCGCACTGCACCACAGAGGCGATGAGATTTTTGCTTTACTTTAGTCTTTATGCTTATGTTATTATTATGGAGTCCAGCAGTCTGCTGGAAGTCTTCCACTAACCTAGCATGGTTACTGAAGTTGTTTTTAGATTTTTTGCTGATTTATTTTCAGCTTGTTTCTGTTTGGTCGGGGTCTACCGTTTGATTAAAGTTTTTTCTAAATGACCTTGTTTTATGTTGATTTTATATGATTTAAATACAAATTCTAAATTTTTGATAGTTTAAATCATACTTAATTTTAAACACAAATTCTAGTTGTTTGATATTTTAAAATCGTTTATTGAGCTTTAGGTCAAAGTTAGAACAATTAATTGTTCTAACGAATCTTTTTCCAAAGAAACAAAAACCACAACAACGTTTTTTCAATATGAAAATTAAAAAATCACTAGCATCTTTTATTGCAATTTCGGCCCTCCTAAAGGCTTCATCAGAAATCTTTGTAATACCCGTGCAAGCGCGCACTAGCGCACTGCACCACAGAGGCGATGAGATTTTAAGTGTCAATTTCTTAGTTTTTTCTTCATTTCATATTTTCACATTTGTTGTTGGATTTTTGCTTTACTTTAGTCTTTATGCTTATAGATTCGTCTTTATGGATTAGTCTTGATGCTAAAGATTCGTTAGAACAATTAATTTTTCTAATAAACGATTGCTCAATAAACGATCAAGCATTTAACGATGCATGCACAACAGGTCGGTCCGACCGACAGAAATATTAAAAATTTTTGATTTTTCCGACTGTCTCATTTGTTTTCGAACATTATCCTACATGTTGTCACGTCTGGCGGGATGGCCTTGAATTTGAAACATTTCAAATTGCTTGTCCTACAATGCGTGACAGCATGTAGGACAATGTGAACCCCGCTCATTGGGCCTATTCTACCAGACCTGATATTCTGTTATGAATTTTCTGTTATGAATCATAAAAGATGTCGACCATAAAAGATCTTTTTAAATTGGTATTCTGCCATTCGATCTTGTACGGCACCTTGTTATCAATCTTCGAAAACAAAAATCTATTACAATTCTGTTAACTTCTGCTATGAAACAGCTGATTGCTGTCAATAAATTGAAGAAAAAAACTTATCAAACCAAAATGCAGAGCGAAAAAAGTAGGTTCATAATTAAATTATATTGCTTTGAATAAATTCGTTATTTTTATAGGATAAAAAGAGAAAAAACCACAGTGGAGAAAAGGGAAATAAACCGCTCGTTTTTGGAAGCAACCCCAGTGCTCGGTAGGAAAAAGCACTGCGACGCCTGCGTGCCTGAATACAGAAGACCTGAAATTTAAATGGAATGTTTGTGGCTGCTGAAAATTTTTCCAAATTGCTCATGAGTAGTCGAGCATTCAACTTGTCTAATCGAAATAGCTGTATGAAGCGCACGCCAGGAATCTTGAATGGTTTACTTTTAAGGCGCAACTCCAATAGAGTTGCTAGATAGTTTCTTCTAAAAAACATTAAATTGAACAAAAACATGCATACATTTTTACTTAACAATTAGGTTACTTACATTTGTCGCCTTTTAACAGCATTTTTTGTTGAAATTCTTAAATAAACATCCACTTTTTAGACGAATATGTTAAATTTTTTTGCAAGAAGCATTCGTTTGTGTAATAATTTTTCTCATTTTCTCAAATTCAATGTTACTTTAAGTGACTTTCGATTAAAATTATTCATTATTTTCAATTAGGTTAAGATTTGTAATTAATTTAATGTATTAATATTTTTAATTAATAGTCTGTAAGATTGTATAATCGGTAGACCGTAATAAATAATAAATAAATAAAAATTTCTAAAAATTTGTTACGATAAAAGACAAGAAAATGTATCTGTTATTCTGTTGTCTTTCAGAACAGATTTCATAGCAGATTTTGTCATGCTGAATACCAAATAAACGATGTTGTAGAAGATTTTTTGACAGTTCGAAAAATCTGGGGCCGAATTACAGTCTCGTCGTGCCCTTCGTTATATTGCTCGATCACGGATGCTGTAATTCGGCCCCTGCTATGATTTATAAAAGATTTCATTAAAGATTGTCGTGCAGAATACGAATTTTGGTCCCGTAACAGATTTTTTGACAGCTCAAAAATTTGTATGGGAAATCATAACAGAGTTTTTTCATATAAGATTCCGCAGAATAGGCCCAAATGATCGTACATGTCATCGAGCAAGTCCGAGTCAGCTTACATGTACGTTCTTCTGAAACCCCCTATTAACATATTGTTTTCACCATGGCAGAATAATGAGGTAGGGTAAGTAGCGTTGACAACACCTATAGTTAATGTCAAAATCATAAAATATAGTGCTGCCATATCACAAAATAAAATCCAATGAAAAATCCATACTTTGTCTTGGCGTTTCTGATGAAATCCTTTACTAGCAATACTTCAAAATGGGGAAGTACAGGTTTTTTGTTTTAGGCAAGTTTGAAGCGGACTTATTCTGCGAAATATTTTTGTATGTTATAATCCAGCTTGAGCCTTCCACTTCATATTTAATTTTGGTTTTATAAGCGTGTATTTGTCGTTTTCATAGAGAATTTTGTGTGAAGTTACATGTATATTAATAACTTTTAAAATTATAAAAATGGCAAAAAGAAGTTATCCAATTTGTCGGACAACTTGGAATAAAGACATTTAATCTTATTTACCCTTAATAAAATTTATTTTGCAAGTGTTTATCCCAGAAATAACATTAATAAAAACAACTGGCATCTCTAAAACACACTTTGACATGAAAGGCTTGATTACCCAAGCGTAACGTGAGGTGGCGAAAGGGGATTAAGCGTAGTGCGACGTTGCCTCGAGGATAAGCGGTTACTGAAATCGTAGTCCAAAGTAGTACAGGCGCCGCAGTGCAGGGCACTCATTTTATTTTAGTAGGCTTACTAAATTCTCTTCAATAAAAGACTGCATCCTTTCTTATATAGTATTAAAATTTACAATTTTGTGAAGTTAAACTAAATTTTTCGCTTGTCCCACAGCTGTCGAACTGTCAAAAATCGTAACGCTGCGTAGAAATCTATTTTCTACAGACTTCTACGCTGCGTCACGCCACGTTACGATTTCGGTAACGACTTGTACACATGTATCATTAAACAGATTTTAGCTTGACAGTTGTCAACGTCGCGCTACGTTGCCTTACGCTTGGGTAATCAATTCGCCATGGTTTTCACAAAGAATTGAACGCACTAGTGTTGCTCTTGGGAATAAGTGTAGTTTACAGTCCACGAATAAAAAAATTTTCACAAAACCAGAAATTAGTCGAAAAAAAAGATCGAGTTTTGCCTAATAACTACAATCATCAATCGACATAAGGGCTGTATTTCTTTATTCATTCCAGATGTTCGGAATTACTGTTTTTGTTTCTTTATTCAGTTTTGATTATCCGGAATATTCTTTTTGTATTTCTTTATTCTTACGGAATATTCCGAACGCGTTCTTTTTATACTATCAGCTAAGGTAGAATAAAAAGAATATTCCTTGTATGTGAGAGGTTATATTCGATTGTTTGAAGTAAATCTTCGTTAAATGAAAATGGAAAAATTTTTTACATTAAATGTTTTAGATTGCTTTGTTGCATTTTTATTTTTTAAATATTATCTGGTGTATTTGTTGTCTTTAATTAAATACGAAAAATATGTTTCTGGTTTTAATAAAAACAAAATGTTCTTTCTTTTCCAATACTGTTTCTTTATTCATTCTGTTCTGGATAAACAACAATCTATTCTATTCGTTCTCTCCTTTATCCGGAATGAATAAAGAAATACACCCAAGAAATTCGAAAAATTTTATGAAATAGTCGACTTTTCGACTATTCATCCCTAGTCGACGTCAATAGGGGCTTTCAGACCATCGTACATGTGCGATGACTTGGGCATGCTCGACGACATGTACGATCATTCGAAAGCAAATGAGACCGTCGGACGACATGTCGGACGAAAATAAAAAATTTTTGATTTTTCTGCCGGTCGGACCGACATGTACGATGTTATGAACGCATGTCGGTCCGACTCGCTGCATTTTTTCATTTCATTAAGGGTTTTCATGCAAATGGGCAATACCCTTATAAATGGTATAAACCTCATAAGTTTATCAGCCTTATAAATGAACTGTCAAAATTCGTATGAAAAAGCTTTTGCACAAACCAGATAAATTTGCTCTTCGATTTAGGTGAGCAAACGAGGTGGCAAACTTATATGATCAATCAGCTGTTTTCTTTTTTGAAGGAAAAGTTATAATTTGAGCAAAACTAATAAAGATTTAATTCTAAAAATTTCAGAAAACAAGCAAACAATCCGCAAAGCGTCCCCGTTTAAATGGAATGCATCGCTGGCAGATCGCACAGCTGACTTATATGCTGCAAATGCACAATCGACTTTAAGGGCTGTTCATACAACCTGTCTGATAAAAATAACTAATTGCCCAAATTAGAAGCCTGCCACTTTGCATGAAAACCCTTATTAAAAGCGTCAGCGGGTGAACAGCAACGAAGCGGAAAAAATATTAGAGAAAATTAATATGAAAAACGTTTGAAACATTTTATAATTGTTTATAATTAATTAAAATTGACAAACAATTCTCTAAATATGAAAAATGACTGCTAAATCATAAGGTCATCAAAAAATTGTTTAGCCATTACACCGATGTGTTCTATTTGAGAAGCAGCAATGAAATGAAGTCGTCGCACATGTACGATTGTTTGAAAGCTCAAGAAAATATTCCCGTTAGTTTATCGTCGTACATGTCAGCGTACAAGTACGTTCGTCTGAAACCCCCTAATGTGTGGAGACTATTATCGTACATCATGTCTCATATGTCGAACTGAATATAAACTCAATTTATAGCTTTATACACTTCACGAGTTGGATGAGCATTGTATTTTATACGTGGTTATGAAAATAAAACCCTGAACTCAACATGGCAAAACCTGCTTTCAAATCGAATAATACCGAAATATCAAACTCTATATCAAAAGCTTCGTTTAAGTGTCGGTCCAAGAATGTTTTTAAAAGAGGTAGTGCTTACGAATTTTGCAGAGGGAAAGATGCAACAAACTTTAAAATTAAAGAGAAGGTATTAAATTGTTATAAATCAATCACCTCAATAACTATTCTTTATTAGATTAGAGAAAAACGTGCTGCGAAGACTCGGAAAAAAACTTTGAAAAAAGCTGTGGAAGAGAGTCAAAAACAAAAAGTACACAAGGAAAAAACTGATTCCATCCGTCAGTTAAAAAAGACTCGCCTTGAACGCACTAAAATAATCAGCAAAAAGACAAACCGTGGCCAACCTCTTATGAAGGATCGCATCCAGTTTTTATTGACAAAAATCCAAGAGATGAAACGCAGATGAGAAATTTTAATGCTTTATTCGAAACCTTCCAATAATAAGGCATGATTACATGATTTGTTTTAACATAACTATTAAAGTCGAATTGTAATAGACGTAATGTTTTTTTTTGTTTGGATAGTTTTTATTGAGATCAAAAACCTAAAACTAAAATAACAAGAATAATAATATGTGAAGTGGTAAACAGAGAGAACCTTATCATGGCCAACGAATGAAATCTTTTCAAAATAACTTAAAAATAAAATTAAATAGAATTTAAGGCAAAAATCGAATAAAAAACCCAAATAAATACAAAGCTGTGAAACAGAAATAGTTTATAGTTTAAAGTTAAGGATTAAAAATTCTATAATGTAATACTTCAATTAAATTATTAATTCCATTAACTAATTTTATAAACCAGCCCAGGACGATTATTAAATCTAGTGTTAAAAATATTTATTTCATTGACAATCAAATTACCAGAATTGTGTAGAGTAAACTTGGCTTTACGTTTACTCTTTGGCTTTATGTTTGGTTAACACTAAACCTCTGCACGAGTGCGCTTGAAATGCATTTCAGAATGGTTTGTGGAGCAAGCGTTGGTTAGTTATGTTCTGCTTTCATTAATTAAAACAAACGTAACACTACAGAGAGCACTCGTCGCGTGAGCAGAACAAAAACAAACTAAAACCCATGGTAGAAGGATAGAGGTATATGCAGCGCTGACTGTGCTCTCTTTCCATACTGCCATCTCTCATCTAGTGCCTATACCTGTATTCTTCTACCATGCTAAAACCGAATCAATGTTATGATTGAGTCGGCAGAGAAGAGCGCAGCAGAACGAAATGACTTGAAAGTTATGTGATCAACAGCAGAACGCTTGGAGTTATGATGTGTTGTTTAGGTTTCATTGTTTCTGCATTTCCTTGTGAAGTAAAAATCATCTAAAACGCCAAAAAAAGGAATTTTTTATTTACTATGAAAAATAATTTATTTGTTTTTCATTTTTTACAGTATTTAATTAAATAAAAGTTATTAAAGAATTAAAAATAAATATTTTTTTAAGTAATAAAAAATTAATTAAATTTTGTTATTTTTTTGGGCCAATTTTAATTTTTATTTAGTTATGTAGAGGTTTTTGGTCAGTAATTTTTAATTGCAATTTTTAATATAAAAATAAAAATTAAATTTTTTCCCGACGTTTCGTCACTTTGTCATGTTTCCGGCCCACCGTTGTTGTAGGTGGCTGGTGCGTCATTCGGCAAGGTAGCCTTTGTTACGCACCCCTGTCGTCCCTCTGGCAGCACTGGTTCGCTGGCGTATGGCGCGGCTAAGGCTCGCCGGATGGGGTGGTGTTCTTGCCAGCCTGGTCCGACCGACGGAAACTACACACGAATGAAATCGTACCAGTTTATTTTAAAAAAATCCCGCCTGGTAAAAAAAACCCGAAAAACCCTAAAAAAAATCTCGAAAGAAGATACAAAAAAACCGAATAAATAGACGAGAAAGTGCTGAAAACGAAGAATACTATAAACCGGTCGCCCGCTGTTGGCACGTCGCGTGGGTCGATCTTAGGTGTTATTCGATCGCCCTTGGCTAACCCACCCCTTCTGGCCCCAAAAAGACCAGCCATGGTGACCGTGCGCCTGGTTTCAGGCCACCCCAAAAACTCTAGTTTCACGCCGTCACTCACTTATTCACGCCACCTGTCTTCTAGGAATTAATAATTCATGATTTCTTCATTAGCTTTCTATAATAATTTATTTTTTCTATTTTTTTTTAGTTAATCATTTTACAAATCTAGATTTAATCAATGTATAATAATTTAAAAATAATTTAAATTTATAAGTATTTCATTAATACATATTTTTATTTTCCAGCGTAATAAAAAAAATAAGTTTTCATTTTGTAGTTTTAACTAGAGTCAAAAAAAATGTAGTTGTTAATAGACTCAAAAAAATTAAGTATTGTTTGAATTTAAATAGTTTTTATCTTATATTATCCAAAAGGTAAGTTTTCGTTATGTTATTTTTAATAGAATCAAAAAGGAAATTATTGTTTGATTTTTTTTGTTTTAGTTTATTTCTATTTAAACTCATTTTAATTCTATATTATTTCTATTTGTTTCAGCTTCAGCTTGTATTGGTATTAATTTAAATTAGTTTTGTTTAAGTTTCGTTTTATATTAAATAGGATTTGGTTTTGTTTGAGTTTAGCTTAATTCCTCATCGATTTTATTTCAGTTAGAGTTTGTTTTGAATTTGTTTTGTTCTAGTTTAGTTCTAGCTTAAATTAATTTTATTTCATTATATGTTTCTTTTTACGGGTTAAATCGATTTAATTTTAGCTTAGTTTTATTTTGTTATCTTCTTATGTTAAATTTATCTTATTTAAGTTTAATTTATTTTATTATATTCTTACGTTAAATTTATCTTAGTTTTAGTTTAATTTATTTTATTATATTCTTACGTTAAATTTATCTTAGCTTTAGTTTAATTTAGTTTATTATATTCTTACGTTAAATTTATCTTAGTTTTAGTTTACTTTATTTTATTATATTCTTACGTTAAATTTATCTTCGTCTCAGTTTAATTTTATTTTAAATTGGTTTTGTTCCATTTAGTTTTTAGTTGAATTCCGTTTTCGACAGTATTGTGTTAATTCCAATTAGTTTTAATTTGTATTATATTTATTTTAGTATTGTCTTATTTCAAATTGATTTAATTTAAGTTTCACGTCTTATTAGGTTTAATATCTATAGAGGTATATTTCTAAAAACTAGAATACTGATATATGCTAATAATTGGATAACTTAAATACTGAATATTTTGTTGGCGTTGATGCAATTTTTAATTTAAGTACAAAAAAAAACCGAAAATAAATCGTATTCCAAAGCAACGAGCTGCTTAACTTAGCTTTAAGAAAAAACTAACTGAGCAAGTTATGATTAAATTCAAAATTAAGTAAGTTTAGCGATTAACACTAAATTTGTATGCCTTGCATTGTAAATAAAAAAACATATATGCGATTTAAATACATAGTTTTTAAATCTTTAAATTAAATTGTTAGGTTAAACAAAAAATCAACAGTTGAAACAGACTTTTGTGCTTATTTACAAGGTTTTAACTTATTATATCGTATATAATAGATAAATCATATAGGTATATATAGATAATAAATTAGTTCAAATGTTGCAAAACTGCGACAAACTGAAAGAATGTCGTATTTAATATCGTTTTTAATAAATGGTGACTGAGATTTTATAAAAAATTAATATAGTAGATAGATATGTGTTTAGTTTGCAAAAAAATATATAAACAAAATATATAACAACCGCTTACCAAGCCCAGGTAAACCTATCTCAAACCTGGTGGGATTTCAGTTGCTGCCGTGTACGCTGCAGTTCCTGGAGCAGATGTCGGTGGTGATGATGTTATTGTTGCTGATGTGGTTGTTGACGAAGATGTTGTTGTGAACCGTTGTTACTGTAGACGATCGTAGTCTTATTGTTGTTGGTGGTGGTGGTATTGGTGGTGAGGTTGATGCTGGTGCTGATGCAGATGATGTTGATATAGTGATGGTGGTTGCTGTCAGTTTATTTGTTTATTTTTCTCTTTTTATTTTCGTTAGGTGTATTTTTGAATTGTTCCTTTTTTTTCATAGTTTAACTATTAATTTTCTTGAAGTGTATCTTGATATTTTGTCACTCTCAGTTTTCTATTTCATTTTAGTTCTTTTGGGTTTTTCTGTTTTAACTTTTCTAATTTCCTTTTCTTTTAGGGTATTTTTTTGTTTTGACTTTCACTTCTTTTCTATATTTTTTAGGTCTTACTTTTCTGACGTTTCAATTTTCTTACTTTTTTTCTCAATTTCTACCTTATTTCATTATTTGCAATTTTCTATCACTTTAGTTTTCTTTAGGTGTATATTTTTTCTTTTTGGTTTTCACTTTCCTTGTTTTATTTTCAGTTTGTTTCATCTTTTTTTTCAATTTACACTTCTCTTATTTGTTGGTTTTTCTCTCAAAATTTTCCTTATTTCTTTGCCACACTTCTTTTTTTTTCAATGTATATTTTCCTTTTTTTTTTCTTTTGTTTTTACATTGTTTAGTTTTTCTATTTCATTTTTGTTCTTTTGGCTTTTCTATTTTCACTTTTCTACTTTGTTTTTATTATAGCTTTCTTTTTTCATTTTAGCTTTCTTTAATTGTCTGATCTTTCCTTTCACTTATTTTCATTATGTTTTTCAATTTTCTGTAATTTGGATTTTACTTTCAGCTTTTTTCACCTTTTTTTTTGCTAGTTTTACAGTTTGTGGTGGTGATGATGTCGTTGTCGTTGCTGTTGTTGAGGTGGACGCAGCTGTTGCTGGCAAACGCTGGAGGTTGGTGGTTTGGGGGGCTGTGTGGTTGTGATGATGATGTATTGGCCACCTGCTAGCTGGTGCCAGCGGCCGGAGTGCTGGTAGCTGACGTCAGAAACGGCCACTCCATGGCTTAAGCTTACGCTACTGCTGTTGATGTTGTTGTCAGTAGCCAAAGCTAAGTGTGGTGCTGTTAGCGCTCCTACTCCGAGGAGCGCTAGATGATGCTGATACTGGTGATGGTGCTGAACCGCGGGGTGATGTTGAGTCTACCGTTGCTGCGCTGCAGCTAAAGCTGGTGATGGCAAGCGCTACTGGTGGTGGTGGTAGCCGGGTTATAATACGGTTGGTATTATAACCACTGCATCGGTGGTGGCACTACCGTTTCTCTTCTTCTCCTTCTTCTACGTCTTGTTTTGGATACAAGGACGTATCATCAATCGCTGACACCAATCTGCATCGCTATCTTCTGCTTCGACGTTTGTTACCTTTGTCGGATCTATCTTCGTCGTCTGTGGTTAAGCCCAACTCATCACCATAGCCATGATAATGGAGATGGCATTCGGTCTGACGAGCGCCGTTTTTTCCTTAGCTACTGCGGTGACATCCTTCCATTTGATGCTCAAATAGGTTTCCCAACGAAAGCTAGTGGCGTGAAGGCAGACCTAGCGAAAAAAGTGTATTAAAATCTTGCAAGCGTGATTTATGGTTGGGACAGAGTACGTTATACCAGGATTTCTTTCTAGCACGCTCTGATACTCTCGATGAACTCTTGGATTTTCCAAGGCTGTTATCCTGTGATAGCGTACCACGTAGCGATCTCTACTGCTGAAAAACAAAGCATTCGACAGCAACCACTTAAGCGGCAACTCCATTCTTCGTCTTCACCTGCATCTGCCACTGCTTCAATCCCATCTTCAGCAATCATTGCAGCTGATGAGTGTCCAGCTGATTCACATAAGCAACAAAAACCAGATCTACAGCATCAGCCCTCAGAACTTCAAAAACAACCACAACTTATACAAAAGCCAAAAATAAATCAACAGCTTCAACAGACGTCAGAACAACAGCCGTCAGAACAACAGCAGCAGCTTCAACAGCATTCAGAGCAAAAGCGCCAAAAACACCAGTATTCGTCAACTCATCCACAACAACAACAAAAACAGCAACTACCTCTTCATCAACAACCTCATAACCATCCTTTACAACAACAAACATATCAACAATTTCAATCAAATTCTCAACAACAACAACAAACACAGTTAAATGAGTTTTTAGCGCAGAAAAACCAACAACACCTACAATTACAAAAACAGTCGTTCCAACTAGAACCCCAAATTCAGCATAAGCAAAATCAGCATAAAGAGCATCCAAAACCACAACAAAAACTTATGCATGAACAAGCTCTGGCAGCTTCTTCTATATCTGCAGTAAATCAACTACAAGAACAACTCCAGCCACAACAACAACATCAACAAATGCAACATGCTCCACAGCAAGAGATAACAATAGAAAAGGTATTTAACGAAATTTTTGCTCTTAGATCGGACAATGCGCTTATGTTTACTCTTATTCGCTCTTTACAAGAAGAAAAAAATATATTAGAGCAAAGAGTTGATGCGCTTCAAAGTGAAGTATATTCATTACGCCGTAAAAAAATTGAGAAATGTGTGGAATTAGTTGGGGTTCCTAATTTGGAAAATAATAATGCTATTGATTGCGCTCTCAATGTCTTTACTCGTGGTGTTGGTACTAGTATTACAGTGGGCGATATTGATGATTGTTTCGTTAAAAAAATAAATACTTTCAATAATACATCTAAAAATATATTAGTTGTTAAATTTATGTCAGTATTACGAAAAAAAGAAGTGTTAAGAAATAAATTTAAAAATCGTAACAACTTAACTACTAAAATTTTCGGTTGTGAAAAAGAATTAAAAATTTTTATAAATGATAGTTTAGATAGTGATACTAAATTATTGTTTAAAGCAGCTCAAAAACTCAAGAGGGATAGAGGTTTTAAATATGTTTGGGTTAGGAATGGTAAAGTTTTTATGAGGAAAAGGGATGGTGATAATTTTATTGTTATAAATAAGCTTGACGATCTTGAGTCAATATCTTAATGCCCGTTACTTTAACTGATAATAATAATAATTTGTTTAGCATCCCTTTTGTCAACTGCACCAATATTAATTCTCAAGACCTATGCTATGACCAACACTATTCAAATAATTGTTTAATTGTTCATCAAAACATAAGAAGTATGCGTAAAAATTTCGACAATTTATTGCTGCATTTAGAATCTTTTTTGAATAAGCCTGCATTTATTTTCTTAACTGAAGTTTGGATTTATGATAACGAAAAATCACTGTTTAATATTAATGGTTACAATTTTATAGCTAATTGCAATAATACTTACGCATCTGGCGGTGTTGCTGCTTTTGTTCATTGTGGTATAAGTTTCCAGCATTTTTGTTTTAATTTCCGTAGTTGTGATGTTTTAAAGGTAATATGTTCAATAAATAATATGAAATTCACATTCTTGTGCATTTATAGGTTTACTGATAGTTCTATTTCGCTTGATATTTTTCTCAATGACATAGTCACTCTTTTAGATAATGATAACCATACCAATTTGTGTTTTATCGGTGATATTAACTTAAATATTCTTGAAAGCAACATTCACAGTGACAGATACTTATTTCAACTTTCTTTCTTTGGCTTAGAATCATGCATAAACCAGCCTACTCGTATAACTTCATTGTCTGAAACTTGTATTGACCACATATTTGTTCGTCTTGAAAACTGTAAGTTGTCTCTGTATAGCTCGGTGATCGATTTTCAGATTTCTGATCATTGTTTAACTGTCTTAAGCATTGCTAATTGTCAAGTAACGAAAAATTATTTGTCTATCTCTCCTTCTATTTATACTTCTACTGATTTTAGGTTATTAAACAATTCTCTTCGTTTTGAAACTTGGGTTACAGTTTATAATGAATCCGATGCCTCTAAAGCGTATACTGCTTTTATTAAGCAACTAGTTAAGCATGTTGAAAGTTATACAAAAACTTTAAAGAAAAAGAATCGCGAATTGAAAAAAATTAAACCCTGGATAACGAATGACTTGCTTCATAAAATAAAGGCCAAAAACAAGCTATTTAAGCGTAAAAAAAGATTTCCAAATGATTCTTTAATTAATTCGTCTTATAAAGCTATTTGCAAAGAAGTGTCTAAAGATGTAACGTTATGCAAGAATAACTTCTACTGTAATGAATTCCAAAAAGCAAAAGGTGACATTCGAAAAGAATGGAAATTGGTAAATAATATACTCAATAAAGGGACAAAGAGTGAAACCATTCAAACATTGTTTATAAATAATTTACCTGTTTCTAATTCAAAAATTCTAGCAGATAGTTTTAACAAATTTTTTGTTTCAATAGGCTCCGAAGTAGTTGCTGATAATGCTACTGATATGTCCTTGTGTTCTTGTTTGTCCAGTGAACCCTCTTTATCTAAGAGCTTTTTCTATGATGCAATTTCTTCGTTTGAAGTGTATAAAATTATTATGTCGTTAAAAAATTCGAATTCTGCTTCTAATTATTATTTTACAAATAATTTCATTAAGAAAATTTCTTTTAATATTTGCGATGTTTTAAGCCATTTGTTTAATTTAAGTGTTGAGACAGGTACATTTCCGAGTGAAATGAAGATGGCTGAGGTAATTCCTCTCTTTAAGAAAGGTGATCGTTCCAATATTAACAACTACAGACCCATATCGCTCCTTCCGGTGTTTTCTAAAGTGTTTGAAAAAGCTATTAAGGCTCGTATCGTAAAATTTTTGGAAAATAATTGTCTTCTTAGTAAATGTCAATATGGCTTTAGATCTGGTCTGTCAACAGAAGATGCTCTTTTGAATTTTTGCTCTAATGTCTACTCAGGTTTAAACAATAAAAAGTTAACTGCGGCTCTTTTCGTTGATATAACCAAAGCTTTCGATACAATCAACCATGATATTTTATTAAAAAAATTGCATAATTTTGGCTTTAGAGGCTTAATATATAACTGGCTTGGTTCTTATTTATCAAATAGACAGCAGAAAGTTAAGTTTAAAGGTAACTTTAGTTCTTCATTGCACGTTAAATTAGGTGTACCACAAGGCTTGGTGCTAGGTCCTATTCTGTTTTTAATCTTCATTAATTCACTTTTTTCTCAGAAGTTCAAAAGTAGTGCAAATGCATTTGCTGATGACATGGCCTGTACGTTTACGTGTAACTCACCATTAAACCTTGCTATAGATTTAAATCATGATCTGGCAGTTTTAAGTCACTGGTTTAAAGTCCATCGATTGGTACTTAGCAATAAAACTAGAATTATGTTTTTTAGTACTTTAGGTAAAGAAGTTGCTTTTCCACAATTTTACTTTCATGATGGCAGTTGTAAAAAGTTCATGTTTAAGGTCTCTATCCAGCTCTCAAGTAATTACTCAAGAAAAAAGTTACTTAAGTTTCTTGAGTGTAAAAAAGTAGTAGACAAGTAATTTTGACGGCGAGAGTTTTGACAGTTCCAGCATTGTATCACTTTGTATTGAAAATTTAGGCTGATTTGTTTTCATCAAACATTGAAATAAATTTGTTGCAATAAATATTGAAATAATTCATTAAATGAGTAATGGCTGAATTGCAAAGGTAAGTAATAGGGAAAAGCGTTTGTTTACATTTTATTACATTTTGTTTACATGTTGTCAGACCGCTTCTTCCGGACAGCTTTCGACCGCTTCTCGGAAGACATCTGCCCCTCAAAATTGACTGCCTCTTCTTCTCCCTCCGTAGAAATGTTCATGTGCATGTCTAAAATATTCTTTTATTAATTTTAAATCAATTAATCAATGATATCAATAAAATTATTTACCTTTGAATGTTGGTTGCAAAAATTTTACTTGAAGTAATAATATAACTTGCATATATTTCTTGACATTCACAGTGTTACCGTTGTCACTTTTCAATGAAAAAAAAGTAGTAAGAACAGAAAATTTTTCTTACGAGCTGGATTCTCTTTCAAGTAATTTTGACAAGGAAAAATTACTTTTCGATTACTTTTCAGATTTATGTATGAAAATAAGCTTTACTTGAGAGCTGGAAACAGGCCTTTAGTAAAGATATCTGTTCTTCATCTGATGTTTTTCATACTTATTCTGAGGCTTTTTGTTGCTCTTATAAGTGTTTTAGTATTGAACCTGTTAATTCTTTTAAATACCTCGGATTAATGTTGGATAACAAGATGAGTTGGTCGGAACATACTCGAGCTCTAAAAAATTATCTAATGGCTGCCACTAGACATTTATTTTTGTTAAGACCTTATTGTTATTCTGAACTTCTCAAGTCAATTTACTATGGTATTTTTCAATCCAAATTGGAATACGGTTTAGTTTGCTGAGGCGGCGCTTATGCTAACAAAATTACTCCTCTTTTTATATCTCAAAAACATGCAATACGTCTGATTTGCAATAGATCTCGCCGTGATAGAAGTCTGATTCTTTTTAGAACATTGAACATCTTACCATTAAAGCATTTATACTGTTTCAAGGTGTTAAAGATATTTTTTATCAAATCTGGGTATCTACTAAGTAGATACTCAATAAGCTATAACTTAAGAATTAATCTTCAGAATCTTGTCACTGTACCACAGTTTTCACTTCAATTATTTCTGCAGTTTTATACTTCAGTAGCTCCCAGACTCTTTAACAGCTTACCTTATAGCATAAGATGTATTCGTAATAAATGTATGTTTCTTCGTAATGTTAAAACTTGGCTTTTCAGTCTTAATTACAATGATGTTGATTGTTTGTTCAGTGTTGGTTAGTAGTTAATCCTTTTTTGTTTTTTGAGCTTCTCCATTTTTTTTTTCTCATTATATATTTATTTTTATTATATATTTTTATTATTTATTACACTTCTTTTTTTTGTGATTATTTATATTATATATTTATTCTTTGAAACCACTTCACTTCACGTTATAATAATATTACGATTATGTTTAATTATTCAATTATTTACTTATGTAACTGCAATCGTCTCTAGTTCTTTGTGAGCTATAGATTGCAGATCTTTTTCATTCCAAACTACAACTTCTTATGTAATGTATTTAATGAATTTTTTGCCTATTTAAGTTATGTTGTGTATTTTAATGAAAAAGATATAATAAATGTTACTACTACTACTACTACTACGTATCACTTCCCCAGATGTGTCGCTATATTTGCTCATCGAGTCCTCGTCAACTTTGCTGCTATTGGCACACAGGGAACTCAGTGAATCTCCAGTAAGTTTGCCGATGGAATTTTCTCCACTCAACTCCTTCACCTTTTGCTGTCTCTTTTTTAATGGCGAATCTCTGGGACAGCAACGTCTACCAGGGTTGTATTTTTTTCCAGTTCTTCCAGTTTCCAGATTTTTGGTACTTTGGCAGTGTTTCCACATGTCATCGGTTAAGGTGAGTTCGTATTCCTTTTCGGGGCATTTAGACGAGCAAACTACCGATGTTTTCCAACTTCGCGCCTTTTTCGGTGGAATCGACCATAACCGAGGGGAGAAGGTAATGGTTGGTTTTGACTTTTGGGTGACACGTCGAAAAATGGCCGTTAACCGACGCTTGTTCCGGTATTCCCATTGGCTACCGATTCAAGCGCGTGTCGGATCACGCCATTTTTCAGACCGGTTTATTCGCGCCGAAACTAATTTTGCTATTGTTGATGTTTATCCACCTCAAGCCTGTTTAAAGCCATTTTGTTCGCCCGAATGTTCTCGGACCTTACTGAGATGCCACATCTAAATAGATAAAAACTGTGTGCACTGCCACGCTTGAGGGCGCTAAGGCAAATACCAGGGGTATTCATAATGTTATTACTTATCGGATCTAGGTGCCCATGACAACTTGTTTGGCGACATCTTCAGGGGAGTTTTTGTTTATTTTTTCTAAAAACACAGTAAATGTATAACAATTTTTTAAATAATTAATAAAAAAGAATAAAAACCTTCTTTACATTAAGCTTGACTTTAACATTTTGAAATTACAAACACGAAACGTATTTTCGTGTTTGTAAAAGAATGACCCATATATGTTTTAGGGAAGCTTATTTTTGCGAATTCGTCACGGCAACAACGAAAGCAACTGACGTGTATATTTGAAAAGGTTACATACATATTATCAACAACAGCAACAACAACAGACACGATTTCGAACAAAACCAACAACAACAACTAAAACAACAACAATAACGACAGCATTAGCAGGTACTGAAGCAGCTTGAGTATAACTTTTCTTTTACAATACGAATATATGAATTTTTTCTTCTTAGATTTTGCTATTTTGTGACTTTATTAAATAATTTAGTATACTTCAAGATTATACGGATTTTAACCTCCGAAATCCAAATCTGTAAAAATAAACAAAACTACATTTTATGAGTATCATAAGAAAGGTAATTGAAGTAACTACAGGGTCCGCCATCTAACTTTTTTTTTTCAACTAGTGCTTATTTCGTGAATGGTAACATTTAGCTCATGTCTGATTTGACAGACAATTAGTTTTATCCTTCCGCTTAACGAATAAGGTTGTGTATACGCTTGAACAACGCTGGGAAATATTGCGACATTACTTTGAAAATCATGGTAATGTTGCAGAATGTGTGCGAAAATTGCGTACGGATTTTGGAAGAAGAGAAGCACCGTCAGCTCCGTATGTTCCTTATCTTGTGAAAAAAGTGAAAGAAACTGGCATCCTCATCGATAAACCAAAGCGTGAAAAGCTAAAAGCAGTGCGTATACCCGAGAATATTGCTGCTGTGGCAGAAAGTGTACGTGAAGCGCCATCAACATCAATTCACCGTCGTTCTCAATTAAACGTTTCGGAGACATCATTGAGACGAATTTTGCATAAAGACCTTAGTATGACTCCATACAAAGTCCAATTGGTTCAGGAGTTGAAGCCAACTGACTATCCAATGCGTTTTTGCTTCGCTAAGTGGGCCTGCGATCGACTTACAGAAGATGCCGATTTTGCCAAAAAAATCATCTTTTCAGATGAAGCTCATTTTGATCTTTGCGGGTATGTAAACAAGCAAATTTGTCGCATTTGAGGTACAGAAAACCCGCACGCATACATTGAAAAGCCGCTGCACCCAAAACGAGTCACTTCAAGAGTTTGGTGCGGATTTTGGTCTAGAGGCATAATTGGGCAATTTTTCTTCGAAAAAGAGCAAGGAGTGGCCGTTACAGTCAACGGCGATCGTTATAGGGCCATGTTGAACGAATTTTTGTTCACAAAGATTGAAGAGGAGGATATTGGCAACATTTGGTTTCAACAGGACGGCGCTACGTGCCACACAGCCGACGCTACACTCGATGTTTTGCTGCCTCGGAGCTGCGATTTGACACCGTTGGACTATTATTTGTGGGGTGCCCTCAAATATAAGTGTTACGCCGACAAGCCAGAGACAACTGACGCTTTAAAGGACAATATTCGTGAAACCATTGGTGAAATACAGCTGCACACAATCGATAATGCGCTTAAAAATTGGACCGATCGTGTAGGCTACTGCATGGCCAGCCGAGGCAGTCATTTGAATGAAATTATTTTCCATTATTAACCGAAAGGATTGTACTTTCAAATAAAAAAAGAAATTTGAGAAAATATTTAGTAGTTTTTTTATAGAATTTTCAAAATAAAAAAAAAAGTTATTTGGCGGACCATTTATCACTTTATTTGCTGAAATAATGTTAATGTTGATTAAAGGTTGACCCAATTTTCTATAAAGCCTCATTTATTAATAAATAATATTGTTCAATTATAAATGTAAAACATACTATATATATACTTTATTGGTCATATAATACAGTGAACAACGGTATGAGGCGAGAATATGAGGTGTTCTTTGCAACTGGCGCGTCGACGTCAGGTACCGCGCGAGTTTATTTTGCAATAGTAGTAATCATTTCTCCATCGATAAAAAAATCGTTTTCTATTTAATATTTTACGTAGAATACGATGGCTATGTTTAAAACACGCTAAGTGGTGGGTAAGATTGCCTAAAATTTATGTAAAAATTTAAATTGCGTATAAGAATATGAAATTTTTTTGAAACTATTTTTTTCTTACAATTTACTTCGATATCTTCAAAATTAAACAAAAAAGTTGTCTCTAGCTTAAACAGAACCGAAGTTATGAATTTTTTAAAATTAGTCTCCAAATTAGGCAAAAACCACGAAAATCTCAAACTTATAACGCCCTCTATTTAAAAAAAAAATCCTCGAACATGTGTCTCATTTTTTGCGATATAGAACCCGTAAAAAATTTCATGCAAATCAAAAATGGATCGGTCATTTTTTGTTCAAAAGAATGACCCATATACAGTGGCTCACAGCTTATTTTATGCAGTGCATACTTTAAACTTTAGGGCTTTATAAAAACAAAACTAACAGGAATACAAAAGATAATATGGTGTCATTTAAAAGCGAAAAGTCTAATTAAATAAAGGTTTTTCATTAATTGTGAATACATATATTTAGTTGTTTAAAAAATAAGAGAACAGAAAATACTGCTTAATTTCATCTCGCAGCTTATTTTATTTCATCTCGCAGCTTATTTTATGCAGTCACTTCTCTCTGTTACGGTACTTTCGTTAGCTATGCCTTCGTTTTATTTCTATAATTGCTTTGTGTTAGCTTTTTAGTCCGATTTTTTTGCTTCAAGTGTCTGCTTCTATGATTATTTAAAATAGGAGCGCGCACAACGCTACAACGACGAGAATTGGTTATATACTATTTTAAAAACAGTATCTCGCAGCGAAAAATGGATGAAATGGTTAATATCAATTCCTCTACAGTGCAAAAGATCATCGAGCGCTTCGTCCATAAGAATCGATTGCACAATAAGAGCAAAGAAGCACCAAACAAAATTTTTAATGCAACCGACGAGCGGCATATTATACGGAAGATAAAGGCTAACCCGAGACTCTCAGCTCCGAAAATGGCTTTTGAAGTTCAAACTAACCTGAGCAAACAGTGTAGTGCTGAAACTATTCGACGTGTCTTGCGCAAAAAGAACTTTCATGGCCGAGTAACACGAAACAAGCCGTTTATCAGCCCCAAAAACAGATTATGCAGACTCAACTACGACAAAGAACATATGTCCAAGGCCCTAGAGTACTGGACTTCAGTTATTTTTGCAGATGGTTCAGATGGTATGTGCTATATGTGGCGAAAACCGAATACCGAGGTCCACAAAAAATAACCTAAAACAAACCGTGAAACATGGCGGTGGCAGCATCATGGTTTGTGCCTGAATGTCAGCTGCTGGTACTGGGAAGTTGCCGTTTATTGAAACCACAATGGACAAAGTTAAGTACCTACAGATCCTGAAGAACAATTTGTTGCAGAGTGCAAAGGTTCTGGGTATAAAATAAAATTTCCGATTTTACCAGGATGACGATCAAAACCACAAAGCGGATATTGTGCAAACCAGGCTAATATACAACTGCCCACAATTGATGACGCCGCCAGCACAGTCGCCAGACATTAATGTTATTAAAAATGTCTGGTCTTTATTGGAAAATAACATCCGCAAAGATCAAATTTCAAACAAAAACCACCTAAAAGAGATATTGAAAACGAAGCGGGTGAATATTTCGCCAACTATCACTCAAAAACTGGTCGCATCAATGCCAAACCCCCTTAGATCTGTTGTGGACAACAAGGGCTATCATACCAAATAATAAAAATATCAAATATCATTATTTAATACGAACAATTTAAAAATAACAAGTGACTGCATAAAATAAGCTGTGATATGAAATTAAGCAGTATTTTCTGGTTTCTTAACTTTAAGCCAACTTAATATATATTTTTACAATAAATTAAGTTAATTTATTAAACTAAAAATCTTGTTCTTTTAAATGATACTATATTATTTTTTCTATTCCTGCTAGTTATAAAGCCCTGAAATTGAAAGTATGCACTGCATAAAATAAGCTGTGAGCCACTGTATATAAAAACACTTACCAGTAGCGAGAGAAGATCAGCAACACTTTCAATAACAAAACAAGCGAGTACAATCGGCAGCAACGATATCACATGTAAGAATAAGGCCTTTTCCACACTTGGTCAACGCAACTCCAACTCAAGTTGCTAGCCTGTGTATTTATACCGGAACCTTCAGATTAAGCAACTTGCACGCAACAAGTTCTTGACACGTTCTCAACCTGTTCAACGCAACGCGGCTTTCCGCAATTTTCATCGGCGACTTGTTGCATCAGTTTGTTTGTTTTGTGAATTGTTTGTAGTGCAGTATTAATCAAGGTGAATAAGCTAATTAATTAGTTCTGTTTTTCATTAATAGAATCTTAAAGAAGAAGAAATAGTTTGCAGGATGAATGAGCAAGTGTTAAATATTAAATAATAAATATATGTTGCATGACTTTTGAAGCAAGTCTGAAAGCATTCGGTTTATAGTTGCATTGCTTTTCAACTTTTTCGCTGTTGCGTTGATGTTTCGTTGGTATTGCGTTGATCAAGTGTGGAAAAGGCCTAAAAGAACACAAAAAGTATAAATTTTATTAAATAATTAAAAAAATAATACATTCAATCCAAGTCGGTTGAGCCCGGGTAACAAGATCGAAGTGGGTCCGCGCATCACGAAAACTTGCAGACATAAGAAAAATAAGATAGGAAACACTATGCTACCGACCACCAACAGCACTATCAAAACTAAAGCTACTGACCACCGTTGAGACAGCGGCAATTTCACCAGATACGCAGCAGCAGCTACATCATCAGCTATTCTATGCTGCATCAAAGCTACTACCATCAGCTGTCACACACGAAATCGAATAATTTTTAATTGATGATCTCACGAAAACACTATTGTATTTCACCAGCTAGCCCAAGAATTATATATTCAAGATTCCGCCTTGCGCATGATATAATTACCAGGTATTATTTATTATTCGCTGAAAATCAGCTGGGGATAAACTGTTATTTTGGGCATATAGTGTCAAAATGTAGCGAGTAGGTGGAAACAGTGTTGCTTCTTGTATTATTTCAAATCAGAAATCTGCAAACGATAGAGTATTCACAATGTGATGTATTTGTGATTAGTTTTTATAAAATATCCAATATTTTAAAGTTGTTGTGAACGAACCTTTAATAAAGTGTTTTTTTTTTATATCAGCTAATTTTTTGTGTATTTTTGTTTGGAAATATAAATGTAAATCATCATTTACTGTAGAAAATCATAAAAAATTTAAACAAAACACTACATTATAATAATTTTTATTAAATAATCTTACAATGCAGCCAGTAGCTTTAAGTAAAAATGCTTTTGGGAGTTAATATTATGCATTTTGTTTTTGTAATTTTACAAAATTTAATACAAATATCAAATTTAAATATTTATTTTGTCCTTTTACAATTTGATTAGTTAATTTTATCAAAAATTAAGTAAGCATAAGAGCAACAATATGATTCTAATGTTCTAATGTCTGACTTTAAGAAAGTTCAAATACTATAAAGCCTTTGTATCGTTTAGCGTAATACAATCAGCCCTATCATGAATAATTTTTGACGCGGAATCGGAAAAAGGAGTTTTCATTTTTAAGACAAAGCTCAAGAACATTTTGGAAATTTTAAATGCAAATTCGTTCATCAACGGTTTATCAACAAATTTGCATTGAAAATTTCCAAAATGGTCTTGAAATTTATATTAAAAATTTAAACTCCCTTTTCCGATTTCGCGTGAAAAATTATTCATGATAGGGCTGAATGTATTGTTGAAATATAAACCAGATCAATCGCTTTATAAACGAAACTGCAAAAGTTGTTTATTGCCAACATTTTTTGTTTTAATTTATTATTTTTTAATTTTTTGTTAAAATTTTTAATCCGAGATATGCATTCTGCATTTTATGAAAAGAGAGTTCGTTTGGTGACCACAATTCAGCGAGTTTTTTTCTGTACTCCTTGCACACTAAAGGTTCCTACCATTGGCTTCATTAAAGATCGCCTCCAAATCTTTTATTTTTTCCATAAATGCAGCTTATGGCTTTTTCAGCCCTCCCTGCAAGACTTCATCCACCCATGTAAAGGAGCAGTCTTTACTTTGAAAACTTTCAAAATGTAGCCTTTTTATAATGTAGCCTGCAACGTTCTCTAAGGCGTCCTCGTGCAGTTCGTCAATTTCGTTACCTGTTCATGTTCATATGTAGACATCAGGGCAAAAGTAAAAGCAAAAATCCCCTTTTACTTCTTGGTGTGTTTTCAGTACTTTTATTTGACACCAATCTGACGCTATATGCCCAAAGTAACGAGTAAAAGTAGCGATTAATAGTACCTGGTAATTCTATCATGCGCCTTGCTCATGTTCGCTCTCTTTGTGAGCACGTGCATGTGACGTCAGAAGTGCAAGAGAAAAGAGAGTCAAACTGACTGAAAAAAACGTAGTAAAAATTTTTTAATAGGGGTTATCGATTTAAAAATTTCCTTAGTTTTTTATAAAATCATGGTTTTTTAAAATAAATAATTTGAAATCAAAAAATAGAAAAAATTTTAATATTTTTCATTACTATCTTTGATAAAAATTTTATATCTTATTGGGGTGTTAACTTCCGTGTTGACCCCTTCACAAAAAAAAAAGCTATGTTGTTCGATTTATTTTGAGAGCAGTTGACTGTTTCTTTGTGTGTATTTCGTTTGTTTCCCAATTAGCCAATCAGATTAATTTGCTTAGTTTCGTTTGTTGTTTATGTGATTTTTTTGTTTGGATGTATTTTCACTTATGACGTAGACCTGCGCAGTAGATTGCCATTTCTGCGCACTTAAGACGTGATCTTCTTTATATTGTTCTTGAGGTAGTCCACCTAGATCGATAACCAATGCGACATCGGTCAAAAAAAGCAGCAATCAACAAGGCACGTGCTTTTCTGAAGTCCTAGAAATAAATATAAATAGCTCAGGTAACACTTAGATTTTGGGTTGAAATTATGGTGACTTGCCTGCTTATTCGAATCCTGCAATGAAACTTCCACGCCCTATGCGCTTGCCACAATATTTCTTAAATTAGTTTGATGGCAAAGTACTCAGGTTTGTTGCGTGTTGATTTAAGTTTGTATAATTTAGAAGTGATCCATATAATATGCTGTCCAGAATGAAAAGGAAGTAATGTAAAAGGCTGGTGCAGAGGTAGTTTAACGTAGGCCAAAAAGAAAAAATTATAACATCTTTTTAGGAGACAACTAGAGGCAAGCCAAAACTAATTAAGTGGTTAATATTTGTGTAGTGTTTGTAAGTATAAATTCGTTTGCTAATCGTTTTAACAGCTTGTTCTATTTATGTAATAGTAAAAAAACACTAACAGGCCGGTTATACAGGCCTGTGACAGTGAAAGTGCGAAAGAATACGTGTACTGTTCGAATGATTCGAAAAATTTCGAACTTTCATGCTGGTAGCAAGAGGTGCTACACATGCTCGTGAAAGTTCATTAAAAAAATTCCATCGAATGCGAAGGTTCTCGCTGCTATTGCAGTTTGCGTGTGCTTTACTTGTTGTTTTCTTTGCTTTTAATTCTAATCAAGCTATTGCTTCCTGTAAGAAATAGACGAAAACCAGAAATAAACCCACCAAAAGTAATTAAAAACAACACTGATATCCTCCTTTTCGACATACACTGGCCGCTGCTGTCAAAATCCACTGGCTCTGAAATTTCGCTGCCAGTAGCGATGAAAGTGGCGTGAAAGTGAATCCAGTGTGAGTGTATTTGTAAAAAAGTGTGAATGTATTGAGTTTTTCGAACTACAGAGCCAGTATTCTGGCCTGTGTAGCATGCTTGTAAGGTGATGCTGCAATTTGTTCAAGATCAACAATAGTAAATAAACAAGCGTCGGAGGTCGTTCACTTTTCAACCGACTTCAAAAAGGAGGAGGTTCTCAAGTTGTTTGGTTTTTTTTTTGTAATACATGTACATTGATAACTCCTAAAGTACTTGCCCGATTGCCACAATTTTTGTCAACAGATAGAGATATCACACGCGGAGGTGTCCGTCTAAAAAAGTGGGCGGTATTCGACACAGGGGCGTGGCAGTATAAGACAAACTTTGTATATCGACTAACATTAACACTAGAGTACTGATATTTAGTACAGGGGTTGGCACAATTATTAAAAGTTATGTTCAAAAAAGTGGGCGTTATTCGATAAAGTGCGTGGCAATATTAGAATAACCCTGCAACTCGAATAATATTGACACTAGGGTACTGAAATTAGGTACAGGGGTAGGCATAATTATGAAAATTTACTGTACAGAAAGTGGGCGTTGTTGGACAAAAGGGCGTGGCAATATGAGAAAAATACTGTGTATCAGTTAATATTGACACTAGGATACTGGAAATTGGTACAGGGTTAGGAACAATTATTAAAAATTATGGTGAAAAAAGTGGGCATAATTCGATAAAAGGCGTGGCAATATAAAAACGCTGTAACTCCAATAATATTGACACTAGGGTACTGAAATTAGGTACATGGGTATGCATAGTTATGAAAATTTACTGTAAAGAAAGTGGGCGTTGTTGGACAAAAGGGCGTGGCAATTTTAAAAAAATACTGTATCTCAGCTAATATTGACACTAAGTTACTGGAAATTGGTACAAGGATTGGAATAACTATTACAAATTACGGTCAAAAAAGTGGGTGTTGTTCGACAAAGGCGTGTCAATATTAGAAAAACGCCATAACTCGAATAATATTGATACTAGGATACTGAAATTAGGTATAGGGGTAGGCATAATTAGGAAAATTTATGGTCAAGAAAGTGGGCGTAACTGGACAAAAGGGCATGGCAATATAAAAAATAATGTATTTCTGTTAATATTAACACTAGGGTAATACAATTCGTTACAAGAATGGGTAGAATTGTTACAAAACACTATGAATAAAGTGAGCGGTACTAGACAAAGAGCGTGTCACTTTTACAGGCCGGTTACACAGGCCGGTGATAGTGAAAGTGCGAAAAAATACGTGTACTGTTCGAATGATTCGAAAAATTTCGAACTTTCATGCTAGTAGCAAGAGGTGCTACACATGCACGTGAAAGTTCATTAAAAAAATTCCATCGCATGCGGAGGTTCTCGCTGTTATTGCAGTTTATGTGTGCTTTACTTGTTGTGTTGTTTGCTTTTAATTTTAAACAAGCTATCAGTGTTGCTTCCTGTACGAAATCGACGAAAACCCGAAATAAACCTAGCAAAAGTAATTAAAAACAACACTGATATCCCTCTTTTTGACATACACTGGCCGCTGCTGTCAAAATCCACTGGCTTTGAAATTTCGTTGCCAGTAGCAATGAAAGTGGCATGAAAGTGAATCCAGTGTGAGTGCATTTGTAAAATAGTGTGAATGTATTGAGTTTTTCGAACTACAGAGCCAGTATACTGGCCAGTGTAGCATGCGTGTTAGAAAAACACTGTATCTCAGGTAATATTAACACTAGGGTATTGAAATTTAGTACAGAAGTAGGCACAATTATTATAAATTATGGTCAAAAAGTGGGCGTTATTCGACGAAGGGAGTGGCAATATTAGATAAAACTGTATTTTAGTTGATATTGACACTAGGGTACTAATATTTTGTACGCGGGTCGGTGGGTAGGTAGAATCGTTACAATAGTGGGCGAAATTATAAATAGGATGTGGCACATTAAGGAAACTACTTTATATCGGTTAATATTGATACTTGGGAACTGAAATTTGGTACAGGACTAGGTAGGATCATTATAAGATACGATCTATAAAGTGGGCGGGATAAAAATTTTAAAGAGACAGAAATTGAAAATAACCAAAAAACTTTCAGAAATTAATAAAACAAATTTTTTAAAAACAGAGTTTCATATTTTAAATTTTCGTTAAGAATAATATTACACAAAGTTATTTCCTGAAAATATATTAAAAACAAATCCAAAAGATTTAATATATTTTAATAAAAAACTATAGAAAAAATCGTTTTCAAAAATTTTCAATTTAAAAAAAGACGAAGTTTATTAAAAACTACTTATACTAATAGTATTTACGAATATTAAGTAATATTGTATGGAAATGTTTGGAAAATTGATTAAGTTAACTTTACTTACATACTTAATTTAATAATTTTCTGAGTCTATGCATTTCTGCTAATGATTTGCTGTCATGTGGCTTTGTTAATAATTTGCTTGGCTCAAGGTCACTTAATGCAATGCCTTCCAATGTCTTAACACGATTTAGGGCAACGTATACTTGACCTTTTGCAAAATTTTTCTTGCCAAGGTCTATTACGGCTCTATCCAAAGTGGTTCCTTGAAGCTTTTGTACCGTAACAGCCCAACTTAATATTAACGGAAGCATCCGTCTTTCAACATCCCCGTAGCTTTTGTTTGCCTGGAACGTTGCAAACGTCGGTGCTATAGCCACAAGTCCGTAGGAATCTTTTACTTTGGCCCCTATTGTCTGGTCATCAAATTGAACTAGAATAGCTCCAGGTAGCTCACCTAATTCCAATTGATCACGTCGAAGTGCTGGCTATTTAATTTTTTTTATAACCCCCATTGCTCCATTAACAAGGCCATCCGAAACACACAAATTTCGTCTTAGCATAACTCTGCAGCCGACAGCAAGTTGTAGGGAGTGCAAAAGACCACCAGATTTATTAACATCCGCTGGTATTACGTTGTTTGGGGAATGCCTTCCGTATGTTGCTGCTTCTCGGGATTCATCTACTGCTCGTACTGTGTACACACGACTGTTTTTTGAGAGCAAATTCAGCATACAGGAATTATATTCATCTACTAACTTCAAAGTGGGAACTATCCGAATTGCTTCGCCATCAGCAAAATATTCAACAAGACTAATACGACGTTTTTCGCACAAGATTTCCAGGTGTGCTGTTGTAAGCTCTCCAAATCGCAAATTATTTAGCAGATCTATGAACAAACTCCGCATCTGAGCTTTGCCTCATATTAATGGTTAATTCACAGAAAGAGAATTGATGCCATAAGTTAATTTCCGCACTCATCCAAGAAGGTTGATCAAAACACCAATGACCTCTTACTGGTGGTAGTTGCATGATGTCTCCAAATAACAAAACATTAACTCCACCAAACATTAAATTGTTGCTTTTAAATTCCTGTAATCTTAAATGAATGATTCGTAAACTTTCATACGACACCATGGATATTATTTCATCGATTATCAGCCATTTATTAAAACGCCATTTACGTCTTTCTCGTTCTAACCTTTCTCCGGTCATTTTGCGATATGTCATTGTATTGGCTTTCTCTATAGGCAACGAGAAAACATAATGAAGTGTTCGGCTAAATACTTGTCTTGCAGTCACGCCAAGTCAAAGACTCTACAGTGGGAGAATAACAGAGCTTAATGTGCTCAACAATCAATTTAAGAACAAATGATTTTCCAGAACCTGCTCCCCTTGTGACGAATAAGAGCAAAGATTGGTGATTTTCATTATCATGACTTATATCCTTTTCTATACATTCGGACACTTTTTTCATGAAATCTTTTTGTTGTATATTAAGATTTTTAATTCCATTTAAAAATACATCATCAGGCATTATCACAGGGTAGTTAATTTCATCACAATCATCGCCCTCATTTTCTAAATCAAAGCTATCATCTGCGTATATATTATCTGGTTCTTTCGCTTGTCCTCCGTTAGAAGAATTAACAGCGTTTAGAGCAACAGCTTGAGCGAGCGCTTGTTGAATAACAACTTCGGCATGGGCAAACTGCTCTGCGGATATATTCTGGTTTATGGGCTTAAGCTCTACTTGTCTACGTAAAAAACATGTCTCTGGAAATTCATTTTCCATCATTAAATCAGTTTCATTGCGAAAAGGTATGTGCAACACAACCAAATTATAATAAAATCTATCGCGGTCACTGTTTTATGTAAAATATCTATGACGTAAAACGGCTGGTGTATTTCTAATGCGCATGCGCGTTTTGTCCTGCAGTGTAATATATCGAGCTGGCACACCATCTTCTTCACAATACTCAATATCGCCATTATCATCTGACCATGACACGTCTGCTATAGTTTCATATCTTACAGCGAACTCAGTTAAACTTAATTCTTCAAGACTTTCTGGTCGTTGTTGATATCTGTCAACTATATTATAAAACAACGAGGTTTCTTCATTGTCAAAACGAAGCAGCCTATATCTTTGATCGGAACGACAGCTATTTATGAATACAGTTTTTCTTGAACACATTTTCAGTGGTAGATGGCATAAGTGATAAACAGCTTCTGGAGCACTAATTTGGCGTTGGCTTAGAATTGCCATAGATACTGAAAATAATTGTTTCCATATATCTTTTGTTCGTTGCTTAGCTTTTTGTACAGCTTCTCTAACTACGTCACCGCAATCATTGGGCTCACACTTGCTGGCATATTTGGCTATATAATAAGCTACCGCTGTTATATTTCCACATGGCTGTATATCCATGTTTGCTTGCAACAACTGACTTTGACGTGAGTTGAGCACAGCTTAATCACTCAAAAACTACTGAAGAGGAAAATGTAGCGATTTCCGAAACAGACTGTCTAGTCAGCTAAGTGATTGACTCTATACAGAGTTGTTGTTGTTGTTGCCTTCTTTCAAAATTTACTTGATCTAAAGCTCACAATTTAATTCATGTTATTATTTTAAAGATCATAAAATTAATTAATATGTCTTTCCCTTTGCACCAAATCTGGCTAAAAGGATTTTGTACCTTTAGAATTTTCATGAATGGTACAACTCTTGATAAAAGTCTTTGTTCAACATCCGATAAACTAGATATTTCTGGAGGCAATGCTGTTACTTCCATATTATTCCAATAGGATTGCAGAGGTATTTTTTTCTTTTTTAGATTGAACAGCATCGTCTGCTGACAGTAATTTTTTTCATCATTACTAATTCTGACGGAACAAATTTATCAAGAGATGTCGTATCCAACGTCGTACGCTGCCTTGGGTATAATAATTTTTTACAAATCGTACAAGGTGTATCTGCAAACTTATTTATTGTATCAAAAAAAAAAATCTTCATGCATTGAACGAAGCCTTCTCATACTTTGCTGTATCCTTTCAATGTGGCCTCTTCTATGCTTTTTACCCTCGATAAGCCTTGATACACGTTCCCGAGATCTAACTGCTGACAATCTTCGATTTTGATTTTGTGGACTTTCTTTGTTCAGGCGTTTATGAATCAAACGGACTCGCTACCTAGGCATTTATGAATTAAGCCAAGACGATGCTGTCGCTTCGCAACGGACTCGCTACATAGGCATTTATGAATTAAGCCAAGACGATGCTGTCGCTTCTCAACGGACTGACTACATAGGCGTTTATGAATTAAGCCAAGAAGATGCTGTCGCTTCCCAACGGACTCGCTACTTAGGCGTTTATGAATTAAGCCAAGACGATGCTGTCGCTTCTTAACGGAATCGCTATATAGGCGTTTATGAATTAAGCCAAGACGATGCTGTCGCTTCTTAGCGGACTCGCTACATAGGCGTATATGAATTAAGGCAATGCGATGCTCTCGCCCCTTAGTGGACTCTCTACCTAGGCGTTCATGAATGACGTTCAAGTTACGACTTGTTCTATGATCACATTCTGATGCCGTTTCTTTCCTCAGACGATAATGGTTTTGCTCTTTCATTGCTAATAGACGAGATTTACGAGCTTCAAGATTCTCTTGAGAGCGAGAAATTTTATTTCGAGTAGCATTTTTATTAAGGCGTAAATTTTGATGCTGCTTCAGTTTCATGGAATCGATACCTTTTTAGGCGTGAAGCACCTTTCGTTGGTTTACCCATAACTATATTAATAAGAAAATAATTAAAACCTTAAATTAATTTGCCTAAATACCACGGAACATTTAAAATAAAAAACTTTTTACTACACTCTGCTCAACTTCAACATTTTGACTTTTTAATTTTGTAATTCCTTAATTCAAATTCTTATAAAATGTCACTAATAACTCATATTTTATAAATGCATTTTATTTATCTTAACCCTTTGATGATCTTTTTTGTAAGACCATAGACATATTGATTTCAAAGTCCTATGTTTCTTACTTACTTTCTCTGTATGTTACCTTCAGGCTCAAAAAATCTTTCGAGAAATAGCTAATAACTTTTCTTCAAAAACCCTTAATTGTGTTTAAGTAGTTAATATTTTTTTATGTATCATATTCTCTAAAAAGGAAGAAATAAAAGCTTTTTTTAAAAAAACTAACTTTAAAATCACTACAAAGTAAAAAATAATTTTAAATATTACTTTTCTTATTAATTTCTTGATGAATTTTGAAAACTTTTTAATATATATTATTATATTGGAAATCTTATTATTTCAATTCTTTCTTATTTGTGTTATTATCATAAATATATTAATTTCAATATGAATATAAAAGCTTTGAAGTCGGCGTTAATCTTTACCACACAATCATGATCTTTTCACTATCCCTGCACTATTTATACATACTTTGATTGACGCTATGCTTCTTTGGTGTCGCTGTAGTTAATCTTAAATTGAAAAAAAAATTTAAAAGCTTTGCACACATAAACATTCTCACTCTAGTGGTTTGGGTGAGCTTGTGAAGCTCATACTGAGTATCATATAGATGTGTTACGGCAGCACAAATAACGCATGGAACACATTGGCTACATTCAGCGTACTAAACAATTGCCAACTGAAAAAAAGAAATTGCTGAATGGTACAATTTTAGGAGCGATCAGTAAAACTGTTGAGGTAGCCGTCGCCATTTTATCGAGCGGGAAAAAAATTTTCGTTAAGA
The DNA here is from genome assembly GCA_963920525.1 of Dichetophora obliterata. NCBI lineage: Eukaryota > Metazoa > Arthropoda > Insecta > Diptera > Sciomyzidae > Dichetophora > Dichetophora obliterata. The sequence continues at coordinate 78,897,630 of OY986438.1, forward strand.
AATCAAAATGTCAACCTCAACAGTTTAGTACGCTGAATGTAAACATTGACGACGACAATAACGCTATATATCTGTAAATTTTTTAAAAAAATATACTTCTTATGAAACGACATTGCTGTTGTTGTTTCACTTTCGTTGTATGGAATTATTGGTATTTTGAAAGGCGAAAAAGTAACTCTTATTGATATTTAGAGAGCATGTCAAAGCATTGTTTATTTGTTGTGTCAACAACAAACAGTAACAAACAAACAAAAACAAACAGTTGATTGTTGCTTTGCTTTCAAAATAAACAGGTAAACGTCGATATGACTTCATTTCTCTCTTTTGTAATGTCGTAAAGTCGTGGTCGTCTTCAATGTGTTTCAAATAATAAATAGTCAACCGTGCAAAGCTATTCACCGCGACTTAGTCCGCAAGCAAATTGAAGAAACGAGATGCTAGCATTGTTCACTATGTTGCACCCATAAGCGAACTCTTTGCGCACAGCAACGCAACGCTCTTATGCTTCACTATGAGCGGGGCCTTATACATATTTGCCTATCTGTGCCAGAGTTGGGCGTAGTGCACTAAATGTTGAGTGCACTCAGCCTTTCACTAGCACTAAAATATATTGAAAGAAATTCTATTTTTCACTATTTTTTTAACAGCTTAGTTAAAAAACTAGGGATTTTAGTGGTAGTGTTATATTGTTGCACTATAACTAAATTGAGTGGTAGTTCAAATAGTGCAAAATTTGAACAGCCACTAAATGAAAGCTGCAATTGAAAGTTTTTCCACATAAAATTTCAAATATGGCTGGTCTTAAAACTATTTCAGTTAGACTCGAATTTAAAAAAATCTATAATTAAGAAAAACTATTTTTCGAGCTTCCAGTCATATATGTTTACGAAGAAAACAACAACAGCTCTGAATGAGCATCACCAAGCTAGGATCAGATAGACAGTTTATATAAAATTGGTGTTATTTAAAATAATAGTGGGCCCAATCGCGTTAGCCGTCGGAAGCCCGTCGAACGACTTTTCCCGATTTCCGCTAAAAAAGCAATCGAGGTTTCCGTCGGAAATTCGAACCTATCCGTCGGAAAATGTGCAATCGCGTTTCTCGACGGATGGCAATTATCTGTCAAATTTACTCGCGCAAATTTTAATCGTGAGATTGATAAAATCGAAGAAAAATAAACGCAAATAAAATTGAAATCAAAATATTTATATATTTAACAAATATTTATAGTTCATAAAAAGGTGTGGGGGGTGAAAAATCTCAAGCGTCAAATGGTCGTGTCACAGCTACTAATAGCGTGGGTTGGCGAACCAACCTTAAGGAAAATGTCACTGACATTTCGCAACCTCAATTTTGACAGCTAAGTCGACAGTTGTTTCCCTGCTCGGGCTTGAATTTGAATTCAAAATTCAAATCAGCAGAGAAAACACTACGACTGCTCAACCGGAAGAGTTTTTCTCATCGGCTCACCCGTAAGAACCCGTTTGGTTGTGCCCTCGACTGATCTGGAATTTGAATTCAAATTGAAGCCTGAGCTGGGATTTCAACTCGGAAGCCATTAAATATAAATGATGTTTTTTTTTATTTTTTTGCTTGCAAACTAATTATCCACAACGTGTCAGCCGTGGTTAATTAGTGCCTGACATCGCTCAAATTGCCAGCTGACATGCTTGTTGTGCGGACTTAATTGCTTATTTGCAAACATCGAAAAACAAAAGGGCTCAAACCCCGCGTCCGACAGTTTGCGCAAACATCGTTTGTACCAACATTCGGGGTAAGCAGTCATAAAACCATGTCGTATAACATAGCATGTTGCACTGTCCGACTTGCTTATGTAAACGACAATACAAAAGGTGACAGCTGTCAACGAAAGGAACGATGGCTGGCGAACTTCCGGCCTTTGTCTTTTCTTTTATGGCTACCTGTCGAGGCATTCATGAAGTTGTGGGTAAGTTATAATCTTAGTACATAAGAAAAATCTTATATTCTTTATTTTTTTTAACCACAGCTTCACTTCATTTGCTTCACTTCATTCGTTCATTCCCGGTGCTTTTTGCAACTGCAGCAGCAGCACTGAACTGGTGCCCGATATTCTAAAATATCAGAAAAATGCGCCAATTGTGGAAACTTTACCAACGCCGCCAACACAGCAACAACACAACGAAACCGTTGTATCGGCTCAACAACAATAGCAGCAACAGCTACCCAAAAGCACCCATCATTTGTTTTGAGCAACCTACTCGTCAGCAGGCACTGTAACCACAACAATAGCAGTAACAGCTACCCAAAAGCACCCATCATTTGTTTTGAACAACCAACCTCGTCAGCAGGAACTACAACCACAACAATAGCAGCAACAGCTACCCAAAAGCACCCATCATTTGTTTTGAACAACCAACCTCGTCAGCAGGAACTACAACCACATCAATAGCAGCAACAGCTACCAAAAAAAAAGCAACAGGTTTTTATTTTTATGTAATTTCTTTTGTTATCTATAACCAAGATAGGTATATATGTATATATATATCAACATGTAGGAAAAAAGATGTATAAAAAAATGTATCTTCAAAGTTTAAATTCCAACATTCCAGAGGTATGCATGGAATATGTATATTTTTTCAAAATCTTTAAGCCCAATGGGCAAAAGTTGAAGCTGGGTTAACGTCAAAATACCAACATAATTGTTTGTTTTTTTTGTAGTGAGTCATGAAAGAAAGACAAGAGAAGCGAAAAATAAGAAATATTAAAATAATCACATTTGAAAATAGCGTTTTCAAGAGAGATTTAAATGGGATTTACAGTCTACAATTTAGATTTAGAATTTCGATAAGGTTAAATAGCATGCATGCTCTTGCAATTATATTACAGTTTTGATTTGTTAAGGCGTTTTTTTTTGGGTTCGTTGGAGTTGAGGAAGAAATAAGTAGAAAGCATACATTACCGAACACGATCAAAGCTTCGTAAGTTTTGCTTTAACATTATTAATTGCATCTGGTTGTTTTGAGTTTCCAATTTATCTGAAACATACATACATAACAGGCATACTTACACATAAATGTTTATATGTATAAAATCTCTAATATGAGTAAGGGTCATTGATTTTGATACTTAACTTTCAGTACGCAAAAAAAAAAACAACAATTATTAGTTGTTTTCGACATACACAAAATTTAAAATACTTCCAATTTAAAAAGAATATTTTTCCATACACATACGCTAAGTTGAAGATTATTCAAACAAAAACCAATATAATCTTTTTAAGTTACACTAAAAAGAAATTAATTCCAATTTAAAAATATTATATTTTTAACTTACCCTAAAAGAAATTGGATTAAAATTTAAAAATACGATATTTTTAACTTAAATTAAAACGAAATGGAATCAAATTTAAAAATATTATATTTTTAACTTACCTTAAAAGAAATTGGATTTAAATTTAAAAATATGATATTTTTAACTTAAATTAAAACGAAATGGAATTAAATTTATAAATGTTATATTTTTAATCTTACCCTAAAAGAAATTGGATTTAAATCTGGAAATATGATATTTTTAAATTACACTAAAAATACATTGATTCAAACTTGGAAACATTATATTTTTAACTTACCCTAAAAGAAATTGGATTTAAATTTAAAAATATTATATTTTTAACTTACACTAAACAGAAAGGAATTCCAACTTAAAAATGTTATATTTTTAACTTACACTAAAAATAAATTGATTCAAACTTAAAAATATTATATTTTTAACTTACACTAAACAGAATAGAATTCCAACTTAAAAATATTATATTTTTAACTTACCCTAAAAATAAATTGATTCAAACTTAAAAATAATAAATCTTTAATTTACACTAAAAATAAATTGATTCAAACTTAGAAATATTATATTTTTAACTGACGCTAAACAGAAATGAATTCCAACTTAAAAATATATTTTTAACTTACCCTAAAAATAAATTGATTCAAACTTAAAAATAATACATTTTTAACTTACACTAAAAATAAATTGATTCAAACTCAAACATAATATATTTTTAACTGACGCTAATCAGAAATGAATTCCAACTTAAAAATATTATATTTTTAACTTACACTAAAAATAAATTGATTCAAACTTAAAAATAATAAATTTTTAACTTACACTAACAATAAATTGATTCGAACTTAAACATATTATATTTTTAACTGACACTAAACAGAAATGAATTCCAACTTGAAAATATTATGTTTTTAACTTACCCTAAAAATAAATTGATTCAAACTTAAAAATATTAAATTTGTAACTTACACTAAAAATAAATGAATTCCAACTTAAAAATATTATATTTTTAACTTACACTAAAAGGAAAATAACTCCAACCTAAAATATTATACTTTTATCTTACACCAACAACGAAATGGTTTTAAACTTAGAAATCATACCTATCTTCATGCACTGAGAAAAAAAAAACAATTCTAAATTACAAATATTATATTTCTACATACACTAAGATAAAAATAGTTCGATCTTAAAAATATTAATTTTAAACTCCCAATCAGATGAAAATGAGGCAAACTTAAAATGAAATTTTTTTTCATCAGCCTAAAATACTTTGAAAATAAATTGTAACTTAAAAATAGTATTTCTCAATTTACACTAGAAAAAAAAAATGTGTCAAACTTTAAATTACTGCTTTTCAGCATCCACTAAGTTGGAATTAATTCAACTTAGAAATTTTAATTTTTAACATACACTTGACTTGAGTCAAACATAAAAATTTGATTTTGCATCACACTAAAATAAAAATGATATAAGCTGAAAAATATTATATTTCGACATACTTTTACTTTACAATGAATTAACCTTAAAAATAGTATTTTCCAATATACACTGGATAGTAAAATGTACAGAATTTACTAATTTGATATGTACCGGTAAAGGATATTAAAACATTTAATCCCCTCTTCATGTTATCGGAGGGCATAATACGTGTATAAATTTTATAAAGTTGAACAATTTTGTATTTTTTATTTTAATTTTTGACAATATAAACAAATCCCTTGATATGGGCAACATGATAAGCAACTAATTTGTGTGAAATTATTCGGAGATGAAAGGTAAGGACATGGTGGAATGCTGCACTTAGGTGCATTTCTTGGGTTAATGAAACCAAATTTTTTTTATTCATTAACAGGTTGGGTGGGTACAGATAATGAGGGATAATAACACCATCCTCCCTCATATATCTCGGTGCATAGGGACTACAGATGGGTTCGCTTTGCCTCTTTCGGTTTTTTTCTCTTTCCTCTCTCCCGTCCGTTTCCTGTTTCCGCCCGTTTGAATTTTAATTCAAATGGTCCTTTTCCGTTTCCCGTTAACGTCTGCATACGAACGACTTGTGCAGATCGCATCCTTGACTTCCTGACGAAGCAACCCCACGACCAATTTCCCTGAGCTAAGCTAAAGCATAGCTAGGTATGTAGACGCCCGCTAAGTCAGGAAGTGCCTCGTCATCCGGTTGCGGATGTCACGACGCTACGAGGTGGATGTTCGGTTCTGTCACAAAGGGAAAACGAAAATAAAAGTATTTATGTACATTAATAAAAAATTATGTAATTTCAATTTTCAAACATTTTTATTATTCAAATATTTTATTCATTGTAGTGCTATTTTAAAAATGCCCGCCCGGTAATCTTTTGGAGTAGCCTTCTGACTACCTCCTTCTGCGAGGAAATGAAGAACACATGCCAGTTTTGTACCAAATGACAAGCTGTCTGCTCTTCGTGATGGTAGGTGTTCTGTCATTTCACTGCACAAATATTTGAACATTTCCTTATTCACTCTCAAGTTTTTTATAAACCTAATATATAAAAAAATCAATTTAAAATTCGTTTTAAATTTTATAAACGTACTCAGAGTCACGTTGGTCAAGAACGTTAAGATGCCGCAAAGATTTTTTCAACTGCAACGTCCTTACTGCCTGAGCCTCCTCGAGCTGCGCAAACAAAAATGCCTGTATTGATTCCATGTGTCTTTAAAGATACAAATTAATTTTTATTGCATTCAAAACGTTATATGTATTATTTTTCTTACGAAAAATAATATTACGGTTGATAAGAGGGGAACCAGAGAAGCAGGTTGTATCAGCAAATAAGACGAGAATTCGAAAAGAATTTAGAACAAAACTTGGTTTAGTAATTGACAAACCAATGCCAGGGTTTGAAAGTTCGAATGATGGCAATACTGCTCGACGTTTTTTTGAAAATGCAGAAATAACAACATCTATAACCCAGATTGATATAGAGCTTATTAAAATAATGCATATTATTTTAATCGTAATTTCATGCGGACACGAAGTAAATATCGAAAAATTTCGAGACAGCGCTTGAAACAGCAAATACTCATGGTAATATACCCCCAACTGTGCATAAAATCTTAATTCATGGCCTTGAAATCATAAAATATGTTTATTTCCGATTGGTCAACTTTCTGAAGAGGCCAGAAAGAAGCAAGAAATAAGGACTTTAAATCTTTAAATCTATTTTTCTTACCGAACTCCTTATAGTTATAATAAGTCTGTTTCCGTACTCACACTGTGTGACTTGTGAGTCACTATTTTCTGTTTCCGTACTTTCTGTGTAAGAAATGGGAGAAGAAGAACAAGCATAAAATTGCTCTCTCGAGCACAGAATGTGCACAGAGCGTGCTAGAACTCAAGACTTCGAGTAAATTAAGAACAAGCATCAATAAGAAGAAGCATCAAGAAGAACAAGCATATGTCAAATTTTTCTTTAGGTTTTCAAATATTCACAAACTGTGCTGCTAAAAATAAATTTACAAATTGCAGTTTCTTTTGACCTTCCATTTTTAACTATAAATAAATTATTTAAAGTAATTTTATAACTTAAAACATAACTTAAAAGATTTTATAGCTTAACAAAATTTACTTCATAAACAAAATTACGACAATTTCAATTGGCGCTATTTACGTTTGACTCGTCTGCTGTCAGAATCAGCTGTGTGCTGTTTCCATACTTTTGCTAATATTCTTAAATTTAATTTTTACTCTCTCAGTTCGAGCTTACCAGAAGTTACACAAATCTTACACAGTGTAGAGTACGGAAACACACCTAATATTCAATTAAATTGTATGCTCATTTTCTTATTTGTTTTGATAGTCAGCTGTTTTTTTTTTTTTTTTTGATAAAGAAACTACCACGGTTGCTTATTTTTTTCATGGGATTCTGATATCATCACAAAAATAAATAAGTTTTCTTCGATTATTACATATATAATCTGATTATTTTATCACAAATATGTTATATTAATGTTATATAGCAAATTTGCGTTTTAATATTCACTAATAAAAGCATAACATGTACAATTATTTCTTCAAAAAGTTCCAAATGCCCTATTTTTTAGAACACTCCATTGTGAATACTTTTCCATCACTTCGAAAATTTGAAAACGAGCATCGAAATTGAGAGTAACAGTGTTGTCGTGTTGTTGGGCCCAATCACGGTACTGTCGGATTTTCCGCTCGCCGGAAAGCTTTCCTCCCGACGTGAATAAAATTGCAATCGAGAATTCCGTCGGGAAGGGATAAGTTATAATAGCACGACAACACTGTTTCTCTCAATTGGAAACTTTATGCGAAGTAAACTTGCATGCTTTACTAAACCTAACAATCCAGCGTTTGCTTATAATACAAAAGCCAGTTATAGATTCCTTGGAATGAATTACCTAATTTTTGTTTGTTTTCGAAGTGGGGTTTCGACGGAGTTCGAGAAATAACAACATCTATAACCCAGATTGATGTAGAGTTATTAAAATAATGCATATTATTTTAATCGTAATTTCATGCGGACACGAAGTAAATATCGAAAAATTTCGAGACAGCGCTTGAAACAGCAAATACTCATGGTATAATATACCCCCAACTGTGCATAAAATCTTAATTCATGGCCTTGAAATCATAAAATATGTTTATTTCCGATTGGTCAACTTTCTGAAGAGGCCAGAAAGAAGCAAGAAATAAGGACTTTAAATCTTTCAGAGAGCATTTTTCAAGAAAAATAACCAGATATTTTATTATACAGAACCCTTGAGGATATTTTAAATAGGTTTTTAATAACTTCAGATCCAATAATTCCAAGTAAAAAAAAATTACCGCAAAAGAAGTTGCGAAAGTTGCCACAAATAGCTCTTAATTTGCTTATACCACCAACAAATGAAGACAACGCTGAAGATACGGAAAAATCCGATGAAGATAACGATGAAAATATAGGTGAAAATAGTGATATCGATTTTTATGATACAAATGAGAAAGACTTAACAAGCGGCAGTGAATAAAGTTATTACAAGAAAACAAAAAATTAAAAAAGAAAATTGATCATATTTGTGCGTGTGAAAAATTTGCTTTTAATTAAAAAAAATTCACTAAACATTGGCGTCGGTAGCGGGGGGAAAGAGGGGCAGTCGCCCCCCACTTTTTTAGCTAGATAAACAATTTAAAAGGAAAACTTCAAAAGTTATTCAAAATATCAGTTTTTCTTACAACGATAATATTTTTTGTATCTCTCTTTTTCATAAGCATGCTTGCGGATAACTATTTCCTTTCTCTGTGTTAGCAAAAAGATAGAACAAAATGTAGAGTTTTTACTGCAAACCCACCACTTCAGTTAAAAAAGCACCCTTAAGTATGTAGCTAAATGCTTGTTCATTTTGCAACTCTGGTAAGAAAAAATTTGGCATGTTCTTAGGGGCTTTCCATATTGGACGACATGTTGTAGGATAAGTTAGATGGAAAACTAATGGGACTATTTGATTGAGCGTTCGAACGATCCAACTTGTAAATCAACATCATTAATTACAAGCTCTCGAGCAGAACACATCCGGATAATAGCTAAGCAACTTTTAGATGCCCTAACAATTGAGCAGTAATTTTACATAGTTGTACAATATTGTACAATCGGCAGAAAAAAACCAAAAATTTCAACTATGTTTTAGCTTACGCATGGTACTACATGTTGTACAATCTGACATGTTGGTCCAATGTTTTGGACCATGCGAAAGCTCCTACTGTGAATTAGCTGATGAAAATCCACCTCGACGCTTTGAACAAACATCAAATCCGGTTCCTTCAGTACAGTTGCCATTATATGATAGTCTACGAAAAGATTATTTCGAAATTTTAGATCTTCTCTCAAATGAGATAACGGCTAGATTTGATTAAACAGGTTGATATTTTACTTTTTTTTATTTTTGCATGTTTACACCAGCTTCACTCAACCGACTCACTTTGATTTAACATTCGGTGAGTCGGTTGAGTGAAGCTAGTGTAAACTGGCACTTTGTAAATCTTATTGTACATTAAAACAGATCTTGACACTCTAGAATCGTTGGAAAATATTGTAATCGAAGCCTTCAACGGAAAAGTGCCTTCTGAACAAAATCTAAAAACAAAACTAGATCTTTATGCAGATGACTTTGATGTGAGCGACCTCCACGCGCAACTTAAATTGCTGAAGCAATTGCCTGGCCAAACACCTTGAAATTGTAGTGGCATTGTATCCCAATTTGCAAAAAATTCAGATACTGTAAAAAAACTATTAAATGAAGTTGAAAAACTTATTGCTTTGCTTTTGACTGTGCCTGCATCAGCAGCTTCATCTGAGCGTTCTTTTAGTGCACTAAGACGACTTAAAACGTATCTTCGAGCAACTGTGACAGAAGGAAACATTTTGGAATAATTTAAATTGATATAACTTCTTGTACCTAATTGCATTTAAACCATGTAAAGATATACCTAGTCATGCTTTATAAAAGCAACCATTATTTCTTATATTTTCATATTACCATATGAAAGATCCTTTAAAGAATGATCTCTAATATTGAAATTGGAAGAACTTTTAAAAATAATGAAATTTTAATATTTTTTATATATTTTTATATTTTTTTTATTTTAAACTCAAATAAAAAATTTGTTTATCCATGTTTCTTTGAAGAAATTTTGGTGAACTTTTTTTGCACCACCATTTGTACTGCCCCCCATTTGTACTGCCCACCCAGATGAAATTAGCTTCCGACGCGCTTGTCACTAAAGGATATCAACTAATTGTTGTTTTTTTCTTATTTGGACCCATTGCAACTAAAAAAGAATGTCAAAAGTTTCCTCTGTCTCCTAATTGAATTGATACCATATTTCATGTGTCAATACCCCACTGTGCGATGTATGTCCTGTTCCTCCACGTATTCAAAAGTATGAAGTGGTTCTTGAGATGCATTCTTGGCTTTTTTGTCTGCCATTTCATTTCCTGCTATACCGACATGGCTTGGAATCCACATAATTTTGATTTTGTTGTTGGTGATAACAGGCCCGTAGACAAGGGGAGGATTTTTGGGGTTAAAATCCCCCCTAAGGGTCTAGAAAGTATAAAAATCTATTATATTACACGCTCAGAAATCTTTGATTAAATTCTAATAAAAACTGTATTGTATATATGACCACATCAGAATTGCATTAGAATCTAATATATATATGTCAAATATTAAAATTGAATTCTAATCCCATAATACTAAATTCTAATACAGACTTGGAATAGAAACTGAGTTTAAAACAATACTATTCTGGTTTATATTTTAAGACATTTGTAATCAAGGTTAATACTTCAGTTATTAAGAAGTAATACGAATAAAAATTTTTTATTAAATATTAATACAAATTGTATTAAATAGTAATACAAATTGTATCAGATTGTATTAAATAGTAATACAAATTGTATCAAATTGTATTAAATAGTAATACAAATTGTATTAAACAGTAATACAAGATGTATAAAATTTAATACATATTGTCATGAAAAGGTTGGATTTATTTTTACCACATAATCAATGCAGGATTAAAAATCAACATTTATGGAACATTTATGGAATAAAGCTATAAATCTTTTATATGTTTACTGACTTTTAAAATTCCAAGTGAAATAAAAAGAAAATATTTGGTTAACGAATTACAAAATATTTATTCATTTAAAGTTTTTTTTATAACATACGGTTTTTCCTTAACAAAAACTATTTCTTTAGGTTTTATTTTGACAATGTCTGTGTAACTAATAATAAAAAATCTGGTTGATGCAACAATTTCTGTGCAATTAAAATAATCTATAAAACATAACTTATCATATGAATGTACATAAAAATAAATTTAATTTTGAAATTGTAAAATTTCAATAATTAAACAAAATTCATTTACATTTGAGATCGTTTTTATTAAAAAATTTGGTCAGTAATGAAATCCGAAATTTACCTCACACCAGCTAACAGAGTAAGCATCAGAAAATTTACCATCATTTAAAGTTTTAAAAATAATCTATAATAGAAGGACGCGTTTTCTCCATTAATTTGACCTTTAGTTTTCCAAATGTTATATTGTTTCTTAATTCAATTTTTTCCCATATTAAAGCAGCATTCGCTTGATAAGCCTTTGCTATAGTGGAGCATTTATTAACGTAATTATCTGAAACGGCAGAGAGTTGAAGCAAAACTTAGTGTTTTCCTTCATAACGCATAGCCCAATAGTGGATAGGTGGACCCATGCGCCTTATTAAAGAATGATAGTGCGTGAGCATATGGTGCTTTGGCAGCAATTTCTTCTTGTAAGTTTCAGTTATAATTGTCAAATGTGTTTCTATACAGGTTTCTTAATAGTCTATGCAATTTTTTTACTTAAGCATTTTTTGTCATATTTTTCGATTTAAAATATGTTAAAATTTATGGTATTGGATCTAACCGTCTTTTACAATGAAAGTACAATATATTGTGAGTATAATGAAAAAATTTGAGACGAACATTTAAAAGATTAAGAAAGTTATAGCTCATAGTCGAGAGCGCCTCATAACTGCGCGCTGTATTTTATTAAAACTTTAAAAGCGTTTTTCTTGAAACTAAAATGTGTTTTAAAAAATTCTATCGAGTCGATTGAACTGAAATTTTAATACGTTATTATATGCGCCAATGGGTCTCGCAGGGAGAATTGTAATTTTTAATTAATTTTTTCCTATTTTCCCGCGATTTTCAACAAAAAAGACTAGATTTTTTAAAATTTCTATTTAGATGTCCACCATTTTTTGATTTTTTAATTCAAATGTTTAAACCAACTATCTTGCAGAATGACAAGTCTTCAGAAAAATAATCTATTTAAATAATTTTTTTAAAAATACCTTCATGTGCCGTTATCCGCCGCGCCAGCGAAACACCTTCTTTTTTTGTCCATTTTGGACGTACAAATTAAAAAAAAAATTTAAATAAAAAAGTGATTTTTGTACAGTTTGAGATGTTTACAAAACCATATAAAAATATTTTAACGATTGTATTTTATTTTTTTATAAAAAAATCAATCCGAATAAACCTTGAAAATTAGGGCAGAGCACCGGACTGCATTCTTAATTCAACACAATTATTCAAAGTTATTTTCAATTTAGTTTGTATAAGATAAATGTGCAGCTTTTTAAAAATAACAATCTGCTTAAAAATAGAAATCTAAATAAAGTTTCAATAATACAAGTATAAAGCCAGTTTACGTAACACTAGCATACAACTGGTTTCAAAAAGACTAGAACGAAACGAATCCTAGCATCCAACTATTATGAAAACTACTAGAATTGAACTGGCAAAACTAATACTAATATGAAACTAGTCAATATTTCAAACTAGTTAAAAATATACAAGCACTAAGGTGGCTCAAATCATACGATAAAAAAGCCTAGTTTTGATTAAACTAGTATTTTATTGGTTTAAAAGTTACTACTTACCATAAAAACTAGTTCAAATTATGCCAATAAAAATGCTATTTCAATTCATATCGAGAATAGGACAATTGTCTTTTCCTATGACATCAACACAGGAAAATAAACAGTTTATGCAATGTAAAAAGCATTTGAACTAATCTAGTACTGGTATTGTTTGACCTAGTAGATTTATTAGTATTTTAACTAGTTGGCTACACTGCATTGAAATCATTTTAAATGATAGATATAGTTTTTTTAAATTTCTTATGATTTTTTTTTGTGGTTGAAATGCCCAAACACAGGCACTTTGAGGATTTTTATAAAAAAAGATCTAGTTTCAACAGCTACAACTTTTTGATCCGAGTTTTGTTTTTTGTAATTTGTTTTCACAAAATAGCTAAAGACTATGCTTTAGCACCCTGTTATGGCGTTTTTTTTTAATTTTGCATTTTTGTATTTTGGGGATTAAGTAAGCAACGTCATCCCTCATTTTTTTGTATTTGATGAGTGTCTGTTCAAAAGAGCTTATTTCGACATTGTATGAAGTTGAAGAAAACTGAAAAAAGTCTAGTTTTTGTTATGCTTACAATTTTGAGAACAACAGCTAATATATGATGTAGGCATGGATAAAACAACTTTAATGATTTCAAAGTTATAGAGATTTCAAATTTAAAAATGTGTCCTCTTGTGCAGTCACTGAAGAAATAATAGGCATTTTTGATAAGGTTTTTAAACATTTTATGAAATGAGCACAACAATAAAATATACTTAAGAAGTTTTAACTGAAATAATTAATTCACTAAACACGTAAGTGCCCTATGTCGGGCTCAATATGTTCATATACTTCGTCGGTTTCTCATTGTAGTAATGAGGATTCATTGAGGACTTTCATTCATTGAATAATCAGTTTCTTACCTTAAAGGGACCTTATAATTGAGTCTTTGATAAGATAAGTCTAAAATTTGATAATACCGTTTCATTAAATATTGTACAAAAACTAAAACCTTGTTAGGAAATTAGTCCCTTTTGTTCAAATATCTTTAATACCAGATTTTCAGTATGTATATTTAGGCCCTTTTGAACAGAAACATAAACTTTTATGCACAAAATATTGGACAAATTTACGATTTTCTTAATTTTTTTTTGTGCAAATGATAGGATTAAATATTTTAAGTGCTAAACCATAGAAAAATCCAGGGACCGAAAATAACAGTTATTTTTAGAATTTAAAAGAAAAAAATCATTATGTAAAAATCACAGCACACAAGAAGTTTAAGCACCAAAATATATGTTTATCTCTTCAGTATTCAAAAATATAAAGAGTTCAATATTTTTAAGTGTAATTTTTTTCCTCACAGAATTAAACTTATTTTTGATTTTTATTTTTTCCCTTACAAATAATAGTTATCTTTTAAGTTTTATTTTTCCCTAACAAATAACAGTTATTTATTTAAGTTTTATATTTTTGCTCTCAAAATAAAACTTATTTTTTTAGTTTTATTTTTCCTTCACATATAAAGGTTAATGTTTTAAATCACAAAAAAAAAACTTTTAGCTATATTCAAGTTATAACATTTCAATCTAACAATTCCTAACTATTTTGTATTTCATTAAAAAGCATTTTTACACTTAGGTGAAAAAATAAAACTCAAATATAAGTTTTAAGGGAAAAAATTAAACTCAAAAAATAACTGTTATATGCGAGGGAAAAAATAAATATCGAAAATAAGTTTTATTTTGTGAGGAAAAACTAAAACTTAAAGAATAACAAATAACTGTTATTCGTGAGGGAAAAAACTAAATTAAAAAAAAATTAAAAATAACTGTTATTTGTGAGGGAAAAAGTAAAACTAGAAAATAACTTTTATTTTGTGAGGAAAAAATAAAACTTAAAAGATATCTATTATCTGTGGGGGAAAAAATAAAACTGAAAAATAAGTTGTATTGCTTTTTGAGCAAAACTAAAAACTTAAAATTTAACTTTTATTACTATGCAGAAAAATAAATGTTGGAAAATAACTATTATTTAAGGATTTTTTTAAACAAACTAATAACAGCCCCTGGTAAAAACAGCTGTTTTCAAAAATGTTAAATAGGAAATTTTGAACAGACATTCCTCATTTGCATGATGTGATGTTTCAGAAAATATTTCAACAACATTTCATTGCAATTTCTCAAATTTGGATTTTTAGAATTTTTTTTATTGAAACAAGAAATCAAATAACATTTTTCGAAAAGTAAATATCACAACTCTGGTACTTTTAATCCGACTTTTATGTTTGTTAACTCATTTTAAAGAACAACTACATTAAAAACGAAATGCATAGCTGTTTAAAAAAAAAATGACTTCAAGAGATGTTTTGGACTCTTGTAAAACGCTTCTCCATTTATTGGTCTCTTGAGCTAGTTTTATAGTGCTTTTACACCAAACTTTCCAAACGTGTTTTATGCATTTATCACGTTTAAGAGCCAAAACACGACTTATTTTGAGTGTATTACCATACAAAATGTAAAACACCATTTAAACACTGTAAAGGTCGAAACATGTCATGGTAAAATGAAAGGTGGCAACACCCCCAGCTGTCAAATCTGCGTTTGTCACGAAAATGAGCAAAATAAAAACAAAATGGAACAGTAAGAAAACATAAACGTCAAACTTAAACGTGAAAAAGGCGGTGTAAACCACAGAAATAAAATATAAGGAAATGGTGCTACCCTCACATACAGTGTACGTGTACTGCGGTATGTTTCGTGAATTGAGTAAGTGAGACGGAGAATATTTTTTGACATTTGGATCGTTCTGTCGGCCGAAGTAAGAAATAAAAAATTACTAATATTACATTTTTAATTAAAAGCTATTTCTATTGATAATTTCAGTGAGATTAGTAAAGTTTATCATATAAAAAATTAAACAAACATGCGTTGTGCTGTAAAAAACTGTTTAAGGTCAGAACTTGAAGAATAATGTGGTTTCCTTCCATAAGTAAATATATGAACACCAGTTGGATTTTTTAAACGAAACAACGTTATTTATAATGAATTGTGTTTAAAAATGTTATTTAAAGTAAAAATTTGTGCAATTCCAATTGGAAATCAGTGAAAAAAAGCAAATTGGAGTACGTTGTTTCCGCGCCAATTTTAAGGGATTGAAATGTCAAAGTATTTCAGGGGCGCATTCAATTTACATATTTTCATACATTTTAAGGGCGCTCGTGTTTCCAGTGAACAAATTTTGTTCATAAGTGCAGTTTATGGCCCACGTGTAAATAATTTTTTCTTATGTTTATTAAACGAACTTGGGCCTCCTAAGTAGAAAAGTGCAATAATAAAATGTCAGTCTCAAATGGCTTAGGAGATAAAATTCTCGAAAGTTTCCAAATTCAGTGCATAATATGAAGTGTGTGGAATAAAGAATAAAATAACGCAAAAAACTTTAAAATAAAATAAAAGGAAATAAATATTTTATTTTCAGATATCCACATATTCCTGTCTTAAAGCAACATTGGATTGAATCACTAGCTTTAGATCCTAATCTGGTTAATAAAAGATCAGTTGTTTGCTCAAATAATTTTTTTTGAAAAGGATTACATCGGTTTCTCAAAGTCGACCAGAAATTTATTTCCATCAGTGGTACCACATCTTGACGCTGACGACGTTGAATTGTAAGTATTTGTTTCTTCTATTAATTAAAATTAATGCTTTTAACACAATATTTAGCGATATTGATATTCTGCCTAACTGCAGTTGCGATTTTGTCGAAGAAATTACTCACAATGACAAAGAAAACGTATGCATAATAGAAAACTTTCAAATTGCACCTCCAAGAGTTGGACTTTTAGAAAATGCGTCACCAAAAAATTGTAAGAGAAATCAAAATCAAATAAATAAAAAAATTTCACTGAAGAGAGCGATGGAATCAAGCGATGATTTATCTTCCACACCACGAAAAAAAATGGCCAGAGATAAACTCCGAACATTGCGAAGATCAATTATAAAGAAAAACCGCAAAATTAAAACTTTAAATGAAAAAGTTCGGCGAAAAGCTAAAAGAATTGCTTCTTTGAACAACATTGTAAGCAAAATAAAGAAAAAAACTTAATCAACACTATCATGAATAATTTTTCACGCGGAATCGGAAAAGGGAGGTTTAATTTTAAAGATAAAGTTCAAGAAGATTTTGGAAATTTTTAATGCAAATTTTTTGATAAACCGTTGAACAGCAACTTTGCATTAAAAATTTCCAAAATGTTCTTGGGCTTTATCTTAAAAATTAAAACTCCCTGGTTCTTTCGGTGTGTTGATGCGAGGAATCCTTTTTTTTGTCCAAATAAAAGACGGTTTGTTTCAGCTTGGTTGTTTTTAATATTAGTTGAAAGAGAACTTCAACATATCGTTTTTTAATATGAATTATTTGTATTAATGAATTATTATTTTTAGTTATAATGAAAATTGAATTCTAGTTTAATATAAAGAAAAATATTCAGTTTTTTTTGGTTCTTGGACACGACCTTACTCTGCTAACAATTTTAGATGAAAGAGGAAGTTGCCTCTGTGTTTGCTCGTAAGGAGCTGAGTTAACAGCCGGAAGCTGTGTTCAATATAAAACAAAACAACGAGTGTGAAATACAAATAACGAGCGACTTAGGAGGAATTCAGTGCGCTAAAGCTTATGGCTTAACAAAAAAAAAAAATGTAATCAAATTATAAAACCTATACGATTACGATCGTGACGCGAACATCGCGCCCGCCTTGCACTTGTGCAATAATTAAATAAGATCCTGCAGCATCTCCAGAGCCTTAATGGCCTTGGCCAAGCAGTCCCGCGGATCTCAATTTGCGCTTTGGCGTCCTTTAGCCTGGCCTGTACGATCGGATGATCGTGCTGGTTTTGTTGGCGACGTACGCTTCACTACGGCCACTCTGCTTTTGATGTGCATTGCTGGTGCCGGTGGCTTGTCGAAAACAATTCGAGGGTGTTTGAAAGGGTGCAGCAATGTGTGATGCTGTAGGCTGCACACGTGGCACGCGACCTTGGATGTGCACTCCCAGACGCTGTGCGATCGCGCCAAGCAGTTGAAACAGTACTCATGCTTGCGTACGGTGTCCCTGCGCTGAGTTACGGTCATTGCGATGAACCTTCGGCAATACCTTAGCGAATGAAATTTTCGGCACAGTTGACACTGCTTGACACTAGAATGGAAGCAAAAAAAATAGTTCGGGATTAGTAAGAGATAAATATGACGTAGAGAGTAAAAAAGCGGTTTTTTATGTATGTAATGAGATGATCAGATAGGATTACTGATCTATGGAACGAGCAGCAAAAACCCGGTGAAGATGTTGTGTTGTGTAGGACTGAGTTGCTGAGAAAGCAAAAAAAAAAATTAGACTGAGTCAGAGGGAAGGACACATAATTTCACGATTGGGCGAGTTATGATTCCGTTTTGAGTCCTTATATCCACGACTCGCACTCGAGAATCGGTACCCCGATATATTTTAATTATCCGGCCTAGACGCCATTCGGTCGGCGGAAGTAGCTCATCTTTAATCACGACTAAATCATGCATACTGATGTCGCGTTTGGGATATTTCCACTTGTATCGCTTATGCAGCTCGCAGATATACTCTTCCTTCCATCTACGGCTGAACTGATGGTGGAGAACTTTCACCTTTTCCCATCGGTTGATTAAAGAGAGATTTTCTTTAGGGGGCTCGGGTAAAGCTATTAAAGGGGCACCTCGAAGAAAATGGCCGGGTGTTAACGGTAAGAGCTCGGACGGATCTTCGCTTAGTGGAGATATAGGTCGAGAATTTAGCACCCCCTCAATTCTAATGAGAAGAGTTGAGAATTCCTCAAATGTAAATTTTTGTTGTTGAGCAACTTTTTTAAAGTGAATCTTGAAGCTTTTTACAGCGGCCTCCCACAGTCCACCCATATGAGGAGCCGTTGGGGGAATAAACGACCATTGAAAACCGTGAATACTGAACTGTTTAGAAATATTTTCAGCAGACTTTTTAATGAATTGGTCGTACTCTTTTCGAAGAGTTCGATCGGCCCCAACAAAATTACGACCGTTGTCTGAGAACAACTTGTTTGGAAGGCCACGTCGCCCCACGAAGCGGGCAAAGGCGGCACAAAAGGCTTCCGATGAGAGATCAGAGACAGCTTCTAAATGAATAGCTTTGGTGGAGAAGCAAACAAAAACGCTTACGTATCCTTTGAGATAAGGAGCTTTACGAAGTATTGAGCTCTTCAACTCGAAGGGGCCAGCAAAATCAACTCCGGTAGTCGTAAAGGGAAGTGAGAAATTGACTCGTTCAGGAGGAAGAGCGGCCATTATTTGCGATTGTAACTTTTGTTTAAAGACTGTGCACACTTTACATTGAGATATACAGTGTTTGATTTTGTTTTTTAATTTCGGAATATAATATTCCTGGCGTACTGCTCGTAGCATGAGTTGCTGTTCTGCATAGAGAAGCGTTTTGTGAGTGAAATCGAGTATTAAAGTACAGAGACGGGATCTTTCAGGTGAAATTATGGGGTGTCTTTCGTTGTAAGTAAGTGCTGCATTAGCTAAACGCCCATTTACTCGCAATACTAATTTTGGGTCCATATATGGATTAAGCGTCAATAAGGCACTTTTATTGGAGATTGGTAGTGAGGCGGTAAGACTTTTATATTCCTCAGAGTAGTATATTAATTGCGACTGTATAATCAATCTTATTTTTACGAAATTGATCTCATCATGAGATAATTCTCCCGAGTTTTTTATGCGCTTTGCTCGATAATTGGGTGAGCAACGATGAATGAACCTGAATATATATGAGATTACGCGTACAGCTCTTGGGTATGAGGAAAATCTGTTGAGCAGATCATCATCAGGAGTGAAAGTATGGAAAACTTCCACTTTTTCATTTCCGGAACAACAAGGGCCGTTGATTTCGAATTGGGCCATTTGTTAGATTCCTCCATCAACCAATCAGGTCCATGCCACCAAAGAGAGTTACCACGCTAACACAATTGTTGAGTCAGACCATAAGAAAAGTTCAGGGGACCGGAGATGGAGCTCAGAGAGTATGTGTTTCACTAACTTGGACAACAGTACCGCAGCACATAACTCGAGACGGGGTAAGCTTATAGTCTGAAGTGGAGCTACTTTGCTTTTAGCGACCAACAAATGAGAACTGAGTACATGATTTGAATCGGAAGTGCGTAAATACAGCGTGGCACAATACGCCTTTTCTGATGAATCGCAATATCCATGAATTTGAGTTTTGTTTTGTGGAACAAAGCCAATCCACCTTGGAATCCTTATCTTCTCAATGGATGGCAAATTTTCGAGAAATTCATTCCACTTTAAGAGAGACATGGGCTTAACGCAATCGTCCCAATCTACGCCTTCTATCCAGAGTTGCTGAATGAGCATTTTAGCTTGGATGATGACTGGGGCTAACCATCCGGCGGGGTCGAATAGTGCCGCTACAGCAGACAAAATTTGTCTTTTTGTGGTCGACGTGGTTAACGCGACTAGTTTTATGGAGTAGCAAAAGGAGTCGCTGACCGCATTCCATTGTATGCCAAGCGTTTTTGTTGAACTTGAGTCATAAAACTTTAAAAAATTGTCATCAAGCAAATCTTGACTGGGAAGATGCTGTAAGAGATCAGCATGATTTGCGGTGATTTTTCTGAGAGGAAAACCAGCCGATTTGAGAGCAGCTATTACCTGAGTTTGGGCATCCAGAGTCGAGTGTATATCGTGACCCCCGGACAGAATATCGTCAACATAGGTTTCACGCTTGAGTATGGGGGGGAGCTAATGGAAATTCAACTTTGCAATCCTCAGCTAATTGATGCAAAGTTCGAATAGCCAAATACGGTGCGCAATTAACACCAAAAGTAATTGTTTTGAGACAATAATCTTTGACCGTTTGAGAAGAGTCGGGACGGAAGAGTATTCGTTGATAGTCTTGATCGTCTTCGTGCACCAATATTTGACGATACATCTTTTCGATGTCGCCGTTGAATACGAAGCGATATAATCGCCAATTAAGAATAATAGTCGTGATATCAGATTGAAGAGTAGGACCGGTACAAAGCACGTCATTGAGAGAGTGACCGCTTTTTGACGATTTTGAGGCATTAAATACTACTCGAACTTTCGTGGTGGTACTAGTTGGTTTGATTACAGCATGATGTGGTAGGTAGAACGAGAAGTATTTGCCGTCACGTTCAATCTCATTGGAATCTACTTCCTGCATTTGGTTTAGTGTTAAATATTCCAGCAGTACTTGGTTATACTGAGTTTTCAATTGGGGGTTTTTGTTGAGATTCGATTCGATACGTTTGTATTGCTGTTGGGCAACAAACCGAGAAGCACCTAAGAACACTTGAGAATCAAAGGTTTTCTTAAAGGGTAGTTTGACCACATACCGACCGTTTGTTTGACGAAATGTGGTACTTTTATATAAGCTGTCACAGTATAAATCTTCTGCTGAGACCGCTCGAGAAGTTGGTACCTCTTCTAGCTCCCAGAATTGGCGGACTAGGTCACTGATAGAGGGTTCAGTGACACATTCAACCTGGGTTGACAAAGAACAGCTCTGAACTGTTAAAGGACCACTAAGAATCCATCCGAAAACACTGTTTTGGGCCAGAAGTCCACCAAAAACGTTGGAACGTAAGCCTTCGAGTAAAAGACTCGGAATAATATCGCTTCCAATCAGCATATCGATTTGGCCAGGCAAATAGAAGTTGGGATCTGCAAGTTTTAAGCCTTCTAACCCTTTGAAATCAGGCTTCGCAAAGGTGCTAGATGGCAATAAGCTGGTAAGTCTGGGTAAGACAATTGCCTGCACTTCTAGTTGGAAGCTGAGATCTCTCATGACGATCTTAAGAGTGCAAACTTGATTCGAATTGCCAACCATCTGACCGCCTATGCCAGATATATTGTTGAGAATTTTTTGGGTTGGAAGTGCGAGTAAATTTTTAATTTTTGCAGAAATAAAAGTTTTTTGAGAACCCTGATCAATCAGATCTCTTAAAGTGAAAATTTCTCCCATGTGTAATACATGGATAAGGGCAGTGGGTAGAATAACCTTGTTTTCATTAGCGGAAAAGAGACTTGTTACTTCAGCTTTTCTTTCGGGCAGAATGTCAGAAGAATGGTTATCGGAGGAGACAACAGTTGGTGCAGACGTTTCGACATGCATCGATGAAGTTGGGCGTGGTTTAAACGTCGAAGGTGTTGGGTGATTATTATTGTTTTCCTGTGTGTTTATATGAAGCATAGTGTGATGTTGTCTTTTGCAATATAAACACAAGAAAGAACTCTGACATTCTCTTTTTGTATGCGAATACGCCAAACAATTGGAACAAATTTTGTTTTGAGCCACAAATTTGTTTCTTTCTTGAGCTGAAAGATTTTTGAAATGTGGACACAGTCGAAGTGCGTGATTTTGTTGGCTTTTCGGGCAAAGCGAATAGTTCCCTTGTGCGTAGGGTTCCGTGTGAAAGTTTTGCACATTGGACCTGTTAGTCGAGTAATGTTGAGGCTGGTTTTGCAAGTGTCGAGCAGGGAACTTATGATGTCCCAAAGCGTTAGAGTTTTGGCTGTTGGAGAGACCTGGTTGGTTCCTGTTTGGAACACTGGGCGCTGCCCATTTGGGCTTAGCACCCTTAATGCTGTTCAATTTTTCCACGACTTCAAAGCGGACTGTCAAGAATTCGTCCATTTGTAGCCACGTTGGGAACTCTCGCCTTGAAGTGAGGGACTGCTCCCATAGTGCTAACGTCTCCTCCGGGAGTTTTGATGAGCACAAATAGACCAGAATGGGGTCCCAGTGATCAATGCAAACTTCTTGGGCTGACAGCATGGCGAGGCAGTCATTGATTGTTGACTGAATCCTCTGAATTGCCAAACTGTTTTCAGTTGTTGCGGCAGGTATATTGAATAGGATTTTGAGTTGGTTATCCACCAGTATCCTTTTATTTTCATAGCGTGAGCGAAGGGCTTCCCACGCCAGAGAAAAGTTTTCATTGCACAGCTGATATCTCTTCACAATATTTCCCGCAGCGCCACGAGTCTTATTGCGCAAGTGATACAGCTTTTGCGCGGGAGTTAATCTTGGGTGATTTGTGTAGACTGCCGTGAACATGTCTTTGAAGGATGGCCAGTCCTCATAGCTGCCGTAAAATATCTCGGTATCACACGGAGGTACCTTGATACAGGCGCTAGGGTGCTCTTGAGATTGAGCCTGATTTATGGATGAGTTGTGAGATGGTTTGACCATCTCATTCTCAAACATTTTCCCCAGATCCATCATGTGCGTCTTGCATTGATGATATGTTTCAACGCACGAGCTGTATTTATTCCTAGTAGATTCTTTAAATTTGTCATCTACTGCTGTCTCCTCAGCGACCATGACTTCTGCGTAGGCGTCGTTCAGTCTAGCCCATCTTTGGTCTAGATCGATTATCTGGACGTGTACACTAGAGTCAGTGTGATCATCGACGGGAATGGTTTCAAATTTAGAGCAAAATTGAACCAAATTGTCGGACGCAAAAATAAATTTGGCCTTGGTGTTCATTTTTGCGGAAGATCTGGTCACCCGAGCGTATCGAGAATCCAATGCGAAAACCGTTAATTACGGTTAAAAATTAGCGACAATGGAGTACTTGAATGCGCTTCAGAAGTAGCCCGAGATGACAACTCTGTATCCAGAAAGATATTGAGAAAAATCTAAGAATATTCAGAAGCCGTTCGAGTTGGCAACTCTGAATTTCCGTAGACTTTGAGAGATTCGTAACTTATTCAGAAGTTGCACGAGCTTGCAACTCTGAATATCCGTATAACCAACCAAACTTTGAGAACCTCAGAAAATTGCCCGAGATGGCAACTCTAAATTTGTGTTCAAAATGTGAGAAATTCGAAAAAGTAAAGAAAGGAATAATATTTAGTAGTTGCCCAAGATGGCAGCTCTGAATACCCAGCAGTAGAATCTTTGAGACAGTTGAAAAATATGAGAACCGAAAAATATTCAGTAGTTGCCTGAAATGGAAACTCTGAAAATCCGTAGAAAATTTGAGAAAAATCCAAAAAATTTGAGACGAATTATATTCCGTAGTTGCTCGAGATGGCAACTCTGAATATACAAAACAAGTTTGAGAAACTTCAAAAAATTTGAGAAACGAATACTATTCAGTAGTTGCCTGAGATGACAACTCTGAATATACGAAGCAAAGTTTGAGACACTTCAAAATATTTGATAAACGATTCGTATTCCGTAGATGCTCGAGATGGCAACTCTGAATATACGAAGAAAAGTTTCAGACACTTCAGAAATAAAATTCCAAAAACGAATAATAATCAGTAGTTGCCCGAGATGGCAACTCTGAATCACGCGAATTAAATTTTTTTTTCCAAAAAATTTCAGAAACGAATACTATTCAGTAGTTGCCTGAGATGGCAACTCTGAATATACGAAGAAAAGTTCGAGAAACTTCAAAAAATTTGAGAAACGATTCGTATGCTGTAGTTGCCCGAGATGGCAACTCTGAATATACGAAGAAAAGTTTGAAAAACTTAAAAAAAATAAAAAGATAAAGAGATGGCAACTCTGAATCACGAGAATTAATTTTTTTTTCAATTTTGAAAGTATTCAGTAGTTGCGTTTGGCAACTCTGAAAACGCTTACAAAATTTGGGAAGGAATTGAATACTGAACTCCAATGAAACGAACACTATTCAGTAGTTGCCCGATATGGCAGCTCTGAATCTCTGTATAAAATTTGAGAAAATTGAAAAATGTGAGAATAGAATAATATTCAGTAGCTGCCCGAGATGGCAACTCTGAATCTCTGTTCAAATTTTGGGACAATCGAAAATTTTGAGAAGCGAATAATATTCAGTAGTTCCCCGAGATGGAAACTCTGAATATCCGTAAAAAAAATTTTAAGAAAATTGAGAAAGTAGAGGAACTAATAATATTCAGTAGTTGCCCGAGATGGCAACTCTGAATATCTGTTAATAATTTGTGATAATCGAAAAGATTTGAGAAACGAATAAACACCATAAAACCAAATTTGAGAAAATTTGAAAATTGTTCAGTTGTTGCCCGAGATGGCAACACTGAAGTAGAGATATAGATTTAAAAATATGTGTTGTTTTTTCGTTTTTTTTTTTTAAATGTGTGTATAAAAAATGTATGTGTTCAATAATGCGTGTTTAAATTGCTTAAAATTGTATAAAATCTGTGTTTAAAATATGTTTAAAATTTGTTTAATTAATGTGTATGAAATTGTGTGTATAAATGTGTGTACGCGACGCATGCTATATGCGTACTAAGTGTTTTTTTTTTTTTAAATTTGTTTCAATTAAATGTGCTTAATATGTGTGGAACAGTTGTGTGTAAAATATTAGTTTGTGTATAAAATATGTGTATAAAATGTTTTATTGTAATTTTTTGTAGTGTATGTTGAACTTATTTATTATATTATTGTTTCTTGCGTGTTTCTGTATGTTTATTTTATTCAGTTAATCTGTGGTTTGATTTTGGTTAAAAATTTGCTATACAATTAAAGTTTTTTCTAAATGACCTCTATATTAATTATGTTGACTTTATATGATTTAAATACAAATTCTAAATGTTTGATAGTTTAAATCATACTTGATACTTGTTGTTTCTTTGGAAAAATTCGTTAGAACAATTAATTGTTCTAACTTTGACCTTAAGCTCAATAAACGATTTTAAAACTATCAAACAACTAGAATTTGTATTTAAAATCAAGTATGATTTAAACTATCAAACATTTAGAATTTGTATTTAAATCATATAAAGTCAACATAATTAATATAGAGGTCATTTAGAAAAAACTTTAATCAAATGGTAGAGCTCGACCAAACGGAAACAGCTGAAAACAAAATCAGCAAAAATTCTAAAAACAACTTCAGTAAACATGCTTTGTTAGTGCAGACTTCCAGCAGGCTGTTGGACTACATATAATAACATAAGCATAGAAACTAAAGTAAAACAGAAATACAACAACAAATGTGACATTATGAAATGGAGGAAAAACTGAGAAATTGACGCTTCAAATCTCATCGCCCCGATGGTGCAGTGCGTTAGCGCGCGCTTGCACGGGTATCACAAAGATTTCTGATGACGCTTTTAGCAGAGTAGAAATTGCAATCAGATCAGCTAGTGATTTTTTCCTTTTCATATTGAAAAAACTTTGTTGTTGTTGTTGTTTCTTTGGAAAAATTCGTTAGAACAATTAATTGTTCTAACTTTGACCTTAAGCTCAATAAACGATTTTAAAACTATCAAACAACTAGAATTTGTATTTAAAATCAAGTATGATTTAAACTATCAAACATTTAGAATTTGTATTTAAATCATATAAAGTCAACATAATTAATATAGAGGTCATTTAGAAAAAACTTTAATCAAATGGTAGAGCTCGACCAAACGGAAACAGCTGAAAACAAAATCAGCAAAAATTCTAAAAACAACTTCAGTAAACATGCTTTGTTAGTGCAGACTTCCAGCAGGCTGTTGGACTACATATAATAACATAAGCATAGAAACTAAAGTAAAACAGAAATACAACAACAAATGTGACATTATGAAATGGAGGAAAAACTGAGAAATTGACGCTTCAAATCTCATCGCCCCGATGGTGCAGTGCGTTAGCGCGCGCTTGCACGGGTATCACAAAGATTTCTGATGACGCTTTTAGCAGAGTAGAAATTGCAATCAGATCAGCTAGTGATTTTTTCCTTTTCATATTGAAAAAACTTTGTTGTTGTTGTTGTTTCTTTGGAAAAATTCGTTAGAACAATTAATTGTTCTAACTTTGACCTTAAGCTCAATAAACGATTTTAAAACTATCAAACAACTAGAATTTGTATTTAAAATCAAGTATGATTTAAACTATCAAACATTTAGAATTTGTATTTAAATCATATAAAGTCAACATAATTAATATAGAGGTCATTTAGAAAAAACTTTAATCAAATGGTAGAGCTCGACCAAACGGAAACAGCTGAAAACAAAATCAGCAAAAATTCTAAAAACAACTTCAGTAAACATGCTTTGTTAGTGCAGACTTCCAGCAGGCTGTTGGACTACATATAATAACATAAGCATAGAAACTAAAGTAAAACAGAAATACAACAACAAATGTGACATTATGAAATGGAGGAAAAACTGAGAAATTGACGCTTCAAATCTCATCGCCCCGATGGTGCAGTGCGTTAGCGCGCGCTTGCACGGGTATCACAAAGATTTCTGATGACGCTTTTAGCAGAGTAGAAATTGCAATCAGATCAGCTAGTGATTTTTTCCTTTTCATATTGAAAAAACTTTGTTGTTGTTGTTGTTTCTTTGGAAAAATTCGTTAGAACAATTAATTGTTCTAACTTTGACCTTAAGCTCAATAAACGATTTTAAAACTATCAAACAACTAGAATTTGTATTTAAAATCAAGTATGATTTAAACTATCAAACATTTAGAATTTGTATTTAAATCATATAAAGTCAACATAATTAATATAGAGGTCATTTAGAAAAAACTTTAATCAAATGGTAGAGCTCGACCAAACGGAAACAGCTGAAAACAAAATCAGCAAAAATTCTAAAAACAACTTCAGTAAACATGCTTTGTTAGTGCAGACTTCCAGCAGGCTGTTGGACTACATATAATAACATAAGCATAGAAACTAAAGTAAAACAGAAATACAACAACAAATGTGACATTATGAAATGGAGGAAAAACTGAGAAATTGACGCTTCAAATCTCATCGCCCCGATGGTGCAGTGCGTTAGCGCGCGCTTGCACGGGTATCACAAAGATTTCTGATGACGCTTTTAGCAGAGTAGAAATTGCAATCAGATCAGCTAGTGATTTTTTCCTTTTCATATTGAAAAAACTTTGTTGTTGTTGTTGTTTCTTTGGAAAAATTCGTTAGAACAATTAATTGTTCTAACTTTGACCTTAAGCTCAATAAACGATTTTAAAACTATCAAACAACTAGAATTTGTATTTAAAATCAAGTATGATTTAAACTATCAAACATTTAGAATTTGTATTTAAATCATATAAAGTCAACATAATTTGCTATACAAACTGCTCGTGTTGAATTAACTTTGAAAAAATAAAACGGAAAAACTTTAATTTTATCTAAAATAACAATATGTTGCCACGTACAATTGCACAGCGTTTCCACGCAAACGACGAAAAACTGATTGATTTTGTTCAAATAATCTAGTTTTGGCTGCAGAAATTCACACAAAAATTTTGATAGATATTATGGGAGTGTTTTAGGTGTTTATGTGTGTGTGTGTGTGTGTGTATGTATGAATGTGCGAAGTATATGCAGAAATAAATTACTATTTCCACGTACATTTGTTCTTGGGATTCCCTCAAGATTTCTCTGTTTGGATGACTTCTTGGTCAAATCGATCGCTAGTCAACTTACTGTTCTGCTCCATGCAGCTCTATGCAGAAAGATGTTCAAATGTTGTTGCTCGCAATAACGCTGATGGTTCGCTGCTAGTGCTGCACTCGGAGCTATAGGGCTTCCTTAAGTCGAATTGCAGATAACCTGTAATTAATTAAACTTGCACACAAAAGTTTAAAGTTCGCAAGTTTTTGAGCCTCCGCTGGGCGGCTGACACCGTTCTCCCTAACCACACTTTTCACTACAGCACTTTTTTCTGTCTTTTTAGTTTTTCTCACAATTTATACTTTCTTCACACACTTTTTCCGCTGTCTATTATTATTTTCTTGGTTTAATAGTTTATTTCCTTACATTAATTAGTTTATTTGTATTCAATTTTACAATTTCTTTCTTTTTCTCCAACTTTGTTCGCTAGATGAACTTTACAAAGTTTTTCGACAATTGATTCAATCAAACAAAATGGCGTGTTCACCACGCGCTTACCTACTTTGTATTTTGCGAGTTACCTTTTTTTGATTTCCTTATTTCTCATTGCGCTCGCTACTCGCTGCTTGTGGTATTTTAAGCTAGGTTACTCCTGCTGACAGATTCTGCTGATCGGGTGAGAGATTTTCCTTTTTTGACAGATAGAGATTACACTAGTATAATTGTAGCTAGTTGAAATGCTTCCAGAGGTGGGTTCTAAGAGGGCTCGAAGGACCAATGGTTCTTTCGGTGTGTTGATGCGAGGAATCCATTTTTTTTGTCCAAATAAAAGACGGTTTGTTCCAGCTTGGTTGTTTTTAATATTAGTTGAAAGAGAACTTCAACATATCGTTTTTTAATATGAATTATTTGTATTAATGAATTATTATTTTTAGTTATAATGAAAATTGAATTCTAGTTTAATATAATGAAAAATATTCAGTTTTTTTTGGTTCTTGGACACGACCTTACTCTGCTAACAAAGTTGCCTCTGTGTTTGCTCGTAAGGAGCTGAGTTAACAGCCGGAAGCTGTGTTCAATATAAAACAAAACAACGAGTGTGAAATACAAATAACGAGCGACTTAGGAGGAATTCAGTGCGCTAAAGCCAAAGAAGTAAAATATAAGGAAGTGGTGTAATAGCAGAAAAGTGTGGTATTTTTTATATTGGTGTTGGTTCCCACAAATACAGAAACAATCACAAAGGGCCGTATTCGGTTGTATCGTAAAAGAAGGCCCAAACTGTTAAAGTTTGTTCTTATGCGTTAAAATTAAAAACATTTCAAGAATAGCAACAACTCTAATTATTTAAAAAATTTTTGATCGCTCGCATTTGGCTTAGAAGTTATAGGCATCCAACATTGGAAAAAGTGGACTAAAAATTTAGCTGATTTTTTAAGTTTTCCAACAAAAGTAAACTTTATGGGTATCAAAAGAGAGATAATACAAGTATCTATTCAACAAGATATCAAACATAAAAATACATGCATTTAAGATACAACCCTTTTTTTACTTAAAATCGCGAGGTTTTTCCAAATTTAATAAAAAAAAAAAATAAATGTATCAAAAGGAGGCCTTCGGATGCTGCTTAGGGTTTACAAACCTCAGTAAGTACCACACAGGCTTCTCTGTCTACAGCAGTTCTGAATGTAGTTATCTTTTTAATAATTCTCTTTTTAATTTATTGCTTTCGTAAAAGAGAAACCACTAGTCTTTCAGACAAATTCTACTTATAAAAAATTATATCTTAATGAATTCTTATGGAATTCTAAATTTGACACCTCGTTGAATAGATATGCACATTACTCTTGTTTTAATACCCATAAAGCTTAGTTTTGTTGAAAAACTAGAAAAACTGCAAGATTTTTAGGTAATTTTTCTATATTTGAAGGCCTATAAATTCTAAACTTCAACTTTAATTACAAATTATATTAGGTTAATTTTTTTAAATCCTTATTTTTTTTGGGTGTTTCTGCCTAGTTGTTGTGTAAAAATCAGAAAAATTTAACAAACAGGTACTAAATCTGATTCACTATGCTGAAAACAAGAGCGCCCCAAACATGTATTCAACTGCGAAAAATGACTGCGTCCCTGAAGCAGTGTTTGTGTTTTGACAGATGTGGTTTGATCAAACTGGCGGAAAATCAACGGGGTCTAAATTGCATTTTTAAACCATTTTTAATAAGAAATATATATATTTCTAAAACAAATAAGTTAAAAAAATATCGTTAGAAACTAAATAAAGCACTTTTGTTAAAAGAATTTAAACCGTATGGACATATTTACCTGTGGAACGAATGCGCATTGTTTTTAAGTTTTCGGGAACTATTACAATTCTTAACCGCACAACTCATATTGCATTTGTTTTAGTGGTTTTTTTTCTTTAATTTTGTTGCTTTTTAAGCAGTGAAAAATGCTTAAAATTAAATTATTTTCAACTATTTTGCTGAGGAGTCTTCCAATCAGATGCCAGGGTTCTCAAAAATGTCAAAAAACACACTCTTTCTCGCTCGCACAATTTACGAATGGTGCGACAGTTCACGTACAGTGTATGTGTAAGCAACACCATTTCCTTATATTTTACTTCTTTGGCTAAAGCTTATGGCTTAACAAAAAAAAAAATGTAATCAAATTATAAAACCTATACGATTACGATCGTGACGCGAACACTCCCTTTTCCGATTCCGCGTGAAAAATTATTCATGATAGGGCTGAATTAGTGAAGAGACTTCCGAGATTCTCAACAATCTTGGTGACATGAAAGCGGATCTGTTTAAAAGAAAGCGGAGAAAAGTAAAGGGCATTTAATATATCTAAAAGAAATAATGAAAAGACAACTATTAGACAAAAGTTGCATAAAACAATTAATTTTAAAGGTGTTTAAAAAAATTAATTTTATTTATCTTCACTAAATTTATAGAAATTAATTCTTTTATATATAATTTGTTAATATATAATTATTTACAATTTTATTAAAATATAATATTTAATGCATGAATATAAATTAATACAAGCCCAGTAGATTGCTTTTACCATAATTTTTACTATACTAATATTCTTTTTTGCTCTCGGGTGAAATAGGCTTACTGGGGAACCGAACACCCACAAAAAAAATCGGAAACGTACCAAATTGTATGCCTCAAGGGTGGTGTGGATATACAATTTGTTATTGTTATTGGATAAGAACAAACAAGATAGCGAAAACTTTAAGTCTTAATCTGTAAATATGTGATTATCATCAGAAACAGTTTGGGCCTTTTTATGTGATGCAACCGAATGCGGTCTTGTTTGAATGTTCATGTGTTTGTGCGAACCAACACCAATATAGAAAATACCGCACTTTTCTGCTACAACACCACTTCCTTATATTTTACTTCTTTGGTGTAAACACTCGTGTTTTGAGATAAAAAACAATAGCGATAAAACGTGTTTTACTTTCGGTGTAAATGTATTATTAAAAGTCTATCAATCGGCACGAAACTTTATAGATTTTATTTTTATATGAAATCGATTATTTTTAGTCTATGGCGTCAACAATTTGGTCTATGGGGTAGCAAACATTTAATATACATATAAAAATACTTTTTGATTTATCGATATCAAAAACTATCAATATTTTTTTTGTAATCAAATCCCCCCCTTGGGTAAATCCTGGCTACGGGTCTGGCTGATAATGATGTCCCGTATGAGATTCACTATCTGGGAGTTATTTGATACGTTTAAAACTGCGTCAACTACTGAGTTACTGTCTCTGCAAATTACAAATTTGTTTTTCGTAGAAGCTGCGTGTTGTGCTGCTTTTAAAATTGCTGTGGTTTCTGCAGTATAAATTGAACAAAACAGTTTTAGATGCAATCGACTACAACAGCAAAATAGGTGTTTACGGAGGTTTTACATCCGTCTGTGAAGATGAATTCCCACTGATTTGTGGCTAAAATTGCTTTTGTTTCAAGGAAAACCTGTTGGTAGGTTGCAGAAGGTGCTGTGGACAGTAATGTTACATCAAATTTGTCTGAATACTGTACGTTACTCTAAAAAAAACAAAACGCAAGTATTCATAAAAATGCTTTATTTATACTTACAAAAACAAAAATATTTCAATAAAGTTAAAAAGTTAAGTAACAATAACAAAAAATTAATCAACGTAATAAAAAATTATAATTTAAAAAGTTACATATTATTCTGTCCTATCGGGAATAATTTTTCATGCGTATTCGGAAAAAGTAGTTTTAATTCTTAAGATAAAGCTTAAGAACATTTTGAAAATTTTAAATGCAAATTTGTTTATCAACCGTAGATGAACAAATTTGCATAAAAATTTTTCAAAATGTTCTTAAGCTTTATCTTAAAAGTGAAAACTTCTTTTCCGAATCCGCGTGAAAAATTATTCCCGATAGGCCTGATTAGGTTTGTGACATGGTGCAAGAAATCAAGGTGTAAGTGACGTCGACGTCTTTTGCTAAAGCTGTCAATCTTGTGAAGGAGTGAAAGAGACAGAAAAGTTGACTTTGTATGGTTTGACAACTTAAATGTTGGATTTTTACAACAAAAATTAAAATTCGCTGACATCTTGTTTTCTTACACAATGGGTTTGTAACATACATGCCTTTAACATAGTTTTATTATTTCAATCATATGTACAGCCCTATTGTGGCAAATTAACAAATTGTTAACCAGTATTTTGAATATTTCTATGTATTTGTTGTTTTCAAAACAAAATTTAAAGCTCTAAAATCAAAATTTGTTAATGAAATTGTCAATATCTGAAAAGCAGTTGACAATTTTTATCAAAATTTTTTATTTTTGAGCTTCAAATTTTGTTTTTAAATCAAAAAATTACAACAAACGGGCTGTTAGTTTCATTTTTCAGTTTGTATATGGTATATTTAACATATTTTATAGATTTATAAAAAATTTGAATTTGAGGATTTTTTGGTATTAAAATAATTTGACTTTGAGGGTTTTTTGGTGTTAAAATAATTTGAATTTCCTGGGTTGTTTGATAACATTTTTTATATGTTGGCACAAAATATTCAAAGTTCACAAAGATATTTTGATGAAGAGTTGCTTTTTTAAAGGAATTTCATGTTGCTATTTAAAAGGAATATTACTATAAAAACTTAAGGTAAAAAAGTTTTGATGTTAAAAAAGATGTTAAAAAAGTTTTTTCGCAAAAATTCTTTTTGTGTATTTTAATAGAACTACTACGTGTGCTACGGCTTTCCATACTAGCGTGATTAACATGATGTTGTTGTAAAAAAGTTTCGGTATCAGACACATTGTACTTTCTTGTATCCTTTGCTCGATAGTTGGAAGTCCGGCTTCGGCTAAAATAACCATGGTTGGCAAGGGCGTCCGCAAGATTTGTTCTAGGGGAGGAGAAGGCATAAAGGACTCTATAATGCACATACAGAAAATGTAACCTATATAATTTTATTTTCTGAGATTTTTGGTACTAATTTTGTTATCATGATGGTTGACAGACGCTTGTACACATAAGAAAATTATTTATATTTCAAAGATGGGGTAAAAATCTTTCTCTTATCATGCCCGAAACATTTTCAAATGTAATTTTTTTCATGTAATTTCAAAAATTTTTTTCTCAACAAATTTTCTTAGTAATTGAGTAAATTAAATAATGCCTTTGATTGGGAAGGAATATCACTAATAGAAAAGAAAATTGCAAAATTCTAAATAAATTCTTCAAAAAAAAATTAAACAACTACCTTTTGCTGCATTCAGCTTCACTTTCACTTTCAGAAGTAGACGCTTCCTCCTCCGAATCCACGCATTCATTGGCATCCAATTTTTGTTTTTTCCTTGTAAGAAATCTGCTGATGAAATTTTGTTGAATAAATCACGATATTCAAATATACAATTATTTATAATTACCTTTCCATGCGATGCTTTTTGCATTCCACCTGCACACACTTTCAGCGCAACGAAAAATTTAATTTAAAGCAAAAATTTTGGCAACTAATTGCTATGCAACCTGTTCGTTTTACTTTAATGCAGCGACGGTTAAGCACGTATTCATCATATTATTTATCTTACCTCTAAGTTTTGTACTAATGTGCAAATGTACAAGGGAGAGAGTGAGAGAACAAGAAAGTTCATAACACACGCGTGCTAGGCCTTGCCGGGTTTCCTTTAAGGAGTTTATATTCTTGTTTATTTTTTCCTTCATAATTGAGGTAGAACTTCCATTGAAGGAGTTTCAACTGAACATCATTGTTAAAGCTTGGGAAATTAGCTAAGCTTTGAACAAAATGTACCAAATCAGAAAATAAAGTACCAGGATACCAAGTGAAATAAACGGTACCAATTTTGGTACAATTGTACCAAAGTGTCAACCGTGAATATGGTAAACCCAAAATATTGGTTGAATTTAGTTTTTTTTCTCAAATAGAGGTTCGGAAAAATCGCTGTAGAAAAACTAAGGTAAATGTTTTGGATCTAGTTTTTTATTAGTTTGATAGGTAATAAAATTCTCCAGCACAAAGGCTAGTCATTTTAAGTTTTTAGCGGAGAACAAATCTAAAAACTTAATTCAAAGTCAACATTTCAACAACATTTTTATATTTTTTTGTGGTTTTTTTTAAAAATCATTGAAAAAGTTAACTTTTTTGTTTAAACCCCCCCCTTTTTATTTCACCATTCCATACCCAAATACCTTAAAAATGTTAAACTTAAAAAGAAATTTCGTTACGAAATTCATTTTCAGACAATTTATAAAAATTGATAATTTTTACAAATGGAATTTTTCTAAAAAAATAATATTTTGGAGAGAGACGTACCAGCTTTCAACTTTCTTATGAAATTTTTTTAAAATCTTATTATTACAGTCCAAATATTAAGATTTTTTTCTAGGAGCGAAAATCGGAGATACTTTAGCAAATTACATAGAACTATGAACAGTAGACCGTATCACCAAAACTAACCTATATTCGACCCCACCTCAATCGTTAGACATTTATAAGACATTTTCATAAATTTTTTTTTTTAAATGGTGCTTTAATTTTTTTTTTAAATGGTGCTTTAATGATGCTTTTTTCTTGTTTTCGTTATATCTTCTGTGTTTCTTGTCCGATCCCAAACATTTTTCATACATGTGTTTATATTTGTTTTTGCAAATTGTTTCTGATTTTTTATTTCGCGAATCTTGTTTTATTTAAATTATCACCCACCTTATCTCAGTTGCTACTATGTTAACAAAACCTCAGCTTGCAAATGTCTTTTAAATGTCTAATAATTGAGGCGGGGTCAAAATGGGTTTCCTTTTTTGCCATACAAGGTAATACGGTCTAATGAACAGGTCTAATATATACAAAACTACCCTTAAGCTTCCGAAAGATACGGTGGGAAACGTTTCTTTATCACTTTTAGATGGAAGCCTTCCCATTTTTCCTGGAGGGTTTAGCTTCAGAGGAAAGAGCTTTAACATTGGAAGCAAAATTTGAAAAACTTTTCGGTCGCTTTTTTCTTCTAGGATGTACATCTATATGATAAGTTATCTGCGGTTTTACCATACTAAATTTAAAACACCTCATAGTGCGTTTTATTATAAAACACTGTTAAGGTCGAAGCATATCATGGAAAAAATGAAAGGTGGCAAGGGCTATATGATAGGCTATGGGGCTTCTGGCTCAAAAATGCGTGTATTTCCTTATGGGCCCCGAATTCCAGAGCTGTAAAGTCTGCATTCATATTCAGAATTTTAAGTACAACTGAATAACGACATAAGAATGCCTTCAATAAATGCAAAATTGATTTATACATAAAATTTTTAATTCACATTCAATTTTAAAAAATGATTAATTAATCATTTCAATTATTCCCTTTCGTTATTCAGAATAATGAATCAATTTTTTTATTCATTTGAATGCTATTCACAAAGAATGCCATTCACAAAGAATTACAGAAATTTCAATTATTCTATTTTTATTCATTATTCATTTTGTATTCGTTATTCATTTTTTATTCTTTATTAATTTGTTATTCGTTATTCATTTTTTATTCATTATTCATTTTTTATTCATTATTCAATTGTTATTCATTATTCATTTTTTATTCATTATTCTTTTTTTATTCATTATTAATTTTTTATTCATTATTCATTTTTGACTCATTATTCATTATTTATTCATTATTCATTTGTTATTCATTATTCATTTGTTATTCATTATTCATTTTTTATTCATTATTCATTTGTTATTATTTTTTATTCTTTATTCATTTGTTATTCATTTTTTTGTCATTTTGCTTAGGACTCGGGCTGTGTTTTTCTTTTATTAATTTGACGATATAGATAACAACAGCAAAACAATTTTTATAAATATCTTAAGAAATAAAAAAAAAACATAACAGACAAGCCTAAATCGTCGCGTCTACAATCTGTTAAAAAAACGCAACAAAAAATTTTTAGGAAATTGGTGAGAGAATTCGGTGGCATTAAAAGCATGTTTCATTTGGGCCTCACTAGTTTCTAAACGTACGCTTGATCTCTGTTGTCTTAACTTATGAAGAACCAATTCCTCACACCCCGCTGGAATAAGTTTATCGGTTATATAAAAATTTAAGAGTATGTAGTTGGTTACTTCGGTTATCCATTTACCACTGGGACGAAGAAGCAAGCTCGGCATTAATTCGCTGGAAATATTCATGACTGCGTGCTTAGGGGCATGTCACACGTTGCCTGCTTGTCCGTCAAACATTGGAATTTTCGCCATTTTTTTCCTCTCTCTCATTGTTTTGTCCACGGCATGCTACACGTAGTTTTCTGTTTGATAATGGCGGAAGCTAAATTTACTACGTTTTTGCTACCATTTCGTGCAGGTAATGCTCCTTTATGCAATCGATTCAATAAAACGGCTACCCTCTATAGGTTGTTTATAAGTGGTTTTATTCGCATTAAAAATTGATGGGTTAAATTCTGATCTCCGGGGTTTAAAATGAATTACATTGGCCAATATGTATGCAGGAAGTGTATCCACATATATAGATGACAACGATATGGTCACAATAAAAACAATTGTTGAGTTGATGAAACTCTGGATGGAGTTAAAAAAGTGAAAAAAGATCCTGCTGGATTAAGCCATGGAGAATTGGCAGACATAAGAAAGGGATGATAAATTTATCAAAGGAGCTAAGATTCACTGATGATAAGGCATTTAAAATTTTTTTAAGAATATCTCACAAAGCCGGTTGGCTTTGAAATTCATTTATGAACATTTCAGTAATATTTCTACTCCAATTAAGAGCCATAACCTTATCTCTAAGAATATTGTAAATTTTAACGATTTTAACGATATTACAAGATATATGTATATATAAACAGTTTATTTGTTGACTACGCGGCTGTAATGTACGACTAGCTTGATCTGTTATACTATCAGTAAATCCTTTTTTGCCATACAAGGTAATACGGTCTAATGAACAGGTCTAATATATACAAAACTACCCTTAAGCTTCCGAAAGATACGGTGGGAAACGTTTCTTTATCACTTTTAGATGGAAGCCTTCCCATTTTTCCTGGAGGGTTTAGCTTCAGAGGAAAGAGCTTTAACATTGGAAGCAAAATTTGAAAAACTTTTCGGTCGCTTTTTTCTTCTAGGATGTACATCTATATGATAAGTTATCTGCGGTTTTACCATACTAAATTTAAAACACCTCACAGTGCGTTTTATTATAAAACACTGTTAAGGTCGAAGCATATCATGGAAAAAATGAAAGGTGGCAAGTAGATAGGCTATGGGGCTTCTGGCTCAAAAACGCGTGTATTTCCTTATGGGCCCCGAATTCCAGAGCTGTAAAGTCTGCATTCATATTCAGAATTTTAAGTACAACTGAATAACGACATAAGAATGCCTTCAATAAATGCAAAATTGATTTATACATAAAATTTTACGATTGTCCTAAAATACAAGGGTGAAAGAGACAACTGCAGCTGTAAATACAAGCACTAAAAGTACTATATACAATGACGTGTTACTTTCATATATGCAATAGAATAGTTTATAAATGAAAAATGTAGTTAGAAAATGTATACATTTTTATAAATAACATCATATACACATGTTACGTTAGTATTTTTAATTATAAAAAATACACAATCACTAAAAACAATACATTAAATCATTAACATTACATTCACAATAATCACTAATAATATTCAGCTGTTCAGTTGAATCCATTTGCTGCAGCTAGCTGGGCTTCATTTTGCATAATCGTCAGGTATCTTCTTTTATAAATAAATACCATTCAAGCAATGTATAGCACTAGCAGCCTACAATTCAATACTAAACAACAAACATCGATCGCATTACTGATGAATTCAAATAGTACATGTACGTGTGACATGCCCCTTAGCTTACTCTGAATTTTATTAACATTCAACCTACCGATATTTCTTCTATACCTTTTCCTGAACCTCATCATCAAATTACTGGTAATTAACATATCCATCATTTTTATTATTAAACGCCTGAACCTCATCATAAAATTACTGGTAATTAACATATCCACCATTTTTATTATTAAACGCAGATAACGGTTTATTTATTATTAAATGTATATAGTAATGTATTTATAATGGTATAGAATGAAAAACCATGTATAGATTCGAAAAACAATAATAGCAGGTCAGATTTACCGATTGCGGTCAGTTTAGTGTTGACCTAGTTGGTGTTTGCAAGCGTACGATTCTAAGTACATGAAGTTATTTCATATTTAAGGGGGTAGTTCGGTTACTTGGATTCCTTTTTTTTTAAATGTTTATTTCATGTTTCATTCAGATGAGAAACTCATTTTTTACATATCGATGGCTTAATATAGAAAAGGCGTTTTTCTATAGAAAACTTTTTAAATGCAGTTTTTATATAAAATAGGCAACAAATTTACAATCGTAGCTTTCGCAAAAAAAAACGAGTTACGCATTTTCTATATTAAGCCATCGATATAAAATTACAAAAAATTATTTTGAAGTTCTCACCAGTTTTTGGTAACTAAGATTGTACATACATTTATTAACAGATATCTTTCTGTTCCTGAATTTAGAGAACGACGCGTTTTATATCAAGTTTTATGTTGGATTTCTTAAACCAATTTTTAAATGAAAATACTTTAATTGTGAGCTATTTAGATCAAATAAGTTTGAAGAAGGCAACAACAACTCTATATATATATATATATATTAACTTTTGAAATTTTTTTTCTGTTCTTATTCAAATTGATAAGCAATGACTAAAAAATGAATAACAAATGAATAACAAAGGAATAATGAATAAAAAATGAATAATGAATAACAAATGAATAATGAATTACAAATGAATAATGAATAAAAAATGAATAATGAATAAAAAATGAATAATGAATAAAAAATGAATAATGAATAAAATATGAATAATGAATAACAAATGAATAATGAATAAAATATGAATAATGAATAACAAATGAATAATGAATAAAAAATGAGTAATGAATAAAAAATGAATAATGAATAACAAATGAATAAAGAATAAAATATGAATAACGAATAAAAAATGAATAATGATTAAAAATAGAATAATTGAAAATTCTGTAATTCTTTGTGAATGTCATTCTTTGTGAATAGCATTCAAATAAATAAAAAATTTGATTCATTATTCTGAATAACGAAAATGAATAATTGAAATGAATAATTAATCATTTTTTTTAAATTGAGTGTGAATTAAAAATTTTATTTATAAATCAATTTTGCATTCATTGAATGCATTCTTTTTTCGTTATTCATTGATTCATTTTTTTGTGATTTAAATCAAATTGAATGCATTCTTTTACAGCTCTGCCAAATTCACAAAATTGTGCCCGACTGCGCAGTCGGCGTCGTGGACGGTCGGTCAAGTTGGCCGAAAGTAGGGTGGCTGAAGCGTGTTGTTGTTATAAATTGGAGATAAGCTTGCAAGATGGGTGGATGGACGGGCGGACGGATAGCTAGATGGGCTATGACTGGTCAAGCTGGCTGAAGGACGGACGGAGGGATAGCTAGATGGGCTATGATTGGTTAAGCTGGCTGAAGTAGGATTTTTAAGGTGATAAGCCCAAGCTTCATAGCAAGCATAATGTTTTGTGAATTTAAGTCGCTACAAAAAATTCAAGTTTAAGGTGATAAACCCAAGCTTCATAGTAAGCATAATAAACGGACCCAAAACCGCAAGATTAAGATAAGGCAGTTGTTAAGCATTTTAATAAATTTAATATGAGTTGGTTGACTAATGCAAAGACAAAGTATGAAAGTAGCAAAGGCGGCTGCGACGGCGGCTGGGGTTAATGATAAATTAAGCTAGCGATTGAAAGCGTCATCGTAAGCATGACCATACTCAACTATGCTGATATAAATAAAACAAAACGAGTTGATTTATATATGAATCTTTATTGTTATTTTATTGATTTATTATATGTAAATTGTGAAAAATAATTGATTTTGTATTTAAATTATTCTTATGATTTAATTTGTTAGAGGCGTGTATTCAATTAAACGATCATGGATTACCAAACAGTAAGCTGACGTTTTATCTGGAATCGGTTTGTTTGCTTCGGTGTAAAATTCAATTCGTACATCAATAGGTCCCGTTCTAACTGCTTCATTTTGATGTGTTACATCAACAATAAGCGGCGCATTGCCTTATATTCAGTAACATCAAGCAGATGTTGAGGAGTTTAAAGCGTAAATTATCATTATTTTTACTCTGGCTTAAAGTGAAATCTTATAGAAATTTTTTCTCCTCGAAAATTAATAAGGTCACCGTCTGGATTTAAGACTTTTATCGTTATGTTGTTTATTTGTTGACAGTTGACGGGTAAGTAAATGACATTTCGAGGTTTTTAATTTATTTTATATCCTGGTGAGACATCGAGAGGAAATTCGTGAATAGTATGAACTGATGTGTTGTTAATATATGATCCGGTTGTCAAGTTGCATTCAATTCGTATTGTGTTTATATATGTAATATTTAAAGGTAAATCAGACTCAAACTTTTTTCTAGTTTTATCTGACTGACCTATATGTATATATTCCGTTTTTCTATCTCTTGTTACGGATCTATAGGAACCACTTTAATAAATTCCTCATACGCCAACTCATTTACTATCAACTTTCTTTTACTAAATCCCAGCAGCTGTCCTATACTGTTTGGTTTTGAAAAATATATGTCCACGGAGGATACAATTTCAATTTTAAGAGTGGTGTTGTTTGATTTGATTTCCAGGAAAATTGAATCATCAATGTCACTTACGGCTGATTTCAAGAAAAACCCAATATCCTCAAAATCATATGAACCAACTGGTATTGTAATAGTATGCGGACCAATATGAAATAAATTGTTGTGGATATCTACATTGGGTATAGAATTAAATGTTACAAAGTCTACAAGTCCGTAAACATATTTTGTGGCCAATTCAATTGGTGGAAAATATTTTCCAATAAGAGTTGACGTGGTTGCGCTTAAAGAGATTGTTAAAGACATTATGAGTAGTCGTAATGAACTGAGCATCTATACATATTTTTCCCCGATTTAAGTATTAAATAACGACTAAAATTGTTTACAATTTTCTTATTCATATTCAAATTAAATTTTACTCAAAACATGAAGATACTAACTGACACTGATAGTGATATTGATACTGATACTTATCTGATATTG
Organism: Dichetophora obliterata; assembly: GCA_963920525.1. Taxonomy (NCBI): domain Eukaryota; kingdom Metazoa; phylum Arthropoda; class Insecta; order Diptera; family Sciomyzidae; genus Dichetophora; species Dichetophora obliterata. The sequence continues at coordinate 78,939,503 of OY986438.1, forward strand.
ATACTGATCGGATGCTGATACTTATCTGATACTGATCTGATACTGATCAGATACTGATCTGATACTGTTCTGATGCTTATCTGATACTGTAGTAAACAGTTTTACAGTAAGATGTAGCAAGTCGTTAACAATTATTAATAACTAGTTGTCATTTACTAATTTTTTCGATATTTAACGATTATTCTCATAAAAACGATAAATTGATTCTATTTTAATATGTGTGTTTTATTAGGGAGTTTGTTACATAGAATAAAAACATAATTCAAATAGTATTTCCATTTAGTCCTACATCAACATATAAAAAAGAATCTGTTGTCAACATTACACATAAAATATTTTAAATTCTTGGGATTTCAGCTTTAATCATGAACGAAATATTAAATGTCCTTCAAAAACCAATATATGATGAGAGTATTATAAAGAGGGATTACCATAGCTACTCTCCATATTTAAAATCATCAACAAAAACGATGAGATTCGTATACCAATTCAAAATCAGGATCTCTTTGTCCTACCAAGTGAGAGTATGATTTACATTCTTGGCTTCATAGTAAAACGTGAAGGTGGAAAAGATGTGGCAACAACAGGTGTGAAATTTAAAAATAACTTTGTGTCATATTTGTTTGACGAAATTCGATATGAAATTAATGGTTTTGAAGTTGATCGTTCGCGCAATCTTGGAATTTCATCCACCATGAAAAATTTTGTATCATTGAATAAAACTGAAAGTGATGCATTAAAAAACGCTAGTTGGTGTCCTGATGAAGGTCCAATTTTGGAAAAAATCACTTTAGTTGCTGTATACCACTGAAAATGTTGGTGGGATTTGCCGAAGATTACACTAAAATAATATTAAATTCGAAGCATGAGCTTATCCTTCAACGTTCTACATCTAATGATAGATCATATCATCCTACTAATGCCGCAGATCAATTAAAATTGACAAAACTGGATATAACGTGGAAAATGCCTCACATACAACTATCGGACTTTTCAAAATAGGAAATGTACAAGATAATTAACAGTGAAAACCCTATTTTAATGGCTTTTCGAAGTTGGGACTGTCATGTAAATCCTAGGATTTCAGAAAGTAAAAGTACAATGGTTTTATGGAATGTAAAACTGAGTCAGCAAAATGAAAGACCTAGATTTCTTATCATTGGCCTACAAAATGAGAGGAGTAAAGAGGAAGGAAATACATTCGATCATTGTAATAGAACTAATTTAAAAGTTCATTTTAGCTCTGATTCATATCCCTCTGATGATTTAAATACGCGCTTTGAAATGGGGCAGTATGCTCTTCTATATAATATGTATGCAAATTTCAACAAAGTTATTATTATATGCGGGAATCTAAGCCATTACTCAATGTTGCTGAATATAAGACAATTGCACCGCATATTGCTGTTGATGTAACGCATCAAAATGAAGAAGTTAGAACGGGACCTATTGATGTACGAATTGAATTTTACACCGAAGCAAACAAACCGATTCCAGATAAAACGTCAGCTTACTGTTTGGTAATCCATGATCGTTTAATTGAATACACGCCTCTAACAAATTAAATCATAAGAATAATTTAAATACAAAATCAATTATTTTTCACAATTTATATATAATAAATCAATAAAATAACATTAAAGATTCATATATAAATCAACTCGTTTTGTTTTATTTATATCAGCATAGTTGAGTACGGTCAAGGTTACGATGACGCTTTCAATCGCTAGCTTAATTTATCATTAACCCCAGCCACCGTCGCAGCCGCCTTTGCTGCTTTCATACTTTGTCTTTTCATTAGTCAATCAACTCATATTAAATTTATTAAAATGCTCAATAACTGCCTTATCTTAAACTTGAGGTTTTGGGTTCGTTTATTATGCTTACTTTAAAGCTTGGGCTACCTTAAACTTGAAATTTTTGTAGCGACTTAAATTTACAAAACATTATGCTTGCTATGAAGCTTGGGCTTATCACCTTAAACTTGAAATTTTGATCTATAACAACACCGCCGACTGCGCAGTCGGGCACAATTTTGTGAATTTGGAGGCCCATAAGGAAATACACGCGTTTTTGAGCCAGAAGCCCCATAGCCTATCTCCTGTGGCAACACCTCAAGCTGTCAAATCTTAATTTTTTCACGAAAATGAGCAAAATAAAAGCAAAAATGGAACAGTAAGAAAACATAAACGTCAAACTAAAAAGTGATAAAGGCGGTGTAAACAGTCGTGTTTTCAGATAAAACACAATAGCGATAAAACGTGTTTTAGTTTTGGTGTAAATGTATGATGAAAACTTTAATAGTTTTAAAACTAGTTTATGAATACAACGCCTTTAAAGAGTTTTTTAAGTTTGAAAAGCATTTTAACTAATGAACGTTTGAAAGCTGTTTCAAAATATTTTTTGAATACGGCTGTTAAAATTTCCTAAAATAAAATACTTGTAAATATGCATGTATTGAAACTAAAAATAATATATTATCTATGCATGCTATTATACAATTGTATATATAAATTTTATAAATAAATTTATTACATTATATTTAATAAAATTTTTTTTTAATAACTAAAACACTGTGAACTCAATTTTGCTCATTTAACTAATTAATTTCGTAAAATTATTTAAATATCTTGGACTAATCATTGACTAAAAAATGAACTAGATGGATCACACTGTTGCCCTCAAAAAGTATCTTATGGGTGCCTTAAGACAGATATATCTATTAAGTTCATTCTGCTCAGTGAAATTTCTTACATTTGATTATTGTGGTATTTTTCATTCAAAGTTACAATATGGCTTAATCTGCTGGGGTGGTACTCATGCTTACAAAATCAATCAATTTCTAATCACACAAAAACATGTCATTCGAACACTGTGTAATAGAAATTGCTTTGAAAATAGCTTTCCACTTTTCAAAATAAATATTTTACCTATAAAAAACTCTACTTTTATAGGGTATTAAAGCTTTTCTTTAATAGGTCAGGTTATTTATTGAATAGAATCTATGCTAGTCATAACCTAAGGACCAATAACCAGAACTTTGTACAGGTGCCTTCTCACAACTTACAGCTCTTTTTTAACTTCTATTTATGTACGACTCCAAGACTTTTTAATATATTACCGCATAGTACCTGTACCATTCGTAATAAACTAGTATTTCTTAGAGAAATGAAATCATGGCTTTTTAATTTTTGTTTGTTATTTTGATTCTAAGCATCATTGTGTTTTATAAGTTTAATCTTGGTCAAGCTTAAAGTTTATTATTATACACTAGACCTTACTACAATTCATAAAAAATGCATAAAAAAGTGTGTTATCAAGGTTCAACTGTACTCGCTACTTGTGCATATTTGTACAACAGAATGTAGTATTTATTGATCTATAATTATTGTCTTAAGTATTAATGTAAATGTTAAGTTAATAATTTCAAAAAAATGTTTCAGAAAATATCACAACAAAATTCCATTGCAAATTTTTCAAATTTTAATTTTTACGATTTTCTTATTGCAGCAAGAAGAAAATTAAATTTTTTTGAAAAGTAAAATATCACAACTCTGGTATTTTTTACCCTATTTTTGTGTCTGATAGCTTATTTTATTTTAGTTACCAAATTACCAAAATTATAAAGTTATCAAATTATGTATAAGCAACGAAAAAAACTGCTGCTATATTATTTTCTTGTGTCATTTATTGATTATGCGTCATTACAAATACAAGGAAGCATTTGGGGATGTGGATTCGATATTCAGCTCGGAAATTTTTTTTCTTCATTTTTGTTGCAAATTTGTTTTGTTTATTTAAAATTTTTCAAAAATATCTTCCTCCAAAAATATAAAAAAGACTGCGAATTTTTCAATATAAATGTCCTGACAATAAATAACCTCCAAAAAAATCATAAAATATACCAATTCTAACTGCAATAAATAAAATAAAAATAAAGTCTAAAATATAGATAAATACTACTGCATTCCAAATCTTCCTGAAAACATTTTGAAAAATATATCAAACAAAAGTAAGCAACCATGATGAAAATTGTAAGATAAAAAACCCATACCAAAGCAAAGCTTATCATATTTCGGGATGCATTGAAATTACAGACACTCGCAAATATCTATATTGGTTCCATGAATGAACCTTTTGCTTCATTTCATTCAGGATTATACCAATTTACCAAATCTAGCAAAAAAATTAACAAAGCCTTGAGATCTATTATACTACGATTCTAATAGGAAGATACAAGCAAACTCATCTAAAACAAAGGCATTTCTAGCTCGCTTGCGCACACAGTCAAATTTTTCAATTTAGCTGTACCAAGAACAGCAAAATTGTGACATCAAAATTGGAAACAGCGTTTTCATTTTGGGACACTTCTTGCTATGTCACTTGAAACGGAGTGAGAAATAGCGGCTCTCTGAACCTGGAGCTCTTCTACTCATTTATTCTCTTTGCTCATAAGTCGAGTTCTTGATAATTTTTGTTCAAACATGCACAACACAATAAATCAAAAGGTGCTCTGTCAAAGTCCTTTCAAGGGCTGAAGTCGCCAATTCGTTTTTAAGGTTTGTATTTATTTTTGTATTAATTATACCTTAAAACTAGTACAATAAGATATATGAGTCTTTTAGCGTACAACAATTAAAAAACATAATTTAGTAGCAGTAGTCGTAGAAGTAGTAGTAACCAATATGAATTTCATAATAACACTGTACAACAATTTTCCAAAAAAAAAAAAACAATAACCCGATATAAAGGTTTTATGTCCGCTGAATCCGAATCTGAAGTCAGAATTTTCGGGCCACCTCAGGTTTTCGTACTACAGGGGGAGGCAGATCAAAAACCCCCTACTGTTAATGAAATCTTGGTACCTATCCCCTCCTAAGGGGGGCTCCCGTCGTACATATTTTACGCTTTTTGGATATTTTTGTATGAAAATATATATGAAATATATAGATTTGTTTTTCGAAAGGTAAAAATAATGTAATTAATTTCGCATTAAGAATTACCATATGTTTTCTGTAAATATCATATTGGTACTTATACATTTTTGTAATTAAACCCACTCTCCCTCCCCCCTCCCACATGATAAATCCTGGCTCTGTATGTATTAGTTAAGTAACTACAGATAAAGTTTTGATAATAGCACAGAGGATTCCCAGAGTATGCAAAAAACAAGGATGCTTAATTCATTGCTGAATATTAGCAGTCTTAAACGCAGTGCTCTTTCATCAATAAGCTTCGAGATTAAAATACGATTTGAATTTTTTTTTTCAATTTTTCATCATTTTCTTTTATGTTCACGGTACTGGTATGTCAACGATATTGAATTTTCTTCTTACCACGATTGCGCTGTATACAAAAACTATTTCCGAAAAATTTAACTAGTTTAACACTTCTTTAATCTCTTAAAATAAAAAATTCTACTTGTTTAAATATGATAAATTATTTGCGAGTCATTGATTTCCACCCCAATAATTTCTAATCAAAATAATTTTCGTTATTAAACTCAACAGAAAAATTTTGTCAATTATAATAAAAATCTGATATATATTTTTACTAACGCTTTAACTAAATTCACTAAAATGGCGCAAAATTTTCTGTACATGTTTGAATTTGTGGTCGACGACCTTTTGATAACGCGCCCAAATTACTGCGCTCCCGAGGAGTATCCAACATGCTGCGAGATATCTTTTCGTTCCAGCGTCTTTGTATCAATTTGTGATCGTGAGTTTGGCGCCTGCGTTGACACATCAGCTCCAAAATGTGGCAAGTGTTGCCTTTTCTCTTTGGAGTCTCCTGTCATAGACAAGGATCGTCTACTCATTCACATTTACAAGAAGAAAACTGATAAATGTAAGTTCTTGGTGGGAGCCACTGACATTCCAATCAAGCCGCTGTTCGATAAAGTCACCGAGAGCTTTAACATTGAAAATCCAAATTGGATGGAGCAACTGACAAAGCACACAGCTTGTTTACCAGATCCAAAAGTTCCTTCAAAAACAGTTGTTGATAACGACTGTGACGAGGATACAATGGGAAGGAAAGAACAAATGTGTCCGACGTCTGAATTAACGAAGCGCCTTCTGCCGCTTTTTAACATGAAAAAAATGCAAACTGGAAATCTAGTTTTGATAATGCGTTTGGTTTGCAACGGACCAACCATTGTGTCAAGCTTTCCATTCGCAAAGATTTGCTCGACACCCTGTGGTAAGAAACCAAAATCAAGTCCATCTTGCCCCATTTGCCCAAGTTCAGCACCTAAGTCAAACAATGGAGGTTGTTGTCCGCCCTTACCAGATCCCTGCAGAAAGGAAATTATTAAAAAGCCAGTCTGCCGAAGGTATTTTGCCTGCAACGCAGACAAGGGATGTCCTTGCGATGAGTGTGAAGATGACTGTGATCGCGGTGGGTAAACATAAACTTCAGTTATTTAACCCATTTGAAAACACTGAATTGCTTTTCATACTAGAATGTCCCACAGGGTGCCAAAAGAGCAAGAAGCGAACAAAGCCCTGCGTACCGCGACGTCCAGAGTCCTTGCCGTGTTGCCCTTCTCAACCCGATCCATGTAAGAAGGCCGAGCCAAAATCTGACGTTTGTCAGAGGTATTTTTCCAACAACCAAAAAGAGTGTCCTTGCGAAGAATGTGTTGATGAATGCGAGGCAGGTATGTAAAAAGTCAAATAAACTATGTATGGATCGTACCCTTTTTTATGATAACTTTTAATTTTCGCTTTATTTAATTGATGTTGTAGGCAGTAATATCGTGAAATTTAGCTTATAAAATAAATTTAAAAATGACTCCAACTTAAATTTTAACATTTTTTTGGCTTCAAATATAAACACGCACTGAACAATTCCAAGGAGGTATAGGATGCATTTTATTACTATAGGGATCAAATGTTTAAAGTCACAAATTTTTAATTTGAAACATCTTAAACATGTAGGAGTTATCCTTATGCGCACCTTACACGGTCAATCATTTGGCGTCAATCAGGTATATGTGTTAGTAAATATTTGTTTGTATGTGTTATACAGACACGTTGATGGCTTGATTGATCAAAATCTAAATTTTTAGATATTTCGCAATGCTGGTCAAGCAGCTGGAAGTGTGTAAGGGCTTGATTGATCAATCTTTCGTCATTTCGTTTGCTTTCGTTGTGCAGTAAACATGACTGCAGGAAAAAAAGAGCAGTATATAATAAATTTAAGAGGACAAACACTTTTTGACAAGTTTATTGACTCTTTTAGTTTTATTTTTACGCTTTTGACGTAGAATTACGTCTTACAGCGCGGTTTGTATGGGGGGGTCATTTTCACAAATTTTTTCAAAGTGATATTTGACACTTATTTTCATATTTGACACAAATATTCATTGTACAAAGAAAAAAAAAATGCCAAAATGCCAGTTTTAGTGGGAATAAAACGAATATCTAATAAAATAGCAAAATCTAAGAAGAAAAAATGCATATATTCTTATGAGAACTGCATAAGCTGCTTCAGTAGCTGCTTATGTTGTTTTTATGGTTGTTGTTGTGTGTGTTCGTTTGGTTCGTAATCATGTCGTTCCTTGTTGTGCTGCTTTTGTTCTTGTTGTTGTTTTTATTAATATGTATGCAAAATATACATGTATAAATACACATCAGTTGCTTTAATTATATTTCGTTTCCCAGATAACCAATCGGTTCGGTTGAAAACGGTGTGCACTTCTAAAAGCACTGAAGCGGACCGTTGCGTTGTCTGCAAACTATGCATTGTGTGTTTCATATAAGCGTACCATGTATCAAGTTGTATATTAATGTTGATTTTCTATGATTTAAATACAAATTCTAAATGTTTGATAGTTTACATCAATCTTGAATTTAAACACAAATTCTAGTTGTTTTATGCCTTAAAATCGTTTATTGAGCTTTAGGTCAGGTTAGAGCAATTAATTGATCTAACGAATTTTTTCCAAAGAAACAACAACAACAATATTTTCAATATGAAAAGGAAAACATCACTAGCCAATTAATTAGTTAGCTGATTGATTAACTAGTTAGAGCAATTAATTGTTCTAACCTGACCTAAAGCTCAATAACCGATTTTAAGCTATCAAACAACTAGAATTTGTATATAAAATCAAGAATGATTTGAACTATCAAACATTTAGAATTTGTATTTAAATCATAGAAAATCAACATTATAAATATAAATAACAAGGTCATGTAGAAAATTTTAAGTTGTATATTAATTTTATTTGTTGTTAAACAATTGTAACCTTTTCTTAAAATAGTTTTTATTAAGCTGCAACAATAAACTAAACAATAAACGGCAACTCAACTGAACTACCTTGATTTCAATACAAGATTCAATGCAAATTATAGAGTTTTTTGGCGAACGGGTTAAAAAGAGAGGGAAAAAAGACAAGAACAAACGACGGGAATATGACATTTCAATTCGATTCTTGATAAATTTAAAAAATGACTTTAGAATTATAAAGAGAACGGTTTAAAGGTAAAAAAACATGTCGTTTTCATACCAGCAAATCAGACGCTGCCGTTTTAAGTACCGTTTAGCTGGAACAGTGACATTCATGGCTTGTTGGGTTGTTATACAAAAGAGAATACAGATGCATGTAGCTAGAGAGCCAGTATGTGGCTACAAACAAATGTCCTACTACTAGCTAAGGTTACCAGTTAAAATTTAAAACAATTCCGACAAAAAGTTCCTTTTTTGACAGTAACATAAATTAAATACAACAAAAATTACCATGGTGAAGATAAAACAAAAAAGTTTCTACCGCAATAAAACAGTATAAAAAAAAATCCCACGATCATTAAAAATTACCACAAAAATACCACGCGTTTTAAAAATACCACCACAAATTCCATATGCATTTAAAATTGCCACAAAAATCTCGTTCGCATTAAAAAATACCACAGTAAGTCCCATTTGCACAAACAATTTAAAAACATTTAGAAATACCACAAAGAAATTTTGCTTACTAAAAAAGAAAAAAACAAATTTTAAGAAGAATATTACCAAACTCCCACGGAAATTAAAAAAATACCCCACTGAATTCCCACGCGAATTAAAAAATACCACGCTGAATTAAAAAATTTAATAGGAATTCTTTGAAATAGTTTTGAAAAATATAAATTAAAAACCAGAATTTTCCCCTATTACTGTATAAAAGAAATTATACGCCAACACTTACGATACTATCGAAACTTTTTTAATGCGTAGCTATTAATTACTTGATAAGCAAGTTATGCCATATGCGCGATGCAATCGTCCGTTTAAATCATCGAACGTCTGTGTTCCATAAAAAAAAAGCAGAATGAAAATTTGACGATATGATTGACGTGTGTAAAGGCCCCTATAGACGAGCAACTAATCGAACAACTGGTTGATTAACTGGTTTGTGTTTTTTCCTACAGACACAACTTTCAATTGATGGCAGATGTTAAAATTCAGTTCAAAACATTTTATTTATAAAATGCCCATAGCAGAACTTCAACAAAAACCGAAGAAAAAATTCAGTTTTCCGTTTAGTTGCTAAGTTTGTTAAAAACACGACAACTAGTTGATCAACTCGATGAGCTTCAGCCGAAAAAATCAAAACTTTTTGATTTTCAGCAACTGGTTGGAAAACTGGTTGAAAAACTGAAAAAACCAAAAACCCACCTACACACTGCTTATTTTCATCAACCAGCAACCATTTTATCAACCAGTTGTGCAATTAGTTGCTCGTCTATAGGGGCCTTAAGGGCTAGATTAATCTTCACGTGCACATGCTGGACGTCAAATGATTGACCGTGTAAGGTGCGCATTAGAACAAAAATTCTGTGTCGATAAGCAATAATCGCTTAAGTCGACTTAATGCCCAAAACACGGTGATGTTATTGACTTTTTATTTCATAGAAGGAATTTAATAAACACCTTGAGTTTTTTAGCAGTTATTTATTGATTCTTGAGGAAATATTAATAGGTGTCATAGGTGTTTTTTGAGTAAGGATTGTGAAAAAACGGTTAGAGATATTTGAATACATATTTTTTATTGTTTACATAAGTATTAAAATAAACAAAAAATTTTCATTTTTTTCGTGACGTCACTTCCGCGTCACGCGTTTTTCTTGCAACAGGTTTTTAAAAATTGGTGTGCAAGATTGCGCAATAATTATTTTACCGATTTACTTCATAATTGCTGAGTAATTAAAAAAATATATTTTTGAAGGGCTGACATCGAGTTTTTTTTAAAGTCTTAAAAAAAATTTTACAGCTACTTTTGTCCTAAAATGTTAAGCTTTTTTTAATTTTAACTTCGTGTTGCCTTCATCTTGTTTCAAATTAATTTTTTTGAAAAAACTCTTAGTCAGCCCCTCACATTAGGTTTAAACTTTTATCAAATTTGTTGTTTGTTTGTAGATAAGCCAAACTCGAAAACATGCATACCATTTTTCTATTTTTTCACTGCTTCATTTATGCACGTGTGACGTGAAAGTGACGTCACGGAAAACAATTACGTAAAACAATAAAAAATATTAACTCAAATATCCGTTTTTTCACAGTCCTTACTTAAAAAACTCTTTGAATTTTGACAAAATTAGGTAAAATGTGCCTTAAAGTGTAGGAAAATCTTTTTTTTTTGTGCATAAAAGTGTAATAAAGGGTGTTTTTATAGAGTGATACAACTTTGAGTTAGCATCACTACTTTATTTGACCACCTTTTTAACAGCTGATAGTTGCTTTTTGTTTAATTTGCTTTGATATTTTATTATGGATCGACTTACGCTCGATCAACGCGTGCAAATTTTTAATCAAAATAATGGTTCTGTTCGTCAAATTTATCGTACACTTCGTCCATTTTATGGCGTACATAATCGTCCTTCAGAGCTGCTAATTCGAAGAACAATAGATCGTTTTCGGACCACATTTACTGTTACTGATAATGTGCATCCCGTGAGACGCCGAACAGTGCGCACTGAAGAATCTGTAGCAGCTGTACAGGAAAGCATTAAAGATTATCCTAATCAATCAATTCATCGCCGTTCTCAGCAACTGGGGTTGTGTCCTTCCACTTTATGGAAGATTTACGAAAAGATCTTTGCTTAAAACCTTTGAAGATTCAACTTGTGCAAGAATAAAAGCCAAACGACCATCGTATGCGCCGCCAATTCTGCGAATGGGCTGAAGCACAAATTGATATTGATTTTGAATATCCATGGAAAATTTTATTTTCCGATGAAGCCCATTTTTGGTTGAATGGGTACGTAAATAAACAGAATTGTCGTGTTTGGAGTGAGGAGAATCCACAAGATTTTGTCGAAACACCATTACATCCACAGAAAATTACTGTTTAGTGGGCTTTATGGGCTGGCGGAGTCATTGACCCATAAGTCTTCAAAAACGATGATGGTCAGAATGTTACTGTCAATGGTGAACGGTAAAGGAACATGATTTGAAGTTTTTTCGTCTTCTTGCTGATATGTGGTTCCAACAGGATGCAGCCACATGCCACACAGCGGGCGCTACAATTGATTTATTCAAGGAAACTTTTGACGAAAAAATAATTTCACGAAATGGCCCAATTAATTGGCCCCCAAGATCGTGTGATTTAAGCCCATCGGATTAATTTCTTTGGGGTCATGTAAAGTCACTTGTCTACGTCGATAAACCACAAACAATTGAACACCTGGAAATCAACATTCGAAGAGTTAACGGCGAGATACGGCCGCTAATGCTGCGAAAAGTTTGTGAAAATTGGTTTTCCAGATTGCGCCTTGTACGCGCCAGCCGTGGCGGCCACATGGCCGAAATCATATTTAAACATTAATGTCATACAGTTTTCAATAAAGCACGTTTCATTGATATTAAAAATATATTACTATGTTTTATTATTATTTAAACTTTTATCACTTTATAAAAAACACCCTTTATAAAGTGCCAATACGCCGTCAAATGTCATGTTGAAAAAACAAGGTACCCAAACGGTATGCATCGCACAGAACGTTCATGTTCCGATTACACTTTTTATACGATTTGGCATATTCTCGACCAATCGTCGAATTGTTACTTCAGAAATTTTCCCCCATTCTGCCAATATTCTTTCCCAGAGCTCATTTACATTTTGTGGTATATTGTCGTACTGGGCCAAACATCTTTTTACAAGAGCATACAGATTTTCTATGGGATTTAAATGCGGGCTTTGCGCTGGCCAATTAAAAAATTCAAAATGTTTTTCAATCCATTTCTTCACAATTTTTGCCGTGTGCTTAGGATCCTCGTCTTGTTGGAAAATAATTTCATTAACAGGATATGCACACTTGTCCCCAAAATCCGTCAAATTTGTTTGCGAAATGCTTAAATAATCCTCTTTCCTCATTATTCCATTGATTTTTACTAATGGACCGAAGTGCCGCAAAGTAAAACAGCCCCACACCATTTCGCTGCCTCCGCCGTGTTTCATGGTTTGCTTGACTTGGTTCAATTGGAGTCTTTCCTTCGGGCGGTGCCAATAGTATTCTTTTCCATCAGGCTGATAACGGTCGAACTTGTATTCGTCGGACCATATCACTCGTTTCCAGTCATCCACCCTTTGGAGAATCTTTCTTTGCAAAATCTCAATCTTGCCTTGATATTTTTGTTGGATATCGCTGTTTTTTTTTTAACGTGTGATATCAAGTAAATTGTTCTTAGCGCACGGCGTGCTGTCCATTCGCTTACATCTTTATTTATCTGTTGAGCAGTGGCCTTAGGTGTTTTTACGGCTTTATTTCACAAGCACCGTTCCTTTACACGAGCATCACCATCAGTTAAAGATCTTGGGCGACCTCCAACGTTCTTTATTTGATCCAGATTTTTTTCTTTTTTTTACTGAAAGAACAGTTTGATGGCAGACTCCAACTTTTAAACAATTTCTCTTGAAGAATTGGCCTGTTTCAGCCAAGCAAACAATCCTATTTTCCATATCCACAGAAAGTTTCTTCATATTTACTGCACTCTTAAAAATAATATGTTTTTAGTAAAAAATATAAAAAAAAACCTTTTACTTACTTACTTTCCAATCAATAATGCTCAAATGGGCAAAATTCTATAAAAATATTTTAAAGCAACACGAAAAAACCAAAATATAACAGTAAATTTTACACCCGAAAACTATATATATAGAGTGATTTATAGAGTGGTGCCACATTTTTAATAATTACTTCTTGTAGACTGAACCTAATAAAAATATCGATATGGCATAAGCTCCTGTAAATAGTTTAAATTACAAAAAAAAATATTCCTTTTGTGAATATTTTAATTTTTTTGTATCTAGCCAGTTTTGCTCGCCACTGTATATGGGAGCTTGAATCTATAATCTTTATACTAATACGCAAACATCGAATGTTGTCGAACATTTCAAGGATTATATAAGTTAAGTTTTTATGACTTTGAGTTGTTTTTAAAAAAAGGCCGAAGCCAAATTTATTGTTTCACTAATAATTGACAACTAATTAATTAATTAATCTAAGATAATTAAATAAATGCAAAGCCAAATTTACCAACTGCTCTGCCGGACGCGTGGATCATATTCCATATGGAATTTTTATGCTATTTTCGTTGTTGTTGTTTTCGTGACTGTGGAAACTGCAGACACTTCGTCAGCATTCTTTTTTGTGGGAATGGAGTTTTGGTTCTAAGTTGCACTTTATTTTTCTTATATAACTCTTTCCCTCCTGATTTCAACCGTCCTCGGTTGACCCGTTAAAGATTTGGTTAAGCTTTTCTATGGCCGATTCCGAAAGTTGGGTGGTGTCGTTCCTTTAGGCTTATTGTATTTGTTACTTGACCTTTCATTTTTCTGCGTATGTGACTTACTGTCATAATTATCCCAAATAGTGTTATAAGAATAACTACTACTGTGCCAGATGTTAATATTTTGTTGCGTACATCTAAAGATTCGATAAATTCAGTGTTTTTCACATTCAACTCTTTCATCATTTCTAATGAAAGTACCTCTTCTGTATCTCTTGGTAAAATGTTCGGTTGCAGTAAAGCGGGTAATGGAGCAAAGACGACGGTTTCATTTGAAGTATATGTTATGTTCCTGATATTTATGGTTTCATTATGATATTTTATTAAAAATGTCCCTTCTAGAATGCTTGTCTCGTTATTTATAATGATGGATCCATTCAATTAATGTAAGAAAATTAGTCCTGTTGAAGATGTTTCTATTTCTGGTATGTGTTGGTTGTTAATTAATTGGCAGGAAGACTTTTGGCTTGCAAGTAAATTTGGAATGCATGTTGAATTTCTTAAGTCTATTACATTTTTATGTAAATAAATGGATAATTTATTATATGTCTTACAATTGCTTTTGATTCCATAAAACTGATTTTTACATTGCAATATTGAATTATATTTGATTTTGTTAGTTTTTGGTTTTACAACAATTTTTTTACAATATTCAGTATCGGTTCCTGGCAAACTAATGATACTAGTCTAATCATTCGTGGCTATTTTAATTTCTGCAAGTTCTAGCAAGTCAGCAATGTTAATGTAAGGTGTGTTTTTTTATTGAAAATTTCTTTAGCAATATTTATTTCGGTAATTGATAAAATATAAGAATTAATTACGTTAGCCTTTGTCCAATGAATGGCATATTGATTACTTCCTCTTTCATGAGGTCAAATTTGTATTTTAGTTGAATGAAAGATTTATCATCACTATTCCTGTCTGATTGAATCACCTTTTGAATTGTATTCGTTTTATTAGTTATTTCGTTCATTTTGTAAATGGATTTTTATTGTTTCAATCTCATCGGAAATAAATGGGTATAAGGAGTGGTCCGTATTACTTTTGGTTCTAAATATTGTTTCGAGGTTATTAATTGAATCTTCGTATTTCTTTAAGTCTATGATGGAAGGATTTTGAATGTTCCTGTTTGTAATTTAGCTAATCCAGTCCCTATTGTCACTAGTTGCGTGTTTGAATAATCCAATATTTGAACAATCTGGCTTTGCATAATGCAAAGAAACAAATTATAAACTGTAAAAAAGAGAAAAGGGGAAAAAACGATTAATTTCTTATCAAGCTTTTGTGAACTATTCTGCCGGTATCGGTCACGACTATGCTATTTCGGTTTTCCGGCTTCGAAAGTTTTGTCCCTAATCGCCTCTTTTTTTTGACGTAAATTATTTGTCCTGGAAGATATTGTTTAGGATCATGCTTATTCTTGTTGTGGTATTCTAAATCTTTCTGTTGTTTCTTCTGTAGGGTATCGATGTTTAAATTTCTAACTCTTTCATAATGGTCAGGTGTAAAACCCACATTTCTACCAAAAAATAAGTCGACAGGATTTTTTCCTGTAACTGAGTGTACTGAATGGTTATATTCGGAAACAGCGCATACGAGAAGTTCTTCAAAATTAATTGGGTTCCATTCTCTTTGAGACATCTCATAAGCTCTATCAAAGTTGAATGGAAACGTTCAACCTGTCCGTTAGCCTGACTTCGATATAGTAGCGATGTATAAATGTCAATACCTAATTCATCTTTCATCATGAATTTCATCGAGGCTGAGTTAAGGGATGGTTCCATGGTAGAAGAATACAGGTATATGCACCAGATGAGAGCATACTGCCGAAATTGTCAAAACGAAGCAAATCTTTTTCTTTATTTTCTTTTGTTTCCATTCGCCACACAGCTAAATTTGACAGACTTGGCAGTATGGAAAAAAAGCACAGTCAGCGCTGCATATACCTCTATCCTTCTACCATGGATGGTTCATTGTTGATGATAATAGATTTCGAAACTCCAAATGCAAAAATAATATCCCTAACTGGTCGTCTTATGTCTTCTATTGATCTATTTCTAAGAATTTTTGTCACGGCATATTTCGCAAATTTGTCCAGAGCTGTCATAACAACTTTATTTTCTGTTAAGAATAAATCTATGTGAACTTTATGCCCTGGAAAGGACGGTATGGGCGTTTCTCCTAATTTAATTTGATTGGGATGCCTTTCGTACTTATTCTCCTTTTATATCTGACAAATTTTGAAAGTAGTACTTTTCGAGAATCTGGAATTTATTTTCAAGGGCGTTTCGATGAGCGCGGTTATGGATTTCGAGAATTATATTTTCTTGTACTTGTTCGTTAGTTATATCTTCAACCATTTTTTTAATTATTGCGTGCTTTGTAGTTGGAAAAATTAAGGGGGTAAATATTCTGTATCATTCCCATAATCCTTTCTTCTGTAAGGATACCATTTATAACTGAGGGATTTAAATATCATTTAAAAAGTTGTAAAAATTTTTCATCTGTATATTGTTGCTCTGTAATTATGTGTCTATGGATTCCTGGGAAAACTATTTTAAATTGATAAGTGGAAGTTTCGTCGATTTGAGGAATATCCTGGTTTTTAAAAACAGTTACTGGAGTTTCAGTACAAGGTATCAAATTATGACAAGAGCTTTCATCGCTATGCACTGTAGGAGTTACGGAACTAATTTGGTTTGTAGATGATAACCAGGTAATAACCAGGTTTGTAGATGAGTTGGTAGTTATATTCTTCTAAGATGGCTTTCCATCTTTTCATCTTGCTGTTAGCATTTTTGCACTCAAGTCGTAGGTGAGTGGTTAGTGATCTGTATAAATTTTAATTTTTTTGGAATCGTACAAGTAGTTTCTGAGTGAATTCAGTGACCATATTATTGCCAACAACTCTTTCGCGTTTGTGGCATAATTTTCCTCTGGTTTTGATAGCGATCTTGAAATAAAGGATATTAGCTTATCATTTTGCAAGAGCACTGCTCCCATCGCATAGTTCGAGGCATCTGTGGTCAGTTCAAATTTCTTTTCAAAATTTGAATGTGAAAGAATTAATTCTTTCGATATTAATGCATTTTTTATTTTATTAAAAGATTCAACTGAATCTTCATGAAGAACAATCAATTTACTTTTGGAAGCATGTTTGCACACACGTCCATCTTTCCCTCGTAAAAGATTTGTTAGGGGTTTTGCAATTTTTGCGTAATCCCTAATAAATCACCTGTAATAACCCAGTAGCGGATGGAATATATTCCGAATATATGAAGCATCAATTACCTTGTAATGACCACTACTTCCGACTATATTACCTTACTATGGATAAAAGGCCTTACATTTAACATTGAATGAGACAGGAGGTAAGTGATCGCCTCCCTTCAGCATTACCTAGAAGTTATGGAGTAACATACTACTTGTATTAAGTTATAAAAATCACTGCATTACTTTTCCTTGTATGCTACATTACAGGTAATGAGGTATGAGTTAATTACTTCTGCTATATGCAGACGCATTACTTTTTGAAAAAAGTAATGCTTCCTTACCTGGTAATTTATTCTGTATTAGTTCTATGGTAGCCACTGGCAAATCCGCTGCTGGGAACCGGAAATTCCTAAGCATGAACGGATTTCTTTCAATGTTTTTGGTTCTGGCATTTTGTTTATTACTTCTGCTTTGGATGGATTCGTTTTTATTCTATTTATTCCTACTACGTACCCTAAGAATTCTACGGCTTTCCTTAGAAACTCACACAGAGTAAATTGGAGTATCGTTAGGGCCGTTTTATTCACTTTTTTAACTTGAGAAGTTGGAATAACTTTGGGATTTATTCGATTTCAAAAGTTATTCCATTTTATTCACTTGAATTTCTCAAAAATATTTTGACATATTGAAGATTTGATATAACTTTCGTTTGATAACTTTTGTCAACTTGTGATTTCTCTAACTTCCAAATATAGAAACAGTTATAAATTCTTACTTGGGATATTTGGTGTAACTTGTGATTTTCGCTTCATTCACTAGTTTTCACAGGTTTTTGCTGTGACAGCAAAATTTTTACTATAAAAACATTTAAAGCACGTATTATTTTATATGACTAGAACCGATACAGTTCACTACAACTTTTTTATGCACAATATTAAAGATTTAGGTTCCGCTAACCGTTAAAAATGCGATATGCTAAGAACCGTGGTGGCAGGGGTTTAATTTACTTCTAAGAGAGATTGTTTATTCTATTCAATTAATATTTATTATTAAATAAACTTCAGAGAGTAATAACTGCCAAGTAAAGCTTTTTAAGAACGCGAGCCGTTCGGAGTCGGCATTACTTGTAGATCTAGATCTTGATCATTTGTGTTCAAACATTTAATAACACGCACAAAACAATCAAAAGAGGATCCATCAAAGTCCTTGCAAGGGCTTGAATTGCACTTTATATCCGTAATGACCTGGTTTAATTTCCGCTGATCGATGTCAGCTCCAAAGATTACAATCATTAGTTGGTCAAAAGAAACTTCGATGCGTAGTAATATGAAAGTGCTGTTATTATGTGTACAATTATGAGTAGTCGGTACCTACATTTTTGAATTAGTTCACAATGTGGAATTTGTACGTGCAGCTGGAGCCATTTGTTAAAGATAATATGAAGCTTGCCAATTTTAGTTTGGTGGTCACTCGATTTTCAAAAAGTAGTAGTGCATAGAGAGTAAGTTAAGGTATCCTAAAATAAGGCATCATTTCCGATTTTCAAAAAGTAGTAGCGCATAGAGAGAAAGTTAAGGTATCCTAAAATAAGGCACCATTTCCGATTTTCAAAAAGTAGTAGTGCATAGAGAGTAAGTTAAGGTATCCTAAAATAAGGCACCATTTCCGATGAATCTTTTCAATTTCAATTTAACAGCTCTAGTGACTGAATTTGCATCATTGAAAGGATTTCAACAGTCCTGGTGCAAAAACTATAGCTCTATTTACTCTGTATGTTGGAAGTTGACACCAGTTTTTTTATAAACGGTTAAAAACAGTTTTCTAATAAAAGAGCTATGTCAAATTGTAAAGAGCTGAACTATATTGCACGTCGCGTGAAAAATAACGTTCCAAAAAAATGCGTTTAAAGATTGCGCTTAAAGTAGGTTTCTACATCCTTAAGCGGAAGAAATTTAAATTTTTAACTATTTATTTTCAAGCTATTTTATTATATACCATAGTCGGGTTTATTTTAACATATTTAACATATTAGTTTTAGAAGGCGCCAAAGTCGATTTCTTAAAAAAAAAAAATAGAATATATGGCTTGCATGTTAATAAACGAAATACAACCAAACTAATTAAAAATTGGTCCAGCCGATTAACTCAGATTAACCGTCGACCATATTTTGAAGGACTCGAATTTCCTACTCTGTTATCAAAATACAAAGACAAAATTATAAACACCATTTTTTTCGATTGTCAAAGAACTATATAATGTTTTAAATAAGAACTAAAAATATCAAACACGCCATAGTAACACAGGCTAATTTAAAATGTTAATGAAAGCGCATGTCTTTTAAAAATATTTTTATTAAACTACATATAAAGCATGCTTCGTTATTTAACGAAGTGAATTAAAACATATCTTAATTCAAAACACCGTCAACTGAAAACTCCCCATAATTTGGAAATCACTTTGTTTTTATTCTGCACACATATATTTTAATAACAAAATATTTTTTTGACATTGGCCTCATTCAGCGCAGACAACAGTTGGCAACTGTTGTGTAAAAATTCGCTGAATGGTACATATTTGGTGGCGCTAACTAAAACTGATAAAGTAGCGAACGCCTTTTAATCGAGCGAACAAATTCTATGCTACATGAACACAACAGTTTGCTTAACTGTCAGATGCTGTTACTGACGCTGTTAAATTAATAAACGCAGAAAGAACGCAGCAAATTTAAGTGAGAAACCTTTGCAATTGAATAAAATTAACATAAAAATTAAATTGAATCTAACTTCTGACACATTCAGAGAAAAACATCGTGAACTAAGGTAGCGCTACCATTGCAGTTCACAACAGTTGTCTGCGCTGAATGCGACCATTGTATTGCCTTCAACATCAACAAATTTCCATTTCATCTATATATATAAAAATGGATGTATGTATGTGGGTATGTTTTTTTTTATTTTATTTTATTCGCGAAGGGGGAACCTTCAAAAGGCCCCACCGTGCAGGTGGGAGTGTACCATTTTTACGCACTAAGCCTACATGATACCTCGCGGTATCATAACCTCCGCATTGAATCTTCGACCCTATAGAACCCCGCGGGACCGCCGTAAAGCATAACTTCGCGGGGCTTGAGAACAGCTCTAGGCTGGAAACTGTTTGGCTACTGCCGGGATCTACTGTGGAATGGTCGTCGGGTCAACAACCTTTACCTCATCTGTCTTGCGCGTGCTCAACTCTTCGCAGCTCTTCGGTTATTTTTCTAGCCAGGGTGCTAACCATCGACCAGTTCTCTTCGCTCTTTAGCATAAGAGAAACCATATTAACGTTTCGCCGAGACAGGCCGAAGCCTCAAGTCTGGCGTTATGGAACATGGGGCACACAAAAAGAACGTGCGCCGCGACTTGCAGCGTGTTTCCTGTGCAATTAGTGCAGTAAGGATCGATCGCGTGTTTATATTTGTGAAGGTATGCCCTGAAGCAACCATGTCCGCTAAGTACCTGTGTAAGGTAGAAGTTCACTGAGCCGTGGCTTCTGCCATACCACTTGGTTAGGCTAGGGATGAGCTGGTACGTCCACCGACCCTTCTCTGAACTATCCCAGCGGTCTTGCCATTTTTGCAAGTTTCTCTCTCTAGCGAGTTTTTTATAAGCTGTTGTGCTTTCGCTACCAGCTGTGAGTAGCGCTTCTTCCACGAGGAGGTCAATAGGGATCGCGCTAGCTAGAACCAGTGCTGCATCTCCGGATAACGTTCTGAAGCTGCAGCAGACCCTGAGTGCGCCAAGTCTGTAAACTGACTCTACTACGTGTCGGTAGGACTTCGTTTTCATCGCTGTGGACCATACAGTCGCACCATACATCATAGTAGATCGCACTACGTTGAGAAGCAGTGTTCTTCGTGCTTGTTTGGGGCCTATTGTGTTCGGCATTATTCTAGATAGCGCCAGACATGCTTCGGATGCTTTCCTGTGTGCGTACCGCATATGTTGCTTAAATGACAGTCTGGAATCGATCATTACACCGAGATATTTAATGAATGGCTTCGATTCAATTACTGTTCCACGAATACTGATACTGGCGGTTTCTAGTTTTTCCCGACTACTAATAAGTACCATCTCAGTCTTATGTTCAGCTAGACTAAGTCCCGCTCCTCGCAGCCAATCGCAAATCATAGCGATAGTTACACTACTGAGGGCCTCAACTTCTTCACAGTGTTTTGCTGTCGCCACAACTGCAAGGTCGCCGGTAAAGCCAACAATCTTGACGTCTGCTGACACCTCAAGCCTGAAAACCCCATCGTACATGACGTTCCATAGCAGGAGGCCAAGAAAAATAAGTCCATAACATTTTAAGTTAGGATGTACTTAATATGTTTACATAGTTTGAGCGAAATCTGTTCAGCCGTTTAGATTTGTATTAGGGCCAAACTAACAAACAAACAGAAAGTGAGTTTTATTACTATAAATGACTAGCTGAAACCCGGCGCGTTGCTGCCACTCTCCCTTGTCAAACGCCCATAAAATGTTATCAGTTAAACAGCATGTCTAAATTGAGGTCGAATACTGAATTCCGAGACTGTGCGACCCATATCCACAAAGCTATTCTATATAACAAATTTGGGTTGTATAGGAAATGACACGCCCTCTTGATCACCACTCATAGAATGAAATCAATTAAACTGCATGTGTACATGGAGGTCGAATACCGAATTCCAAAACTGTGCGACATATAACTCCAAAACTATTCGATAGCACAAATTTATGTTGTATGGGAGGTACCACTCCCCTTTTGCCTACGCTCATATAATTTTACCAATGAAACTGTATGTGTAAATTGAGGTCGAATACTGAATTCCGAGGCTGAGTTACCAATAACTCCAAAGCTATTCGATATCGCAAATTTGGGTTAAGTTGGAAGTGTCATGCCTCCCCGAAAAACTCTAAAAAATTTTATCAGCAAATCTGCATGCGTAAATTTTGGTCGAATACTGAATTCCGACGCTGTGCGACCTTGAACTACAAAGCTATTCGATATCACAAATTCGTTGTATGGGAGGTGCCACTTGCCCTTGATCAACGCTCATAAAATGTAATCAATGTATAAAATGTTATCAATGAAACTGCATGTGTACATTGAGGTCCAATACTGAATTCGAAAACTGTGAGACCTATAACCCCAAAGCTATTGATATCTGTAATTTGGGTTAAATAGAAGGTTTCACGCCCCCTTGTCGTACGCCTATTAAATATAATTAATGAAACTGCATGTATAAATTGAGGTCGAATACTGAATTCTGATGCTGTGCGACCTATAACTTCAATGATATTCGAGAAGTGCCACACACCTCTTACCAATGAACATAAAATTAAATCAATGAAACTGTATGTGCACATCGAGGTCGAATACTGAATTTCGGCATTGTGCGATCTATAACTTGTGCCACATTGTGCCACTCCGCTTTTCCCTACGCCCGTAAAATGTATGTAATGAAAGTGCATGTATAAATTTAGGTCGAATACTGAATTCTTAAGCTGTTAACATATAACTTCAAAGCAATTCGATATCGCAAATTTGGGTTGTAAGAGAGATGTTACGCCTCCCTGTCCAATGCCCATAAAATAAAATCATTGAAACTGCATGTGTAAATTGAGGTCAAAAACTGAATTCCAAAGCTGTGCTGCCTATAACTTCAAAGCAATTCGATATCGTAAATTTGGGTTGTAAGAGAGATATCACGCCTCCCTGTCCAATGCCAATAAAATAAAGTCATTGAAACTGCATGTGTAAATTGAGGTCAAAAAAACTGAATTCCAAAGCTGTGCCGCCTATAACTTCAAAGCTATTCGATATCGCAAATTTGGGTTGTATGGGAGGTGCCTCTCCCCGTGTCCAACTCCCATAAAATTTCATCACTGAAACGGTACGAATTTCTAAGCTGTGCGACCCATAAATCTAAAGCTATTCGATAACACAAATTTTGTATATATTTGTGGGAGGTAAAAGGGGGTGTGGCATTTCTTTTTAAACCATCTCGTACTTAAAGCAAAGCTACTTACAAAGTTTGAGCTCAATCGGACGAATAGTTTCGAAGTGTTTTAATATTTTCTTAAAAGAAGGCGTAGATGAAGTGTGACCACGCCCGTTTTTATTAAAGTTAATGACAGTTATCATTCGAACTTATTTACCAAATTTTTATTTAATGCGACCAAAACCGTCTTAAATATAGCCTTTTTATTAATTTGTGGGCGATAAAAGGGGGTGTGGCATTATTTTTTCCTAAACATAGCAGCTACGAACAAACCCGTAGAATTAAGTATACAATTTGGTCCAGTCGTTTTCAAGTATTAAGCATCCGAACAAATAACGATTCATTTTTATATACACAGATATTGATTTGTGGGCTGTAAAAGTGGCCGTGAAAACATTTATGTATAAAATTAAACAACTAAAATTAAATGACTACACAGAGGAGTTCATCAACATCATAATAAGACAAAGTGAGAAGCCATGATTTTACTTTTCTGAGAAATAAAGATTTACTGCGAATAGATCGAATGGAAATGGGCAGTCTATTAAAGAGTCTTGGAGCAACTGCTATATAAAACCTGAATAGAAATTGATAGTTGTGTTGTGGGATAGATACTAAGTCGCGAGTGTTAACTCTTAAGTTATAGTTATTGTAACTTCTGCGTAACGAATAGCCAGATCGACCTGAAAAATGTTTTTAAGACTTTAAAGTAGTAAAGATGTTCAAAAGGCAGAATATTCAAGTCCTTAAATAGAGGCAGACTACTTTCACGGCGATCTTTTTTAAGAATAAGACGAATGGAATGTCTATATATACTACGATACTAAAAGCGGATATACTTTATTGTTATGCGTACCACACCAACATGTCAATCCATACTGCAACTTTGAATGGAAGATACCAAAATATATGCACTTTAAGAGACTGGAACAACAATATGGTTTCAACAAATATAAATACCTAGTCGCGGCCATAAGATACTTTTTCAGTGCATGTGTATGGTCAGACCAATTCATTTTGAAATCAAGTACTACTCCGAGATATTTAAAGGATTTCACACATTCAATCTTGAAACATTTAGGCGAGCAAGAGCGATCTTCGTAGTAGGATTGATGGAAACTAGAAGATAAGCAAACAGAGTCCGAATAAAGAAATTTTTCACATTTCCCACACTAAAAGAAAAAGTTACCAAAATCTAGATCTCTGCCAGAAACATTAAAAACATGATTCTCGTTTTGTCACTAAGGACCAACCTATGAACTTTGAACCAGTGACTTAATATTTCCAATCATGATTTATTCAGGGATAATGGAAAACTACTAGTGAAAGTACAGGCCATATCGTCAGCAAATGCATTTATATTGCTTACAAAGCTTTGTGAGAATAGTGAATTAATAAAAATCAGAAAGAGAATTGGGCCAAGCACTGAACCTTGGTACACACAAAACTATGGGCAATGAAGAACTCAAGAAATTAGTAATCTTCACTTTTTGTTGTCTATTGAATAAATAAGAACTGAGCCAATTATAAAAGAAGCCTCTAAATCCAAAATTATATAATTTAGTCAACAAAATAGAGTGATAGACTGTATCAAATGCCTTAATAATATCTATAAAGAGTGTAGTTGTTATATGCTTATTATTAAGGCCAGAGTAAACATTATTACAGAAATTAAGTAGAGCATCTTCAGTAGATAGCCCTGCCCTGAATCCAAATTGCCATTTACTAAAAAGTTTGTTCTTTTCAATAAAATTGACTATACGAGTCTTTACAGCTTTCTCAAAGATTTTAGCGAAGATTGGTAGAAGTGATATTGGCCTGAAATTATTTATAAGTAAACGATCACCTTTCTTTGCACCATAAACAATATGCACTAAGTAACCAAATCTTAGTCTAAAACGATCAAAATCGTGCGAAATATAGCATTTTTGTTGTTTTGCAAGCGGTAAAAAGGGTTGTTTTGCAAGCGGAAACAAATCGACTGCCCAAATTTCAGTTCAATTTAGGTTAAGCCTGGCTCACTTTACTTCACTCGACGCTAACTCCCCGAGTAGTGAGTTTAACTAAAGTGAGACAGGCCTATTTTAGTGCACTTGCCGAGAGTAGCCATATGAACTGAATTACAAAATTTTTGTCTAATACGACCCAAACCGTTGAAATAAAACGTTTGCATTGGTTTGTGGGCTGTAAAAATTGGGCGTGGAAACCAATTTTTAGTACATTTGCTGACAGTAACCGTACAAACTAAGCCAACATTTTAGCTCAATCGACCCAGTAGTAAATTTTAATGATTTCTCAAAAAGTAGGTGTGGCTATATAGCGATGACGCCCTTTTTTAGTACAGTTGCCGAAAGTAACCATACAAACTTAGGTATCACATGTTAGTCTCATAAGGCCAAAACTGCTTGAAATGTAGTATTTTCACTGATTCGTGGGCGCAAAAAGGGGGCGTGGAAACCAATTTTTCGTACAGTTACTGTCAGTAACTACACAAACCAAAGTACCAAATTTAAGTCTTATACGACCAAAACCGTCGGAAATAAACCATTTTGATTTATTTGTGGGCGGTAAAAGGGGGCGTGAAAACCCATATTTAGTACAGTTGTCGACAGTAACCGTACATACTAAATTGCAACATTTTAGCCTTACACGACTAAAACCGACTGAAATATAACATTTTTATTGATTTGGGGGCGGTAAAAGGGGTGTGTGGCAAATTTTTTCCCTCAACCATCTCGTACCTACAACAAATCGACTACCAAAATTTCAGGTTAATCGGTTCAAAGTCTGTAGACATCACACAGCCAGACACACATCGTTTTGCTTTTTATGTATATAGATATTGATTAGTGGGCGGTAAAAGTGGGCGTGAAAACATGTATATATAGTGTTACCTCTTGGAGCACCTACACAGCAAGTTTCACTGTAAAAATGTGTAGAATTCCGGAATTGCCATGATTTCGAAAAAGTGGGCGTATTTATATTTTGAACAAAATCTGAACAAAATTGCCAAATCTTAGTTTTTTACGATTGAAACCGTCTGACATAAATTTTTTTTTTGTGATCGATAGCGCAAATTTGGCTTGTATGGGAGGTACCACGCCCTCTCGTCCAATCGTTACTAAACCTCACAGCAACACTCTCAAGATGTGGCTTCAGTTTCCCTGAAAATTTCATAAAGATCGGTTCAGCGGTTTTGGAGTCTATACGTGATATAGCTGATATCTTGGTCGTTCATGACTCCACCTTAAAAAATTGTAGTCATAAAAGCGTTAATTTCAAACTTGTAACATATTACAAACCTGCATTTATTTCATTTACTACTATCTCTTATGTAAGGTATATAATATTTCATTTCATACAATCATTTGTTTAATACAAATGTTTCTATTCATATGTGTTATTTATTTTATTGTAAAAAGTAAACACTTTTCTACTTTTATATACAATAAATTGTGTTCAAAACTTCTTAACTGATTTAAAAACATAATAAAATAAATTCTTACATTGAAAATTTTTGGTAAATTGTCTTCTTATTGTGCATTTTTTCTAGGAATTTATAATAATAAGGTTTTCACATAATAACATGCTGAGGTAAAACCACGAACTTTCTCCTAACATTTAGATTTCTATGTAACGACACCATACACTAAAGTTCATCATCATTGCGTGTCTGGTTTATGAGAAATTCTAATTTTCTTCAAAAAGACGCGTGGCTCCTCAAATCCTCCTAATATTTAGATTTCTATGTAACGACACCATATACTAAAGTTCATCATCATTGCGTGTCTGGTTCATGAGAAATTGTAATTTTTCTCAAAAAGGGGCGTGACTCCCCAATTCCTAATATTTCAATTTCTATGCAACGACACCATATACTAAAGTTAATCATCATTGCGTGTTTGGTTCATGAGATATTGTCATTTTCCTCAAAAAGGGGAGTGGCTCCCAAACTTCTAACATTTACTGCATTATTCTGTATCACGAAATAGCACACCAACGAAAAGAAAGACACAAGAAGCAATACTTTTTTCTATACGATTTCTATGCAACGACACCATATACTAAATTTCATCATCATTGCGTGCCTGGTTCATGAAATATTGTCACTTTCTTAAATGGGACTTTTTTTCATGGGCCATTGTTTACTATTTTTAACGAAATTTTCAAAAACTGACTACACAATTTTTAAGTACAAAATACTTTAATTTTTAATTAAAAATGGAATTTTTAGTATTTTTTGCTAAGCTAGGTTCATATCGTCGCTGCGCCAACAAAACCAGTTATATGTATTTCAGTTATATGTATTATATTTTTTCAGAGCATTTCTAGTAATGCGAGCAATAACTATTTTTTATCACTTCTAAATCATAAGAGATATAAAAAACTGTAAATGTAGAAATGTGTGAAAAAGATAGTGTGAATAATATATGCAATGATAAAATTTACAAAAATCACATAACTGTTTTTTCTGGCGCAGTTACGATATGTAAAATCAGTCACATTGAAAAATTTTATCAATTCGTTAAAATATACCATTCCTCGGTAGACACTCTATTTTTTAAATTTGCTAAAATGTTTGTGGTTGTAATTCCATAATATTTACCTATATTAATACTAAATTATGTTAAATTGTTTTAACATTTTATTTATAATTTTTTTTTTGTTCTTGTAAACTTGAACAACAGTTGAATAAGTCCATGTGAATGTAGTGCGCATAAGTTACGATGCAATTTCGCAATGCTTAAAGCACGACACAATAGCAGCTCATTTATTCTAGAGTGGCTTAACTAATTTCCTGCTGAAAAAATTGCAAGAAATAAACAAAATATTTTACTTCTCAGATGGAGCAGTCACTCGATATAAGAACAAAAAAAAAAATTTTATAAATCTATGCAAGCACAAAGTCAATTTCGATATTCCCGCAGAATGGCACTTTTTCGCAATATCGCAAGGCAAAAGGCCACGTGATGGTATGGCAGGTACAGTAAAAAGACTTGCGGCAAACGCTAGTCTGCAAAAATTAATAATCCGACAAATACTCCTGTAGTATTTTATAATTGGGTTTCAAACAACATGACAAGTATTGAATCGGAATATTTTTCATCAAAGCAGTACAACTCTGAAAAACAATCTCTTAAAAAGCGATTCGAAAAAACGCGGGACTTTAACCCACCATTCCTTTATACCACGGGGAAAAGGGAAAATTGATATGCGCATTACATCCACATCATCTTTTTCAACTATTGTTTAAGTTTACAAGAACAGAAAAAATTATAAATAAAATGTTAAAGCAATTTTACATAATTTAGTATTAACATAGGGATACTTTGTTTACACTATCTATTACTCACATTTCTGCATTTGCAGTTTCTTATATCTCTTATGATTTAGAAGTGATAAAAAAAGTTATTGTTTGCAGTACTAGAAATGCTCTGAAAAAAATTTATTTTTTTTGTTTTCCTGAAAAGTTACTGAAATACATATAACTGTTTTTGTTGGCGCAGCGACGATATGTACCTAGCTTAGCAAAAAATACTAAAGATTCCATTTTTAATTAAAAATTAAAGTATTTTGTACTTAAAAATTGTGTAGTCAGTTTTTTAAAATTTCGTTAAAAATAGTAAACATTGATTCTCCAACATCAAATTTTGAGATTGCATTAAGAATGAATGCCTCAATACGATAATATTTTCAAAGTGTCAAAAAAATAGTGGTGCTGACTATGAAAAATGTGAATTTTTGATTTTTTTAGTGGTCAAAAAATTTAAATTTTTTTACGAAAGTGTTTGTAAAAAAGGACACCACAATAAAGACCAATTCAAGATCTTTAAAATATGTTTGAAACATTTTCTTGTATGAGTAACGGTTTAGAAGATATAGTTGTTTTTGTACATGTCCGAATGAAAATTTTTATTTTTCTTTATAATTTTTTACTGTGTATATCTGCAAATAAAAAAATTGAAAATTACAAAAAAAACATATGCAAATATTTTTAATTTTTAAAGTTCTATCGACGTGAAAAATTTGAAAAAAATCGGAATCGTCAAAATTAGTTTTTGGACAAAAGCGTCCGATTTGACATGGAATGACCGAATTGTGTTTGCTATTATTACACTCTTATCTATTTCTTTATTCAGGATTAGAGCTTCATCATCAGAAGCGACAATATGGATTTTCCTAATGACTTCTGCTCTTGCTGGCAGCAATAGCATTTCTTTTGTGGGCGAATTTGTGATTTCCACTTCTAATTGACCTTTCACTGAATATGGTCGTATTATGAACCAACTTGGACCAAAGTATTGGTAGTCTAGTACGCAATTAAATTGTTTAATGAAGTCAAACCTAATTATTCCGTCGCATGGTATTGGGAACATTTCATCGACTGTTTGAAAATTGTGATGAATTTCTGCATTATCTATGAAAAGCGTTGCCGTAACAAAACCTAGAGTTTTAATCCTCCTATCTCCTATACCTTTTAAATTATATGCCTGATTTTTGCTTATTTTAATATGTTTTGAAAATACTTATTTCTGATCCTGTGTCTAATAAAAATGTTGCTACTGAGTCATATAGCGATGAGCTGATAGTAATAAAATTACTAAATGACAAATTAATGTGTAATATTTTAGCATCGTTTAATTTGGTATACTCCCCAGTTGGGCGGACTGAGAATTTTCTGAGTTTTCCGACACTTCTGTATATCGAATCATTCTATTGGAGTTATTGCGACCCCTATAGTTATTGTTGTAATTGTTGAAATTACCAACATTTCTATTGCTGTAAGAATTTTGGTTGCATCTTTGATTACTATAGTTTCTGTTTCAGCCATTTCTGTTACCCCGAATTGCATTATTCCCTCTATGAAAGTTGTTTCTTCCGTGGAACTTATTTCCCTGGCCTCTGTTTCCTCTAAAGTTATTTGCTCTATTTATATAATTTATTTGAAAGGTTCCTGAACTGTCAGCGCCTAACTCTATGGATTTTGTTATCGCTCACTCTACTGAAGTGAACTGACCTGCCGTCTGCTATATATGCTTGCTCCAGTTGTATTGTAAGCGATTCTATTTCTTTTGCAAAATCGTTATCGTTTTTATTTTGTTGCTTCACATTAAGAAGTTTTGCTGTAATATTTTGTGGAGATTCATATTTCACGTTTGCTATTATTGTGGTTTTGATAGACTGAATTGTATTCTCGTTAGTCAGCAGTCTACTTACTGTTTGAGTCAGTTTTGTTTTGATCAGAGTAATAGCTATTGATTCATGGCTGTCTTTTATTGTATAAAGTAGGTCTAATGCGCTAATGAATTTGTTTAAATTTTCGACTTTGCCGTCGAATTCAGGCAACAATTTTGTTGCAATGCTTATGAATTCGATAGGTGTCGTCGGTGCCATTTTTGGTTGTTTTGAATTCGTCAACGTCAAGCGCGTCGGAAGCGAATTTCATCTGGGGGGGGGCAGTACAAATGGTGGTGCAAAAAAAGTTCACCAAAATTTCTTCAAAAAAACATGAATGTGAATAAACAAATTTTTTATTTTAGTTTAAAATAAAAAAAAAAATATAAAAATATATAAAAAATATTAAAATTTTATTATTTTTAAAAGTTCTTCCAATTTCAATATTAGAGATCATTCTTTAAAGGATCTTTCATATGGTAATATGAAAATGTAAGAAATAATGGTTGCTTTTATAAAGAAAGACTAGGTATATCCTTACATGGTTTAAATGTAATAAGGTACAAAAAGTTATATCAATTTAAATTATTCCAAAATGTTTCTTTCTGTCCTTGCGAGAAACAAACTTTCACCACCTCCATCGAATTCAATTCTTCGGTTTTATCTTTGTGAATGTGTATATGTGCCGCATGAGTGAGTCGTTTCTGTGTCATAGTTGCTCGAAGATACGTTTTAAGTCGTCTTAGTGCACTAAAAAAACGCTCAGATGAAGCTGCTGATGCAGGCACAGTCAAAAGCAAAGCAATAAGTTTTTCAACTTCGTTTAATAGTTTTTTTACAGTATCCGAATTTTTTGCAAAATTGGGATACAATGCCACTAAAATTTGAAGGTGTTTGGCCAGGCAATTGCTTCAGCAATTTAAGTTGCGCGTAGAGGTCGCTCACATCAAAGTCATCTGCATAAGGATCTAGTTTTGTTTTTAGATTTTGTTCAGAAGGCACTTTTCCGTTGAAGGCTTCGATTACAATATTACAGTATTAAGCTACATACTAAAGGGTGCTTTTAAACTGAAATGGTGGGCTTGCAGTAGAAACTCTACATTTTGTTCTATCTTTTTGCAAACACAGAGAAAGAAAATGGTTATCCGCAAGCATGCTTATGAAGAAGAGAGAAAGAAGAGGAAAATATCTAATACAAAAATATTATCGTTGTAAAAAAACTGATATTTTGAATAACTTTTGAAGTTTTCCTTTTAAATTGTTTATCTAGCTAAAAAATTGGGGGCTACTTTTCCCCCGCTACCGACGCCAATGGTCAACGTCGGAACTTTCGCTATCAGTAAAGTTTTGAAATGTTATGTTTAGGAACTTATTTATATCTTTTGGTATTTCTTGTTGGACTTCTAGTCGTCTAAATAAAAATTCTAAACGTGTTTTTATTTGCGAAAAATAGGTGATAAATTCTGCTTTATGGTTTGATGTTAGTAATGGAAATATTGTCCTACTCGAACCCGTTATTGCGCTGTGTTGGCCTACCAGGATACTGAGGTGTTTGAAACGTGTTGTTTGTTTAGGTATTGGAGGCTTGTTCAAACATTTGAATGATTTATCAAATTCAGTTTTAATGCCCTTGTTATAGGTTGTTTGAAAGGTTTTCTCAGGTAACTGGACCAGACATACCTCATTTTGTCAGTCAGGAAACAAAATTTATTGCACAATCGACACTCACAAAAAAAAAATATATATATATCGAGGGCGATTTTTCAAAACGTGCTATTTGCATAATCACAATTTTTCAGGAGAGCAAAAAAACTGTTTCTTTAGTTAAGGGAGGGTTCTCCTGGATTTTTTTGGATTTGGCCGAAAAACAAGCAAAATTTGAGAATGGTTTGTGGGAAAATGAAAAGACATACGAACTTATGCTTTTGAACTTTGATTCGTGGTTTATTGACGAGTAAAAAAAAAAAAGATATTTGAAAAATTCAAAATGGCGGCTTGAAAATGGCGGATCTCGTCGACCTCTGCGCGCAAAACATCGACCTCCCGCGGACAGTGTGGGGCCTCAGGTGTAACATATAACGTTTTTTTTCTATAATGAGTTATCTAGTTTTAATGATCATTTTATCTTTTGGAATGAAGACATTTTTTTTTTGTTTTTTTTTTTTTTTTTTTCTCAGCTTAGAAGGTTAGCACGCATCGACTCACGGCTTTGCTCGTCGGCAATTGGGTTGGGTTCTTCCCTCTATCTGATATTTCGACCCATTAGTTTTTGAATTATTATTTTAATTTACGCGTGCTCGAGGAACAGGAAAAAGAGAGGACTGATAGAAACCAAAAGGACAACATTAGAAAATCTAGCTCATTGCATTTCGAAAAGCGGGTTTAAAAAAAATTAACGTTTGGTGTAAAGATGAACCAACACCAAATCTCCGCCCTCCCAGCCATGGTCAGATAATTTACCAAAAGAATTTTCATTCTGACCCCACGAACCAAATCAGGCTACTGCTGCCATGCGTTGAAACCAAAATATGATTAAGTTAGAATTTCATTTTTTTTTTTTTTTTATTTAATTAACAAGTTCAGTTTGTGGCTACAAAGTTTTCTATAATTAACTCCATTGATTATTTTTTTTTTTTTTTTTTTTTTACAGTAAAACTATAATATGTTGGCTAACAATAAGATTACACAAGTATTTAAAAAAAAAAACATCTATGTTAAGCCAATGAATTTTAGAGAAGAAAAAAAAATATTAGATTAATAAAAAAAATTATTAATGTCATTAACAATACTATAGAAATGTATAGAAATAATTTAAATTAATTAAAAACAAAGAAAATCGCAAAATAATACAGCTCATTTTTATGTTATTACATTATTTTGTGCCCAGTAAAGGGTTAATGCAAAAGAATTGACAAAAAAAAAATGCAAGTTGAAGTTCAAGATCAAGGCCATTAGTTATGTTACGAAAAACCTTGATCCAATTAAAAACTAAAATTGGTACATACATACATACAAGTGACAAAGACTTACTTGCGTTGTTGTTGTTGTTTAGCAGCTCCCACGACGAAAGATCTTTCTCGCGTTCGCTGTGGAATCTAAGTTGGTTAATTTTTATTGCTAGCAAGAACTGACCTGCCTCAATTTTTGGCACCGCAACATGTTGCTAACGCTCTTTATTACCCTGATCGTGACCAACTTGCGATTTTTTTTCTTTTCGGTTTCTTTTTTTTTTTTTTTTTGCATGACATAAATTATTTTACTTTGTCAGATTTTCATTTTTTTTCTTATTTCACTCGACAAATTAATGAAAACTATGAAAATATTCTACCTTAAGTTATCCATTAAATTTAATTTTTAAACTTTATTTTAGTTATTTTTTTAAGAAACATTTAATTCGAAGAAAATCTGAAAATCTCACGCTATAAGCCTGAATCACTTAATTATCGGCTATGTATACCGATTTTAGAAGCAACATTTTGTTGTTTTCTTTTTGTTGCAATAAACTGCACTGTGTTTTTTTTTTCCTTACCGCGATTTTATGCACATAATTTTATACTTTTATTCTTTACTTTAACTTCGTTTCCTTTTTTTTCATCTTTAAGTATTTTTGCTTTTTTTTTCTTCTATTTAATTTAATAGCATTTTACTAAAATTTTAATAATAAGAATGATTTAATGAGAATTTCACTTTTTGTTTCTGTTTAAGTGTCTTTTTAACTTTTAGTTTTTTTTTTCTTCACACGCGTGGTCAGAACATCGAGGTTATAACGTTGGTTGTCGAGTAATTACTGCTCTCCACGTTTAGCTGACACGATCTTCTGTCCATTGCGTCTCAAATAAACGATATGAAAATATAACTTGCGAGAAATTTTTATGAACCATGAACTAGGTGCCAATCTACATAATCAAACTAATTAGTTATGTAGAAAAATTAAAATTTTAATTAATTATTATTTACCCTTATTTGGATTGGCATCAGAGTAATCAAAAGAAAAAAGTTAATTTTAATAAACTTCTTCAAAATTTGATTCGGAGTTTATCTAGAAAATTTTTTAATAGAAATAAGTAAAGTTAGAAGAAAACCTTTGTGCAACTCTATGTTTGCAATACAAAAAGAGAACTTGTTCTCATATATAAATAAAGAAAATTTATATCAACACTTACATGAAGAATTTGCAGATTCTCAACTTATTTCCAATTTTTGTGCTAGCATTTTATTTACGATGATTTAGTTACAAAAACTTATTAATATTAACTTTAATATATTTACACTTAGTGCAATATAGTAGCGCACTTTAGAAGAATTGATCTTTCGCCTTACGTAGCCAGATAGGAAAAGATCGAGAAATTTTATTTTGATGAGCCAGAAGGCACATGTACCAAAAGTTGTGGCAATGGCCGACTATTTCCGTTGAAAAGAGAATTGATAAAGTTTGGAAGTAAATATACGTATGTAGCAATGAGCTTTATACTGAGTTATATATTTTTTTGACAAATAGATGGCACAACAGACGGAAGTATCTTAACAAGTGCTTGTGCATTAATAAAATAATTTTATATACGGAAACAATAAATTTTTGCGACAAGCGCCATTACATTTCCCCCCTGCCAAGATCAGATTTTGGGGGGATTTCGAATACCGCACAAAAGCTGATAACCGCTTGGAGCAACGTTACTTGGAGCAAAATGAGGCATCACAAATTTAAAGGATTAATCACTGTTTTAAATCTTTTGCGTGATATGTAGCAACAAACCTACCCTGTAGGTCTTCTACTTGGTAGTAACAATTTCCTATTTTTTTCCTTACGCGAGCCTTTATCCATGCCGGTGCCAGCTTTGCGTTGAATCCCTTCTCAAAGTTACTTTGTTGAAAATTCCTACGATAGATTTCCTGTCCCTCATTGAAGCTTACCATCCGTGATTTTAGGTTATACACTTTTTCATTCCGTTGCTGTTGTTTATTATTAACTAGAACTGCTCTATTACGTGAGATATCAATGGACTCCTCTCTAGTGAACCTAACAGTACGATCTTCGAGTAAGTTGAGTTGTCGTAGCAAATGATACATGGCACCATCGGTAACCATATGTTGGCCAAACGCAATGAAATATGGTGATGTCCCTAATGAAGCATGCTCAGCTGAGCGAAGTGCGCAACAGATCTGGCTAAGATTCTCATCCCAATCTTTTTGATCAGGGTTAATATATGCTTTAATACCTGCAATAACAGAACGATTTACTCGTTCGCTTGCATTCGACTGTGGCGAATGGATGGCAGTAAAAACATGATTGACTTTATATTTTCTGAGAAAGTTGTTAAAAAGACTAGACTTAAATTGTGAGCCATTATCAGAGACAATAGTCTCTGGAACTCCAAATGTATGAAAAACAGCTTGTTCCAAAAATTGTATAACAACATCAGCAGTAAATTTACGAACTGGCTTCAAGAATGGGTACTTCGAGAAATGGTCAAGGGCGATGAAAATACCTATATTGCCCGAACGAGATCTGGGATAGGGCCCTAAAAAATCAACATAGAGTTTTTGAAAAACACGATCAGTAACAGATTGTTTACCCATTGGTGGTCGAGTAACAAAATTTGGATGTTTTGTAGCTTTACACACATCACAAGAGTTAATAAAATTTTTGACGTCGACAACTAAATTTGGCCAGTAAAAATACCGACGCACCCTTTCTAGTGTTTTATTAATTCCACCGTGTGATGCCAACGGATCGTTGTGAGATTTAGACAAAACTTCCTTCACCAAACCTTTTGGAATCCAAAGTTTCCAAACGTGGTCATCATGCACTTGCTCGCTACTCGAGTGTTCGCTTCTTCTATATAAGAAATCATCAATTACTTTTAAGTCTGGAAAATTTTCGGAGTTTTCTTTAATTTTCTTAACACGTGAAGTATATTCATCTGATTGAAATTCTTTTGACTTTAAATCAACCAAAACCCCACATTCGAAAGCAGACAGATCAGTAGTGTTTACTCTAGAAAGAGCATCAGGCACTATGTTTTGACTTCCTCGACGATGCGTAATTTTAAAAGAATAGCCCTGAAGTTTTAAAGCCCATCTTGCAAGTCTTGTACTCAGGTCTGTTTGAGACATGAGCCACTTTAGTGAAGCATGATCTGTTATCACTGTGAACTCATGTCCTTCCACATATGCTCTGAACTTTTTAATGCTTAGCATTGCTGCCAAGCATTCTTGTTCGGTTACCGAATATTTACGTTGGGCTTGATTGAGTTTCTTTGACATAAATGCTATAGGAAACTCTTCACCCTCCGCATTTATCTGAACCAATACACTTCCTATACCCGTAGTGCAAGCATCGCAATGTATGAAAAATGGTTGCGAAAAATCTGGACTGTGCAATACAGGAGCTGAGCTTAAAATGGACTTTAAATCATCAAAAGCCTTTTGAGCATCATCATTCCACAAAAATTTTCGACTATTTTTAAGTAAATCAGTCAATGGAGCTGTAATCGAAGCATAGTTTTTGATGAACTTCCTATACCACCCGGACATACCTAAAAACCGACGAACCTGCTTAACGGATCGAGGTGGCGGAAATTCGGTTATAGCGGACACTTTTTCAGGATCTGTTCGAATTGTACCTTTTCCAACAATATGCCCCAGATACCTGACTTCACGCAAACAGAATTTACTTTTTTCTACGTTTAATGTCAACCCAGCTATTCTTATGTGCCCCGCTAACTCTCTCAACACTTCCAAATGCATTTCGAAACTTTCGGACAAAACCAATAAATCGTCCAAATAAACAAAAACCTGTGTTCGGAGATGAGCAGGAACCACCTTATCCATTAACCGCGTCATTGTTTGCGGTGCGTTGCACAATCCAAATGGCATGACTTTGAAGTGATATAATGGTCTTCCCGGTACAGTAAAGGCAGTTTTGTCACGAGACGCAGGGTCTAAAGGAATTTGCCAGAAGGCATCTTTTAGATCAAGACTGGATATAAATTCAACTTTTGGAAGTCTGCTAAGAATTCCGTCAATGTTTGGGAGAGGATACGCATCTTTAACAGTTACAGCGTTTACCTTTCTGCTATCCAAACATAACCTCACCTTACCAGGTTTTCTAACGAGAACTATTGGTGACGACCAAGCACTTTCTGACTCTTCTATAATCCCTAGACCTAACATTCTATCAACTTCATCGTAGATCAAATTTTCTATTGCTGGAGAGACTGGAAAATGCCTCTGCTTGATAGGCTTTGTTTCACCGACATCAATTACGTGGGAGATAACATTGGTCTTGCCAAGACCTTCTTTAGAAAATGAGGGGAACAAATTTATTACATTCCGTAATTTTTGTGATTGATAAGCAGTCAGAGAGTGAATTTCTGGATTGTTGGTGTCTAATTCATAAACAAATTGAGGAGGAAGCAAATCAAATAATTTCCAAAAGTCCACGCCTAAATATAAATCTTGCGAGAGCGTTGGAATGATGAAAACCGAAATATTTTTGGAAACTCCACGGAAGAGAATTTTTGTATCAATTTGACCGATTATAATTTGTGAATTTCCATCAGCCGTCCTAACACATGACGAGATTTTTTTATACGGTAATTTTGCTGTTAAAAACTCATGAGCAGCTCCTGCTCCTAAGCAACTAATCGAGGCACCAGTGTCTAATAAGCCTTTCATACTTTTTCCAAATAACATAACTTCAGCATATGGGCGAATATCTGCTGAATTTTTACTAAGCGAATTTATACAACAAATAAAATTCTTACGATTTTTACGTATATTTTTCCAAAATATTTGCATCCTTAAGCTAGAACGAGTCTTTTTGTGAGCTGGTAAATCATTAAAAATCCTATTTCGAGCAATTTTGTATTCAGCTAACCGAATATGATAAGGCTTAAACGAAATTTGATTATTAAAAAAACATTGACTGTCATTTTCAACACAAGAACGTTTTTGGAGGATTAAAGGCAAAGAACAAGAACTATTTATTCCGTGTTGGTTGATTGGTGTTTGCGTACCTGTATCGGAAAAGGTTTGAATGCACTTTCCAGTGCATTCGATCTCAAGTTTTTTGAATCAGTGCATTTTGTACAGTTTGGTTTATAAGTGTTTGGTGCTCCACACCCAAAACAGAAAACGTTACGCTCACCAAGGCAGTCTTGGTAGCGATGACCAGCTTTGTTACAGTTCCAGCATATTAGCGAAACTGCAGCGACTTCCTCGCAAGAAAAATCTGTGTCTGTACATGAATCACTTACAAAATTATCGTCAATCTGTGAAACATGTTTACGAGGCAATTTACAATTATCAGCTTGATACTTACGACGAATATCATTTAGGAAAAACTCCCGCTTTCGACATATTTCACGCAATTGTGATACAGTCGATATTTGTAAGTTAAGGATTTCGTGTTGTATCTCTGGCAATAAATTGCGTCGTAAAATTTCCACAAGATTACTTTCAGGAATCGGTAATTCTAGTCGATCAATAAGCTCCAATATACAATCGTAAAAACTGTCAAAGGTTTCATTAGGTTTTTGCTTGCGATCCCTAATTAATTCCTTAAAATCTATATCGGTTCTCGAATCCCTATATTGTCTTCGTAAGGCGATACATAAATCATTCCACCTGAAATCTCGAACAGCTTTGTGAAAGCGCCAAAACCAATTGTTGGCGTTTCCGTCAAACAAAATGTTTGCATGTCTACAAACTGTATCGAAATTTCCATCAAGTGTCTGATTTGTAAGAGCCTCTACTCGATAAATAAAATTTTCCACTGGCAATCCATCGGGACCACCGGTAAACTTAACCTTCCAATTAAAAATAATCTGACTAACTTTGTCAGAACGTACCAGTACTGCAGAAGGCGTATTGCTACTACGAGCAGCTGGTGAATTGTTTGGCAGCGACATAGTAGCCATTAAATCAGCGCGTTCGTTCGGTACAGCTGCAACTGAAGGCAAGCCTAACAGCTGTTCAATAGTTTGATGCTCAATAGGTTGAAACTGGACGTTACGAGACGGTCCTTGAATAGGAGAATTTACAGCTAAGTTTTGTTGTGGTGCACCTATCTGGGGAGTATTCTGTAGCCTCAACCGATTAAACCCAATCTCGATATTCGATTCTATGATTCGAGTCATTTGTTGGCTGAGTGTAGATAAAAGTTCTGCATGTTGAGCTCCGACCGCAGCTGTAACAAGGTTTCTTAAAGTATCTCTTTGTTGCTGTTCTGGAGAAAAATTTTGAGATGTATCAGACTGATATTGTGTACCAGGCGGAATAGCATGGCTTGATCCACTAGCCGCTTCATTTGCAGGTGTTTTCCGTGCTTGTGATCTGGTATTGTGCACCGCGTCAGAAAATTTTGTAGGGGTGTTTGTTTTGGACATTTGTGAAGAACTTAGAGGACTTGTGATTCTTGCATTACAAGCTGGACAATTACTCTTCGTTTGAACGTACTTCATAAGGCAAGCGTTGTGGAAATCATGACCACAATTAGTCTTTACTAAAGACCGAAGAATGATTTGCTTTGCACAGATAGGACAAGTAGGAAGAGTCGAATCAGACGCTAAATCTTCATTACTGTGGCGAACTGACGTCATTTTTTTAGCGTAAAAGTAAGAAATGGAGAATTATGAACTTATAAAATGCAGTCGGTTGAACCTAACAGTTGTTCGAATCAAAATCGAAAAAAAAGAAAAACAAATAAGTTTACTGTATCAACCGGGTTAGATTAGAAATAAAAAAAAATTTAAATTTTTACAACTTGTGAGTACTACTTTGAGTACAACTTGTGAGTACTACTACTTTTTTTTGAGAAAAACAAGAGAAATATTTAAAGATAAAATATAAAAACAAATATACTCATAAATCTATTGGTTTCATTGCATGCCAAACAGAGCCCGTAAAATGGTTAATTAAACCTTACCAAACAAAATGCAATAAGTATTAGGAACACGAAGAAAAGATTGATCTTTGTTGGTTATCAACTTAGCTTTCAGAACATAGTCAATAATATTCCAAGCAACGATCAGAACAAACAAATTTTTTTTTTAAAAGCTTTTGCTGTGGTCAGATTGTAGCTAATTTATCCACAAATCCGCATTTCCGGTCAGCAGACGCTAATAAAAAAAACATAGAAAGTTATAAAGGAATATTTGAAATCAAATATGGCAGTTACACGTTCAGTAAATTGAAACTATATACAATTCATACCAAATTTAATCCAAAATCAATTTTAAGTAGCTAGAGTCTTCGAATACTTGTTAACACAGGTCAAAGCCAACATTTGAAAGCAATTGCATTTCCTGTGAGAATAGTTATCGAAATAGAACAACCAAGAAAGATTTAAGAAAATAGATATATAAAGCCGAATTTTCGTGGGACTTATAATTGAAGATGTTGAAAGAAAAATGCCGTGTTGGCCCCACGTTGGGCGCCAAAAATAATAATTATAATATTTATTAATGTAACATATAACGTTTTTTTTCTATAATGAGTTATCTAGTTTTAATGATCATTTTATCTTTTGGAATGAAGACATTTTTTTTTTGTTTTTTTTTTTTTTTTTTTCTCAGCTTAGAAGGTTAGCACGCATCGACTCACGGCTTTGCTCGTCGGCAATTGGGTTGGGTTCTTCCCTCTATCTGATATTTCGACCCATTAGTTTTTGAATTATTATTTTAATTTACGCGTG
Organism: Dichetophora obliterata; assembly: GCA_963920525.1. Classification (NCBI taxonomy): domain Eukaryota; kingdom Metazoa; phylum Arthropoda; class Insecta; order Diptera; family Sciomyzidae; genus Dichetophora; species Dichetophora obliterata. The sequence goes on from OY986438.1 coordinate 78,980,389, forward strand.
CTCGAGGAACAGGAAAAAGAGAGGACTGATAGAAACCAAAAGGACAACATTAGAAAATCTAGCTCATTGCATTTCGAAAAGCGGGTTTAAAAAAAATTAACGTTTGGTGTAAAGATGAACCAACACCAAATCTCCGCCCTCCCAGCCATGGTCAGATAATTTACCAAAAGAATTTTCATTCTGACCCCACGAACCAAATCAGGCTACTGCTGCCATGCGTTGAAACCAAAATATGATTAAGTTAGAATTTCATTTTTTTTTTTTTTTTATTTAATTAACAAGTTCAGTTTGTGGCTACAAAGTTTTCTATAATTAACTCCATTGATTATTTTTTTTTTTTTTTTTTTTTTACAGTAAAACTATAATATGTTGGCTAACAATAAGATTACACAAGTATTTAAAAAAAAAAACATCTATGTTAAGCCAATGAATTTTAGAGAAGAAAAAAAAATATTAGATTAATAAAAAAAATTATTAATGTCATTAACAATACTATAGAAATGTATAGAAATAATTTAAATTAATTAAAAACAAAGAAAATCGCAAAATAATACAGCTCATTTTTATGTTATTACATTATTTTGTGCCCAGTAAAGGGTTAATGCAAAAGAATTGACAAAAAAAAAATGCAAGTTGAAGTTCAAGATCAAGGCCATTAGTTATGTTACGAAAAACCTTGATCCAATTAAAAACTAAAATTGGTACATACATACATACAAGTGACAAAGACTTACTTGCGTTGTTGTTGTTGTTTAGCAGCTCCCACGACGAAAGATCTTTCTCGCGTTCGCTGTGGAATCTAAGTTGGTTAATTTTTATTGCTAGCAAGAACTGACCTGCCTCAATTTTTGGCACCGCAACATGTTGCTAACGCTCTTTATTACCCTGATCGTGACCAACTTGCGATTTTTTTTCTTTTCGGTTTCTTTTTTTTTTTTTTTTTGCATGACATAAATTATTTTACTTTGTCAGATTTTCATTTTTTTTCTTATTTCACTCGACAAATTAATGAAAACTATGAAAATATTCTACCTTAAGTTATCCATTAAATTTAATTTTTAAACTTTATTTTAGTTATTTTTTTAAGAAACATTTAATTCGAAGAAAATCTGAAAATCTCACGCTATAAGCCTGAATCACTTAATTATCGGCTATGTATACCGATTTTAGAAGCAACATTTTGTTGTTTTCTTTTTGTTGCAATAAACTGCACTGTGTTTTTTTTTTCCTTACCGCGATTTTATGCACATAATTTTATACTTTTATTCTTTACTTTAACTTCGTTTCCTTTTTTTTCATCTTTAAGTATTTTTGCTTTTTTTTTCTTCTATTTAATTTAATAGCATTTTACTAAAATTTTAATAATAAGAATGATTTAATGAGAATTTCACTTTTTGTTTCTGTTTAAGTGTCTTTTTAACTTTTAGTTTTTTTTTTCTTCACACGCGTGGTCAGAACATCGAGGTTATAACGTTGGTTGTCGAGTAATTACTGCTCTCCACGTTTAGCTGACACGATCTTCTGTCCATTGCGTCTCAAATAAACGATATGAAAATATAACTTGCGAGAAATTTTTATGAACCATGAACTAGGTGCCAATCTACATAATCAAACTAATTAGTTATGTAGAAAAATTAAAATTTTAATTAATTATTATTTACCCTTATTTGGATTGGCATCAGAGTAATCAAAAGAAAAAAGTTAATTTTAATAAACTTCTTCAAAATTTGATTCGGAGTTTATCTAGAAAATTTTTTAATAGAAATAAGTAAAGTTAGAAGAAAACCTTTGTGCAACTCTATGTTTGCAATACAAAAAGAGAACTTGTTCTCATATATAAATAAAGAAAATTTATATCAACACTTACATGAAGAATTTGCAGATTCTCAACTTATTTCCAATTTTTGTGCTAGCATTTTATTTACGATGATTTAGTTACAAAAACTTATTAATATTAACTTTAATATATTTACACTTAGTGCAATATAGTAGCGCACTTTAGAAGAATTGATCTTTCGCCTTACGTAGCCAGATAGGAAAAGATCGAGAAATTTTATTTTGATGAGCCAGAAGGCACATGTACCAAAAGTTGTGGCAATGGCCGACTATTTCCGTTGAAAAGAGAATTGATAAAGTTTGGAAGTAAATATACGTATGTAGCAATGAGCTTTATACTGAGTTATATATTTTTTTGACAAATAGATGGCACAACAGACGGAAGTATCTTAACAAGTGCTTGTGCATTAATAAAATAATTTTATATACGGAAACAATAAATTTTTGCGACAAGCGCCATTACACAGGTAGTGAACTGAAATGAGAAATGTATAAAATTTATTAAAATTGATAACATTTCATATGCCTGGAACCTAACTTCAATTAAGTTTGGTAAAAAAAACCAATTTTATGGACTTTTAAAAAAAAAATTGAAATTTTTTGCTTTTTTTTTACTTAGATCTTGTTTAAAAATTATAAATAAACAATTTTTTATGCCAATGTTAAGTTCCAGGCGTACAAAAAAGTATATACTTTCAAACATTCTTTGAATGAAGGAAATCGGATCAATAGAACAAGCCCTGTGCTGTCCGTTAGATTAGAAAACATGGTTCCGAGAAAAACGCGTTTAAAGTTTTTAGAAAGTTGGTACGCGCGCGTGACATGGGTACGTTTGACACGCTCTAGCTCGAGAAATACGCGTCGTATTGAAATATCCCTTGGCACAAACATTCTACATATATGTAACTTTCATTTTATGTAAAAAAAAATCGATTTTTTCAAAAAAATCCAGGAGAACCTTCCCTTAATGTAAAGAGTAAGAACTAATCTTTCTTCTACAATATTATTACAATAAAATGATTGTAGAAATAATTTTTCACTTTAAAATAAATATAACACATGACAACTAAATCAGCGAACACATTGCCATCAAAAACTCATTTTCGACAAAAGTGCAAATAGCACGTTTTGAAAAATCGCCCTCGATATATAAATGCACACAATAGGTATATATTTATATATGATTATTATAATTATTTATTTTTCATTGTATGTATATAAAAATTATTATAATGTGCTGCACCTTGCAATAATGTAAATATAATTAGTGATAAAATATGGTATATATAATACGTTCCAATTGCAGACCGATGTTATATCCTTTGCTCGCGTGCAAACCCAATAACGCTCTTCTTTATCGCCGCAAGAATCATTTTGATGATATATATAATTTCTATGGTTATTACTATTATTGTAAGGAGTGTTTCCACCAGGGTTATTTTGTCCGTTTTTATTGTTTCGTTTTCATTGTTTATTTTTCCGTTTTCGTATTTTACGAGTTGGTCCGTGGCTCTTCTACCGCTTTGCCCACCCCATATCCGGCAAAGATGAGTGGGATTGTGGAGAGAATTTTTTTCCACCACGACATGTTTAAGTTTTTTTTTCAACGTGTTTTTTTTCTGTTTTTTTTTGGAGTAAAACTTTTACTAACTTCTTTTTTCAGAATGCGATATCTTTTATTTGATTGCATAACATTTTTGCATATTACATTTGCTTGTTTTTCCTTATTTTAATAAAATCTTTATTAAACTGTTCACATATCTTGTAACTGTAGCTGCTATAATTTTTTTTTTACTTTAGGTTAATTACATAAATGAACTGTTAGCACTTTTGTTCTCTGTTTGCACATCAATTTGTGTTCGGCACAAGGTTTGTTTTTTTTTCATTTTTAAAATGAAGATTAAATTCACTTCCGAATAACAATGCCGAGGATGGCAGGGACGCCAAGTTATAAAAAAGAAAGACGTCGAACGGTTTTTCTTCAATGTCAATTAGTGACTGGCTTTACTTTAAAAAACATAAAATCTAAAAGCATATAATAAATACATTATATATGAAATCTTAAAGCTAAACAAATATTATAAAGCTTTCTTATAAAATGTAAAATATTAAAGCTAAGCAAATTTATAGGTAAGGGAAAATACACCGCTTAATGTATCATATTATTCTGTTCTACTTTTATTGAGAAGTATTGCTTGAAACTTTTGCAATATCATAGCAAAGGTTATTGAATTCAGTGAATCACGCAATTAATTTACAGAATATCATTGCAAAGGTTATTGACTTCAGTGAATCACATAATTGAATTACACATTCAGTTGTGTGTCATATCAATAGTTTAATAGGATTTGTGTATTTTCACTACAGTAGGAACCGAACTATCTGTGTATATTATTTAGAAAACAAAGTAGGAAGCTCTTGTTGGATCACCCTTTATTTTGTGAAAGGTTTTATAACGAGTGATCCTAAAACGGCTTGAACGTTTTTAGGTGGAAAGAGTACACAGGAGAAGGAAAAGAAAAGAGCATATTTTAAATTTTTTGTGTATACTAACCCCGGCGCATAGGTTTGTAGCTAATTGTGACAAAATTTAAATTTGGATCTCATCGCGTCTTTCTTAAAATCGTAGATTTGAGGAGAAACCCAAGGACATTTGAGCATTTGCAATGTCTAAGATGTACTCATTACGGCACTTGCCCAAGTAATTTAATAATTCCTTGAAAAATTAAACAAGGAATAATTTTTTACAGGAAAAAGTTTTATTTCTCAATTCAGTCTCCATTTAACTCGATCCACTTCGACCAACATTCCTCCAATTTTTCTATCCCATCCGAAAAATATGTTTTCGGAAGGTCCTCAGAGTACGCCTCTGTTTCGGTGATGAGCTCCTTTCTGATGGTGAATCTCTTTCAGCCGAGCCATTACTTTAGGCTTGGAAACAGAAAATAGTCGGAGGGCTCCAAATCTGGAAAATATGCTGGATGGGGAAGCAATTCGTACTTGAATTCATGAAATTTTGCCATGGGAGCTGGGAATGTGTGAACGCGCGAGAAATGAATCAAAAGATCTAGCGTCTTTTTGGTTTCCCGTTACTTTATTGATTGATTAATTTTTAATACTTAAAATTACCCTACACCTTTAGCTTGCTGAGTTACCTTTAAAGAAGTTATTGGCTTGTATCATTAAAAGTAGTAACTCAGCAATTTATTATTATTTGCCAATAATTAATAAATGATATTAATATTTACTGAGCTGCATTGAATAAAGTAGCTCAGCAGTTTCATATTACTTAATATTTATATATGCTGAGCTGCATTAAATAAAGTAACTCAGCAGTTTGATAATACTTAAAATATGGACTTATTGGTAATTTTAGTTGGCAGCTCAACTTTAGAGCTTGGTGAGCTTTTATACGTAATTCGCGCATTGCCTTGATGAAAGAGCACTTTTTTCCTCTCCAAATGGGGACGTTTCTATTTCAAAGCGTCATTGAAACGGTTCAATTCGGCTGCATAGTATTCACCATAATCGATGTAGACTATATCGCGCCCAAGTATAATTTTGCGACCACAGGTTACTTAAAACACATTTTTTACACGACGACGTTGCGGCGATACTGATTTGGAAAATATTTTGTGGGAAAAGTTTGTAACAACTCCTAGGATACTACTTTACCACTAGGTCACAGAATGTGGTAACGATTTATCAAGTGTTACTTTTAAAAAAGACACAGTTTCGATAGTATCGTAAGTATAGACGTAGAATTCCTTTTTATACAGTAACAGAGAAAAGTTCTGGTTTTTGAAGTGAAAACTTCTTTAGGCGCGTTGAACGATTTTGGTAGAGGGTAAATCATTCGTTTGCATCATCGTATTTTTCCAAGGAATTCGTCATTCGGCCGCAAGCTCACAAAGAAATCACTTGGCAACTCCTGAAATTAATGCATATAATCTGTTTGTTAGTATATAAATACTTAAGTTAGGTTGCAATAAGATGTTTGCAACCAAAACTTATTATTAATTCGGTTTATATTTATATATATATGCCTTCAAAGTTTGGCAATTTCTTCAGTTGTTGTATTTGTCAACATTTTTAAAAAATTTGCTCTTACTCAAACAGCTGCTATTCATGGTGATATTTAAAAATGGATCCATCTTCTTCTTTTTCTTCTTTTTTTCTGCTGGAACTTCGTTTGCAAACAAGAAAAATAATGTATGGATTGAGTGTTTTAACATTTTAATCTTTAAGTTGTGATAAAGGAATATGTTGAACATTCAAATAATTACATGCATGCTCTTATTTTATTACATATCGTCAAACAAAGTTTGACAATTTTCACACTTGTTGTATTTGTCAGTGGCTTTTTATTTCCACCACGGCATTCAGAGTTGTCAACTATGGCTGTGTGTCAATCAGTCGTGGTAGGATAGAAAATATCAAGTTGAATAAAATTTGTGTGTTGAAATAAATTTGTCTTTTTTGCTGTGTCAAATGGACGATGAAATTCTGACAATTACAAATTTTGACATTTCGGTCGTGTTTTAGCGCAAATATTTTATTTTATTTGCATTTTATCAATTTGCGACATATTTAATTCGAGAGCTTGTACTTGCAACATATTTCGTAAACTTGTAATATTGTAAACTTAAAAAACTGTTAAAAAATTAAAAAAAATGAACGAAACAGCAGGTAAACAGAAAATATAGCATGCAAAGTGCTGTATATTTTACGCCGCCAATTCGGTTCATCCCCTCTAACGCTGCGCAACCGCTGGGATCTTGTAATTCTCTTTGCGTTGTTGTTGTAAATTTGCTAAGTAGTTATTGTTGTACAGTAAGCTTTAATTTTTTGTGGAAGTTTATTTGTAGCTACAGTCAGCATATGACATCGAACTAATTTAGAAAACAGTTTATACATATGAATTAAAGAGTATATATAAAAAAAAAACTGGCCATTTCAGGCCTTGGAAGGACTTTCACCTAGCTTCTATTGATCAATTGTGTTGTGCGTGTTATTAAATGTCTGATCACAAATGACCGAGAACTGGACCTACGTGTTTAATGCCGACTCCGAACGACTTTATGTTCTCAAGAAGCTTTACATGGCAAGTTTACTCTCTGAGGTTTGCCATTGTCTGCAGAGAGATGACGACCGAACAGAAAAATTAGTTCAATTGAAAAAACTTTCTGTCTGAGCTGGAATTGAACCCGGGCTACAGTGGTTCTTTAGCTTAGGGGCCACGCACTCTACCCACTAGGCTACGGCCGCCACCGAGTATATATATAATATTGGTAAATCTATTTGTTTTTAGTAAAAGTGTTACCGTATCGGAAATACATATATTTATATATGTATATATTTACATATTTACATATATATAGTTCATATATATGAACAATTTAGCTCATTGAGGAAATTTAAAGAATATTTATGTATATTTATATTATAACAATTACGTATTAAACCTGCAAAATAATTAATATTTTCAGTAGTTATTGAATAACTAAGGTCTGCTTATCCTAAGCATTCAATTTTTTAAAACTGCTTAGCTTAATTTCTTATATGGATTATATATAATTTATAAGCTATAGATATTTCTTAATTTTAGAATATTCTATTTTTAATACACAACACAATATAGATATGGTGAACATGTATATTGTGTTAATGTTATGATATAAATTGATATAAATAAGCTTTAATTTTTTAATATTAATCAATAATGAAATAATTTAAATAAACTACTTTAACTATATGTATTTTTGATATGGTAACACTTTTGCTTAAAAGAAATAGTTTCAGTAATATATAAAAAATTTAATAAATTGTTATAAGCTCTTAACAAAAATAATTCAACAACAATTACCAACAACAATTACCAAGGAAATCTACAAACAAGGACGCACAGAGAAGAGCAAGATCACAGTGGTTGAGCAGCGTTAGAGGGTATGAACCGAATCGTCCACAGAAAATAATCAGAACTTTGCTTACTATGTCCCGCTTTTCACTCGTCACACATGAAAATTCTCGAACTTGCGGCGAAAGCAATTATTGCTCCGAGAGCAGCTAGTAGCAACGTTGCCAGTTATGTTGGAAAAATCCCATTCGTGGTAATTTTTAATTGCTCTTAGGAATTTTTGTTTTTGGGAATTCTTATTCAATTTTTTAATACAGCGTAGTATTTTTTAATTGGCATGGGAATTCAGCGGGGTATTTTTTGAATTTCCGTGGGAGTTTGGTAATATTCTTCTTAAATTTTTTTTATTTTTTTTAGTAAGCAAAATTTCTTTGTGGTATTTCTAAATGTTTTTTAAATTATTTGTGCATATGGGACTAATTGTGGAATATTTTAATGCGAATGAGATTTTTGTGGCTATTTTAGATGCATATGGAATTTGTGGTGGTATTTTTAAAACGCGTGGTATTTTTGTGGTAATTTTTAATGATCGTGGGATTTTTTTGATATATTTTTATCGCGGTAGAAACTTTTTTGTTTATCTTTACAGTGGTAATTTTTGTTGTATTTAATTTATGTTACATTGAAAAAAGTAACTTTTTGTCGGAATTGTTTTAAATTTTAACTGGCAACCTTGGCTAGTAGTAGTACATTTTTTTGTAGCCACTCTAGCCATGGAAGAAGAATACAGGTATATGCACCAGATGAGAGCATCCTGCCGGAATTGTCAAAACGAAGCAAAACTTTTTCTTTATTTTCTTTTGTTTCCATTCGCCACACAGCCAAATTTGACAGACATGGCAGTATGGAAAGAGAGCAGAGTCAGCGCTGCATATACCTCTATCCTTCTACCATGACTCTAGCTACATGCATCTGTATTCTCTATTGTATTACAACCCAACAATCCATGAATGTTACTGTGCCAGCTAAACGGTACTTAAAACGGCAGCGTCTGATTTGCTGGTATGAAAACGACATGTTTTTGTACCTTTAAACCGTTCTCTATCAGGGCTAGCAAACAAACTCTAAAGAAAAGTATCTTTCTGTTCTGTTTGTTTCTTCTGAAGATCACAACAAGTATTTTGGTTTGTTTAGTTTTTTCTCTCCGATTCAAAAAGTAGCACAAACCGAAGCAAGTAGAGATGAGAGAGAAAAGTAAAATGAAATGTTTCTTTTTTTGAATAGAAAAAACTTCCCTCTCACTGTTATGCTTTTGAATCGCGTGCACAAAAACAATCAAAGTAAAGTATCTTTAGCGATCTCTTGTTGGTTGCTGGAAGCACCAAAATCCGAAGAGAGATCTGCAATGTTTGTTCGTTATGTTTAGGATTCGATTTTTTTTTGTGTTGAAAAAGTTATTGCGTTGGAATTTTTCTTTATTTTGTTTGCTTTTATTGAATTTGTTCAATATTTGAATTGAATAATTTTAATTTGAAACAATAGGAGTGCTTAAAAATGAACAAATTATTAAAATTATAAATAATGTGCACTTTTTGATAGTTATTTCTCTGAAACCGAAGCAAGCTGAAAAAATGCTGCTTAAAACATGACGAAATTCTTTTGTCGAACTTCCGTAGTAAAACGAACACAACATTTGTTACTTGTTGTGGTTACGATCGTGACAACAAAATCTAAAAAACGAAAAAATTGTTGTTTTCGTAGAACACAAAACAATAGTTTTCTTTCTCTCTTAATTTTCTGTTCGCTTTGGTACGCATTTCTGTTTGTAGCAAAGATCCAAACCGAAGCAGATAGTGAAACTGTTTGCTTTCGTAGATTTAGCAGATGTAGAGTTAGTTTTTTCGTACAGTTTATTTGCAACCCCTGTTCTCTATATAATTGTAAAGTCCTTTTTTATATTTATCAAGAATCGAATCGAAATTTCTGTCATATTCGCTTGATGCGTCGTTTGTTCTAGTCTTTTTCCCCTCTCTTTTTCACCCGTTCGTCAAAAAACTCTGAAATATGCATTGAATCTTGTATTGAAATCAAGGTAGTGCAGTTGAGATTCCGTTTAATGTTTAGTTTATTGTTGCAGCTTAATAAAAACATTTTAAGAAAAGGTAACAATTGTTTAACAACAAATAAAATTAATATACAACCTAAAGTTTTCTATATAACCTTGTTATTTATTGTGTTGATTTTCTATGATTTAAATACAAATTCTAAATAATTGATAGTTTAAATCATTCTTCAATACAAACTCTAGTTGTTTGATAGTTTAAAATCGTTTATTGAGCTTTAGGTCAGGTTAGAACAATTAATTACTCTAACTAATTAATCAGCTAGTGATATTTTCCTTTTCATATTGAAAATGTTGTTTTTTCTTTGGAAAAATTTCGGTAGAGCAATTAATTGTTCTATCCTGACCTATAGCTCAATTAACGTTTTTAAAGTATCAAACAACTAGAATTTGTATTTAGAATCAAGAATGATTTGAACTATCAAACATTTCGAATTTGTATTAAATCATAGAAAATCAACATTAATATACAACTTAATAAATGGTACGCTTATATGAAACACACAATGCATAGTTTGCTGACAACGAAACGGTCCGCTTCAGTGCTTTTAAAAGTGCACACCGTTTTCAACAGAGCCGATTGGCTATCTGGGAAACAAAACAAACGAAAGCAACTGATGTGGATTTATATATGTATGTTTTACATACATATTAATAAAAACAACAACAGCAAGAACAAAAGCAATACAACAAGGAACGAAATGATTACGAACCAAACAACACACACAACAACAAAGATAAAAACAATATAAGCAGCTACTGAAGCAGCTTGTGCATTTCTCATACGAATATACAATGTATTTTTTTCTTCTTAAATTTTGCTATTTTATTAGATATTCGTTTTATTCCCACTAAAACTGATATTTTGGCATTTTTTTTTTCTTTGTACGATGAATATTAAAGGCTGTAGGAATACCCCAAAGTGTCAAATATCACTTTGAAAAAATTCGTGAAACTGACCCCCATACAAATCGCGCTGTAAGACGTAATTCTACGTCAAAATGCATCACTCATCAAGATGTACATTTTGTAACAATTAGCTTATTGCGACCTAAGTTACTTAAAATAGTGGACGCAAATTATTATTATAATTAAACATTTTTTTATTAATTTATGAAATTTTTGCAATATTTTCTGAATTCAGCTTGCGCTTAAATTCTTAAGAAGTTTTGGCTGTTATTTTACCGAAAATCTTCTTTCCCATCTACATTTAGCTCCAAATAATATCAAAAAACACTTAAGATTATGTTGTACTCCTATATATTATATAAATTTTAATTATAAAATAATTATATTTATGGCTGCAAAATGTAAACAAAACATGTAAACAAAATTAATTTTTTTGCAATTGCCAACTCTGTAATGCATTTATATATAAATGTGTATCCTAAAATGTGATAAGTCACTTCAAAGTCATTTTCACTAACACGATGGCCGCATTCAGCGCAGACAAGAGTTGGCAACTGTTGTGTAAAAATTCGCTGAATGGTACAAATTTGGTAGCGCTAACTAAAACTGATAAAGTAGCGAACGCCTTTTAATCGAGCGAACAAATTCTATGCTACATGAACACAACTGTTTGCTTAACTGTCAGATGCTGTTACTGACGCTGTTAAATTAATAAACGCAGAAAGGACGCAGCAAATTTAAGTGAGAAACCTTTGACATTGAATTAAATTTACATAAAAATTAAATTGAATCTAACTTCTGACGTGTAGAGTAGCAACACATTCAGATAAAAACATCGTGAACTAAGGTAGCGCTACCAATACAATTCACAACAGTTGTCTGCGCTGAATGCGGCCAATGTCGGCATTGTGTTGCACCACTTTCGAATCATAGTGGTCTCTGTAACGTAACCAATACGTAACATCATGTCAATTTTGACACAAATATAAACGCTACGACGTCGCTGCAACCCAAATGTGGACCATCAGTTCTAGTTGGGCGTTAATCCCAAAATACTGTCACCATAACCTTTCTAACCGATAGCACCGTCTTCGCCTTCTTCGGAGTACGTTCGGTCGGTGAAGTCCACTGTTTCGACTGTTCCTGTGTCTCTGGTGTGTATTGATAGATCCATGTTTCGTCTACGGTTACTAATCGACGGAAAAAAATTCTTCTTATATTTTTTCAACATCGTCTAACACGTCTTTGAATCAGTCACACGATCGTGTTTATGGTCGAGAGTGAGCAAACTCTTCACCCATCTTGCGGATAGTTTCTTCATATCCAAATGATTTTGCAAAATATTTCACACCCGTTCGTTTGAGATGCCTCCGGCCTCAACAATCTCGCGCGTTTTAACTTTGCGATTGGCCAACACGATATCGTGAATTTTAGTTACCATTTCTAGTGTGGTGACGTCATTTGGGCGTCCAGAACGTTCGGCGTCACTTGAGCTTTTACGACCGCATCTGAATTCAGTAAACCTCTTGTGATGATTCCAATCGATGGTGCAGAGTCCCTTTAGTATTTATGAAGCCTTTTATTGGTTTAGCTTCATTTTCGCTAAAATTCACAAGATCGGCTGCTGCCAATGGAATTTTGCTGAAATTGTGACAATAGTCTATTAAAAGATGGAAGTTGGCAGGATCAGTGTTGGATTTAAAGTTTCTACGCGTTAAATTAAAGAATTCACTTACTTCTCAAATTGCCTTCGTAGATTCTTTTGCAATTAAAAGTTCGGAAGCGGGTGCAAGCAACTCATCTTCCTCTTCCATTCTACTCTCATTGCCACGCCATTTTCTTTCCTTGACTGTAAAGCAAATTGATTACAAAATAAACATAGACCTTTTTATTTGGAGTAACGTAAAATAAACTTACCACCAAAAACTTTGTTATATATTCATTTATAAAAACAATTATAAATTAAAAAATGCACAAACAAAGCCAATCAGAAATTTCAATTTGAAAAGCTATTTTTTTTAATTGAGTTTTGAATTGTGTAGCTCAGATTATTGCAACACTCATATATGTAAGAGTTACCAATAAATTTAAATTAAAGCTTTTTATTATATAATTAATGTGTCAACCCTAAGTTTTTAATACAAAATAAATTAAGCCTTAATAAATATTATAAACTGACTTTTCTTATGATACTTTTATTATAAGAAAAGTTTCTTAGAATTTATTTATTTATTTTATTTCTTGCTATAATATTAAAATAATTATTTTTCTTAAGTTTAGGGGGAAGGGGCAATGGCCTCCCCTATACCCACTCTACACCCATCCAACTTTTTAAATGCATTATTTAAAAATTTATTATTTTTCTTTCGATATATTTAAAAAAAGTTCATTTTACTCATAATTGAGATTCCTCCAGTTTCTGTGAAGTAACATCAATTAAATAGAGCGGATTAACGTGAAGGCTCAGTATTTTTTCCTCCAAACCACTCTACAACAAAACATTTTTCGTTTCTATTGTCGTTGTAGCTAAAGCTAGAGCATTACGGAAACTGCGCTATTTAATGCAAAAGTACAGTGGTGAAAATTAGAAAAATATAGCAAAACTAACAAAAACACAAAAATCAAAAAAAAAAAAAACTAAATGTCGAAACAATAAAAAGGGTATGTTCTTTTTTGTGGTGCACCACTTAAAAAACAAAAAAGTTCCAGTTTTCTGTTTCTTTTATTTTCAGAAGAAGAGGAGGAGTGCAGCGAAGAGGCTTCTGAACCGTGTATGCAACCATGTTTTATAACACCGACTAAGCCTGATCCGGGACCAGAGGCTTACGATGAGTTTGAGGCATGTCTAAACGGAAGTGGTCTGACAATTCGTGTGTTGAGGGACACTCACCAAGTATCGACCGTAACAGATGGCATGAATAGTAACGAGTTGGAAGACAGCGAAAGTGACTGTGAAAGATTTCCTAAAAAGGTAATGTCAAACGAGGTACACTAAACCTCAAGACCATCAATGTATTTTTTAATTTTAGGAGAGTCAAAATTCCCAATGTGAGAGCCTTTGCGAACTTCTTAGGAAAAGTGCCTTTGCTCGGAATCATGTTAGGCGAAGAACTAATGGGCATATTATTAATAACTCGAAGTTACCCAAAATACGAGCAAATATCAAATACTCCGGAAATGATTCTTGCGGATCGGATACAGGAAATTATCATGTGCCCTTCACCAAAATCAAACAAATATGCGATGGCCGGGAAAACAATGTAGAGAAATATCGGAAAAATGCGTACTGTGACGATTGTGGACCAATAGAACATCCAAAACTACCTTTAAACAATCGGAACTGCTGCCTGCAAGTAGAGCCACAAGACATAAAGAACGCGTTAAAGGGTATCAATGCAGATACGAGAAAGAAAGGAATAGAGGTAAATGTATAGCCCTACTCTGTGCAATTGACTAAATTACTGTTTTGAATACACTAGAAAACACTAAGAATGTAATATTAAGCAAATCATAATTTATAAAATAACTTGGGGTTTCTAATCCCAAAAATAATATTTGAAGCGAAGCTTTACGCCTCGTTTTGCAATTTGCTTGAGTGAAATCTCAAAAACGACACTTTTTCCAGACACCTTTTTCTTAGAATTGTTGTTCTTTTTTACTTGCGTCTATTACAACAAGAGGATATAAAATAAAAATATTTCTTTGTAAGCGTGAGAATCGAACACGAACCGTTTTGATCGAGAGTCCTATACACTATCCACTACTCCAAAACTCTTTGTGTTATGATGTGATTCATTCATTATTAAGTATTAACTAAAGTATGTTGCAGTAAATGACAGGAATTTATTAAAAGGATTGTGCATTAGCTATGTGGCGGCCGTAGCCTAGTGGGTAGAGTGCGTGGCCCCTAAGCTTAAGAACCGCGGTAGCCCGGGTTCAATCCCAGCTCAAACAGAAAGTGTTTTCAATTGAATTAATTTTTCTGTTCGGTTGCCACCTCTCTGCAGACAATGGCAAACCTCAGAGAGTAAAAAATGCCATGTAAAGCTTCTTGAGAACATAAGCCGTTCGGAGTCGGCATAAAAACACGTAGGTCCAGTTCTCGATCATTTCTGATCAAATATTTATTTATTAACACGCACAACACAATTGATCAATAAAAGCTCGGTCAAAGTCCTTCCAAGGGCTGAAATGGCCAGTTTATTTTTTTTTATATATTAGCTATCCTACATATTATAATGTGAATTCGTGAAGCTACCCTGCAAGACTACCGAAGCTACCGAAACTTTAACACATTCACAAACATTTCTTAGTGTTCACTAACACATATGCATGGTATTTTGTTATTAAAATGGCGATACAAAATACTATTAGTTATTAAACCGTTATTAATTATTTAACAGGCAGCAATTCAGTTGTACATCCCCGATTTCTGTTATTGGAATGGTAGACAGAGACAAATGATTTTCGTTGTGTTCTACTTGTCTTTGTCTTGTTCTTTCTTATGAGAAAAATAAATTTAATGTACACACAATTTAGAAAATTTTCAAACGAACGATTTATATCGTGTAACAGCACGTAAGTACTTTTAATTGTGAAATATATTAAATAAAATATTATATTTTCTAAAAATAATTATATTTTAACACTTCTCTAGTTAAATAGACGAAGCTGGTCAAGTGCAGGTGATAGCTGCTCCGAGTGCTTCTGGCAAAAACTCAAAGTAAAAGAAAAGAAAGCTCGCATGTGACCAAACGACATGCCATCACGTCAGTCTATGTGTAACATGAACAAAAACATGTTTAATTCCTAACGCAACAATATGAACATAAATTATTTAAGGAAACTTTTTAATGTAAGATACTAATATTAATTTTCAATAAAAATTCAAAAAATAAATGTGTTCATATAGTTAAAAAATAATAGGAAATTAACCAGGTATTTTAATGGCAGATATAACTGGTGTACTTGGTATAACAAATAGTTAATTACTTACTCATTTCACTGGTAGCTGCAACTAGTATTTTTGCCATATAAATAAGTTATTTAACTCATTGCTTTAAGTGGCAAGTTTGGCAACTATTTTCAGTTATTTAACTTATTATTTAACTGATTGGAATAACAGGCATATAAAATGTGTAAGCGAGATGACTATGCAATTTAAACTTCAGAAAAAGTATGTGCAGGAAAAGAATAAAAAATCACACTCACACAAATTTTATGGTAAGATTTTTTACATAGCTTTTAAGAAACTAATAGAAAATACTGACCGAAACTTCCGTATTGCTTCTCTTTATATAACCGGTTGTGTTCTTGCAGGGTATGGTTCATCAGTAGCTCGTTCCTGTAACAAAATCAGCATGTTACCGATTTTTGTGACGTCAGCCGTTATCGATCCCTAGTTACCGATTTCGTGACAACTAATGTTTCTGTGCGTTCAAATCGGTAAAAACTCGGACCGTGATGAAAAAGAAAACAAATCGAGAAGAAAAATTGCGAAATTGAGTCAAATGACAAGCAGCTGTTTACTCGAATATATTATTTTAGTTGCGCTAAAACTTTATAATAAATAGGTGCTTGTCTTGTTAATAAAAAGTGAATATTTGCAGTTTAAGAAAATGAATTATGTTATAATGATGTGTATTAATGGTTGCGGAAATAATCAACGATTATGAATGTTAATAATTTTACACTTAGTGCTGTGCTGCAAAAACTTAGCAAATATATGCAACCAGGAACTTTTTCATATTTCAAACATATACAGCCTTATTCATAACCTCATTTTAAAGGCTGCGTAACTTTAAACCAGCTTTAAACCGCACATCTTTATTTATAAATGTTTTTTCGGCTTGTGTTAGATCTGCGTAACTTAAACGCCGAAATTTGCGTTTAAAGGCTGCGTAAATGTAACCTTAACTTTTTGTCGTCTTTTCGATTATGGTTGATATTTATATCATAGACATGCTCCATATGCGACCTTTTTAGACTTTTTTCAGTAAAAGATTCGTAAATGTGCAAGAATTCTTCGTTTTTGTAAAAGAGTTTCGATTGTTTAGACACAAACCTTACAAAATTAAGCAATGAATAAAAAAGTGGTTATGAATAATAATTTCAGCAAGGTTGCGTAGAGGATGCTTAAAGCCTTGAAAAGTGCGTAACTGAACAAGCGTTGAACGTTTGTTTAAGAAAGTCTATTGTATAAGGCTGGTACTGTTTTTCCAAAATTTTTAACTTTAAAATAAATAGGCATTATTTATAAATTACATTACCTTTGAAACTAAAACTTTTTTAAGAATAGCAAAATATTTCAATCAGAAAAAAATTCGACTTATATGAAAATAACCATTTTTAAAGGTATATTTCGAGTACTTAGTTAACTTAATAATACACAACATTTCTGATATTTGATAAATCGGTAGAGTTCTCACTTGCCGCAAAGCCAGTGAGAAAAGTGACACATTGTTTTGGATTCACTTTACGTACAGAAACACTTTTAAAAGGTTCCATTAAAATGAAATCGGAACATGTGATAGCTTATTGATTTGGAACGAACGAATCGAACAGAAATTGACTCAGATACGTACAGAAACATTGCCATTGAAAGTGACGTCAAATCGGTAGTGAGTCGGTAACTACGATCGCTACGAGTTACAGGAACGAGTTATAGATCACAATAATCGATCAAAAGCATTGTGCATTAGGTTGTTTCAGACTATTCTACATGAAGGATGGAAATATAGGACGGCAGAATAACGGGAAAGTCTGTTCGAGCTTTCGGACTATCCTATATGTCTTATGGACTTCATTATTTTTTAGCGTTCAAGAAGATAGGATCGTGCAATGGCAAAACAATTTCTTACTATTTTATAATTTATGAAGTTTACTTCTATAATATTCTAAACTTCTATAATGAACTCCTTTCAGTATGCTAACCACCTGCCATTTTTATACATTAAACTTTGCTCTTTGTTTACGGTTTTCTTTATATACTCACTCCACGACTTTTTTTTTAGAATG
Source organism: Dichetophora obliterata (assembly GCA_963920525.1). Lineage (NCBI taxonomy): Eukaryota > Metazoa > Arthropoda > Insecta > Diptera > Sciomyzidae > Dichetophora > Dichetophora obliterata. The sequence continues at coordinate 78,998,130 of OY986438.1, forward strand.
AGAAACTGTATGAAGTCGGATGAGCGCGCGTTCGCACATACTTCATGTATGATAGACCGCCACAAAAAATCAAAAGTTTTTGATTTCCATACTACATGTAGGACGGTCCGCAGTATTTGCTTTCACACTTCCTTCATGTCCATCCGACCTGTCCAATCCGTCCTACATATAGGATAGTCCGAAACCCCCAATTAGCTATTTAAACAACAAAAGAAGCAAGGTTCCACTGAACGAGTTGAAAATTATCACAAGATGCCAAGTGTTTTAAGTGGAGATATTAATTGCGAATTCAGACATGAATGTTCATGGCACTTAAGGCAAGGCCGGTGGTCTAGCGCTAGAAAATTCAAGGTATTTTTAGGATTTTTTTTAAAAAGTTACAATATGGAACACCGATATTTAAACTGTTTAGGTATATTGTAACACTCATTCAATCATCATAAAAAAGTTTATTATTTTAAATTAAAAAATTGCTAATCTTATTTAAAATGGCACTCAATGAGACGCTCTCAAGAAAAAGGCATGGACAGAGTTGTAGATTTATACTTTTCCATTTATCTGAAAAAATAAAACCAAGAATATTATTGGGGGTTGGAATTAGTTTTAAAGGTTTTCTAAGAGATGGCGTAACTATCAATAGATCGCATCGGGCACACCTGTGACTAAATTCATTTCAAAGCACATTGTGTAAGCTTCATTTTTCAGTATGTGTCATTCCACTGATGTGTAAACAACATATATTTTTTTCTCTGTGAACATGTCGACTTTCGTTCCAACAAAACGCAATTTGTGGGAAGGTTTACTTTTGTGCTTCCATTTGAAGAAAAAAGTGGTTGAAGCACAACGCACGCTTACTGAGGCTTACGGGGACTATGCTCCATCGATTTCTACTTGTGAGTACTGGTTCCGTCGGTTTAAAAGTGGTGATTTTGATACGGAAGACAAAGAGCGTCCGGGCCAGCCGAAAAAGTTTGAAGATGAGGAATTGGAGGCTTTGCTCGATGAAGACCCGTGTCAAACCCTTCAAGAATTGTCAGAATCATTGGGAGTCGACTTAGCAACGGTCGGCAAACGCTTGAAGGCCATGGGAATGATTCAAAAGCAAGGAAATTGGGTGCCGTACCAGTTGAAGCCGAGAGACGTTGAACGGCGATTTTGCATGTGCGAACAACTGCTTCAACGGCATAAAAGGAAGATTTTTTGCATCGTATTGTCACTGGCGATGAAAAGTGGATCCATTACGATAATCCTAAGCGAAAAAAATCGTGGGGACCACCCGGCCATGCATCAACATCGAGGGCCAAGCCGAATATTCATGGCGCCACGCTTATGCTGTGTATTTGGTGGGATCAGAAGGGTGTCGTGTACTATGAGCTGCTAAAACTTAACGAAATGATCACTGGGGAACGCTACTAACAACAATTGATGCAATTGAGCCGAGCATTAAAGGTTAAACGGCCGGAATATGCCAAAAGACACGACAAAGTGGTTTTTCAACATGACAACGCACGGCCACATGTTGTAAGAACCGTCAAGGAAACGTTGGAGGCGCTGAATTGGGATGTGCTATCCCACCCGCCTTATAGCCCAGACATAGCCCCTTCCGACTACCACCTATTCAGATCGATGACGCATGGCTTGGCTGAGCAGCGCTTCACTTCTTACGAGGATACCAAAAAATGGGTCGAATCGTGGATTGCCTCAAAAGACGAATCGTTCTTCCGGCGCGCAATCCATAAGCTGCCAGAAAGATGGGAAAATGTTGTAGCTAACGATGGACAATACTTTGAATAATATACATTGTACCGTTGTTTTTAAATAAATGCTCAAAAACCGAAAAAAAAACTTTAAAATTAATTCCAACCCCCAATATTAATCAGTATGAGTGCAGCTATGGCTGGCACAAGAAAATAAAAAATATTGAAAATTGACAATAACGCGCTTTTGAAAATTAAGTTCTTAAAACAGCTTGTTTTCTACCGATTATTAAATGTAATATATACGATGTTTTTGAAATAAAACTTTGATTCTAGTATCAGCGATAGCAACTATTATGAAGAGCATATTTAAATTTCAGATGATTCGGCCGAATAGTTTTTGTGTTTCCTACAACACCATGCCGAAAAAAGTAGTTAAAATGAGTATAAAGAGAATGAATGTAGACGAACACTGTAACTCGACACCTACTAAAACGGCTGTAGAAGTGAAAATAATGTCAGAAAGACTATACTATTAAAATATAGAAATATATATGTATAGAAATATAAAAATTCGTTAGAGCAATCAATTGCTCTAACCTGAGGGCGGATTCTGAAAAACGCTAAAGCTAAAAATCTCCACCGCCAAGGCTAAATTTATAGTTTTAAGCTATATTGCAATTCTGAAAAACTACATCGCTTATTTTCATGCTAAAAATTTAGAGACTGAACGAGCTTTTAACGAAGAATAAAATTAAAGCTGTCATTGCTAAATTTTTAGCGATTGCTGCAATTCTAAACTTTTTTTTAGCGATTTACAGAAACTCTAATTTTATTTTTAGCTATAATTTTGGAGTCCAATATTTTGTTGCCACTAAGTTTAAAATTAATAGATTTTTCAATTAAATTCGTAATTTTTGATATATTTATTAAGAAAAATTAATGGTAAATCTCTTTTGAATGTTTTCAAAGAAAAATATACAAATTTAAAGCACTTTTCCGAAAACTTGCTGTTAGTATTTATCATTTGTATTAATATTAGGGGTACTCACATTTCATTGCACTTTCCTGTGCAGTTGAGGACTTGTGCAGTTGTGCAGTTAGGTTTTCGTGAACCACTATCACTTTTTCCAAGCTGTTAAATTTTTCAATGCAGTGCACTTGCACAACTGCTCAAATCTTCAAGTTTTAGGCTGCAGTAGAAAAGCACTTGTGCTGATTTTTGACGCACGTGTATTTTGATTTTGTAAAGTGCACAAGTCCTCAACTGCACTGACAAATACACGGAATCGTGAATACCCCTATTGTTATCATATAACATGCTTTTAGAAAAAGGTTTCATCTCTTAAAACTTTAGAAAAATTTATTAAATGAATTGGTAGTTTACAAATAAGCTTTAATTGTTGTGACACACTCTTATGTGATAATTCTGTATTACGAAAAAGTATATCAACGACTAGAAAGACACTTGAAATAAAACAGTTCTATATGGAAGAAAGTATTGCTTCTCGTGTCTTTCTTATCATTGGTGTGCAATTTGGTCATTAATTGACAAGAAATTTTGCACCTAATATTTAGTATGTAAAATGTACTCTGTTTGCAAAATTTTGAAGAATTGAATGAAACCTAAGCCTCCACTAAGCCACGACTGTTTTGGTATTTAAAGTTGAACCAGTCAAAATAGATCCTTACTAGTTTTTATATAGTTTTCTTGTATGACGAAACGAGAATATTTAATGAAAAATCATAAAGTACTCGAGTAAATATACATAAAAAATTAATCACAAATTTTTAAGTATATTAACATAAGTTTATTTAAATTTTTTTCAAATAACTGAAAGTTTTTATTTTGCACTTTTTATTTAGATATTGGTGCAGTTAGTAAACCATTTTAAAAATAAGAAACAAGTTTATTTTAATTATTATATTAATTTAATTATGGTTCGAAAAAAATTTTAAAAAGTTTTCGAAAACTTTTCACTCGGATGATGAATTTTTGACAGTCGGAAGTATAATTTTTGATATCAGTGAGGTGGGTTTTACTGTCAAAAATTCATGTAGCCCCGGGGACTAGTAGAAATTTTGACAACCGGCACAAGAATTTTTGAGTGAAGCAAAAGGGTTGTGCTTTACCCTTACAAAAATGTTAGTATCAGTGTTTTGCTGTGTATTTTTTCTGAAAAAAAGTAGTTTTATTTATGTTTCCGTATAAAAAAAGGATTGTGCTTTGCTTTTAATATTCAGAAAATATTTATTATTAGGCTAAAAATGCAGGCTTGAGGAGCAATTAAAAAGCATGGAGTCACTTCAGTCGTCTTTAATTTATTTTAGTATCAATAAAAATTACTACACTTCTTTTTTAAGATTTTCAAAAACTAGGCCAGTCTTAGGAGTTAAAGGGTTTAAAATAAATATTTATGTTAAATTTGGAAGTTCATTACTTCTGATATACGCGATGTTTTTGTTTACTGCACTGAACTTGCAAAACTAATGCATTGAATATACTTTTTAAATATTTATAAATATGGCGGATAAAGAGTTAATACGTGTTCAAGGATGTTTTATGGTTAGCTGATTGATCGACTGAGTATAAGTCAATATTTTCTTTCGTATTACAATCGATTGAGCTCAAAATGTGGCACTAAGTGTATTTCGGGTATGGCAACCTTTAGGTATAGTGCGATTTTTAGTTGACAAGAAAACTTTAAAACTGATACATTTTTACTTCAGTATATTTTATAAGTGGAGTAAAATCTAAAAATATAATTTAAAAATGTGTTTTCAATTTATTCCATCTCTAAGCTAATTAGATAAAATACATACAACAAAATAATCATGAATAAAAATTGTTATTTTTTTGCAAATTTTTAATGTATACACAAGTTTTGGTTTTATAAGTTATTTTACTTAAAACAGTTACATTCCTTGCAGCTCATAATATCATTTTGAATACAAAAATAAGTAGTAGAAAACGTGGCAGTCAAATGCATCTTAAAAAACTCGTTCATTCGCTGAGAAGACGTCAAAATTTCCGGATAACATTTTCATGTTTCATTTGGCACAGCAAAAAATGACAATTTATGAACAACAGATACAAATTTTTTTCAACTTAACATTTTCTTTCCTATAGAACCAATAGTGAAAAGTTTCCAAATGGCACACAGCCATAACCAAATAAATTTTTTAACATAAGAATCGCTAAAACAACGCTTCCTATGGCGAGTAGTAGAAGCAACATTTTAAGCTAGGCGATTTGAAACTCAGAATCGCATTTTAGAAAAATCGCTTAGGAATTGAACGAAGCATTTTTTAGCATTTTAGCGATAGAGATTTAGCTTTAGCTAGGCGATTTTCAAAATCCGGTCTCTGACCTAAAGCTCAATAAACAATTGTAAATTATCAAACAACTAGAATTTGTATTTAAAATCAAGAATGATTTAAACTATCAAACATTGAGAATTTGTAAAGGATGTTTTTTATAGAGTGATACAAGTTTAAATTATAATAAAACATAGTAATATATTTTTAATATCAATGAAATGGACTTTATTGGATAGAAAATCTTATGATATTAATGTTTAAATATGATTTCGGCCATGTGGCCGCCACGGCTGGCGCGTACAAAGCGCAATATGGAGCACCAATTTTCACAAACTTCGCAGCATTTACGGCCGTATCTCGCCGATAACTCTTCGAATGTTGATTTCGAGGTGTTCAATTGTTTGTGGTTTATCGACGTAGACAAGTGACTTTACAGAGCCCCAAAGAAAATAATCCAATGGGGTTAAATCACATGATCTTGGGGGCCAATTAATTGGGCCATTTCGTGAAATTATTTTTCGTCAAAAGCTTCCTTGAGTACATCAATTGTAGCGCCCGCTGTGTGGCATGTGGCTCCGTCCTGTTGGAACCACATATCAGCAAAATAAATGCCAGCTAATTGAGGTACGAAAAAACTTCAAATCATGTTCCTTTGACGTTCACCATTAAGTAACATTCTGACCATCATCGTTTTTGAAGACGATGACTCCAATGACTCCGCCAGCCCATAAAGCGCACCAAACAGTAATTTTCTGTGGATGTAATGGTGTTTCGACAAAAGCTTGTGGATTCTCCTCACTCCAAATACGACAATTCTGTTTATTTACGTACCAAATCAACCAAAAATGGATGGAAAAATGGAAATAAAATTTTCCATGGAAATTCAAAATCAATATCAATTTGTGCTTCAGCCTATTCGCCGAATCGGCGGCGCATACGATGGTCATTTGGCTTTAATTCCTGCACAAGTTGAATCTTGAAAGGTTTTAAGCCAAGATTTTTTCGTAAAATCTTCCATAAAGTGGAAGGACACAACCCCAGTTGCTGAAAACGGCGACGAATTGATTGATTAGGATCATCTTCAATGCTTTCCTGTACAGCAGCTACAGATTGTTCAGTGCGCACTGTTCGGCGTCTCACGGGATGCACATCAGTAACAGTAAATGTGGCCCGAAAACGATCTATTGTTCTTCGAATTAGCAGCTCTGAAGGACGATTATGTACGTCATAAAATGGACGAAGTGCACGACGAAGTGTTTGACGAACAGAACCATTATTTTTATTGAAAATTTACACAACTTGCACGCGTTGCTCTGGTATAAGTCGCTCCATAATAAAATGTCAAAGCAAACTAAATAAAAAGCATTTATCAGTTCTTAAATGGGTGGTTAAATAAAGCAGTGATGTTAACTCAAAGTTGTATCACTCTATAAAAAACACCCTTTATTTAAACTATAGAAAATTAACATATTATACATAGTTGTAGATACTTATATAATTATTTCTTTAATTATTTTTGAGCACGAGGCTAATTTGTCGATTGGCCTCGCTCCAATAAAGTTTCCTTGTTCACAAAATTATTCTTATGAATATTTTATAGCGCTAAGCCCAGTAAGGTGCTCCGCTCAGTTATCATATAGAAGCCAATTTTGCAAACACTTCATTGTGCAAAAGGAACGTTCACTGGAATCTATCTGTACCACAGGGCAGAGTTAAAATTATGTCCACAATTTGGTAAAATTGCGGAGCTTTTTATTTTTCCATTACTCAAGTTCGGCTCCTATCTTTACTATATCTATTTTATTTGGGTACCAGTAACTTATAGCACTTTGAAAAGGTTTATTATCGCTTTTTAAATCGGAATTTCATTTGATTTGAAAAGCTTAATTCGATAAAAATCCTCTGCTGTTTCTTAGGCTTACTTATTTCCATTCCAAGTTGTTGAAACCATATTTCAGTTTTATTAAATATATCTTTGATATATTCCTTATCGTTTCAACTGCAAGATTTATATATTCGCAACCTTCTATTAGATCTTTATCAATTTTTTTGCAATTTTAGAGTCAGAGTTGGTTAAAGTGATTTGGTTAAAAGAAATATTAATTTAAAGATATAGATATTAAATTTTAATTTAGTTTGTCAGCTTTGCAAATTGGTTTAGTAGTTTCGTCCTACATGTAGGACGACGGTTCGCAGTATTTGCTTTCGCACATCCTACATGTCCACCTGACCTGTCAAATCCGTCCTACATGTAGGATAATCCGAAACCTCCTATTAGCTATTTAAACAAAAACAAAAAAAAAAAAATAATTTAAAAAACTTAAAACCCGACTTTCGATTATATAAAAATTGTATGCCCACAATTATTCAAATAAAAAAATAAGTTTAAAAAACTAAAACCCGACTACTAAAAATCACGCTCTAAAAAGTATGAAACAAGAAAATGTTCTCATCTGAAATTTTTATGCATAAACTATTCAATGTTTTTGTTTATTAAATAAACAACTTACACATTATATATTTTATTGTATTTTATACATATTCAAAGTGATATTCTGAAGATATCCGTGGTCGTATGCCACCTATCCTAACAAAACAATACAATAGGGCAGTTCACGATCTTGTTGCATCGTTGCAAATGCAAAATAAACAGCTTTTACAAAAACAAAAAGCATATGTTGCAAAAGCTTTTCAATGCTTTTTTTTTTTGTAAAAGCTGTTTATTTTGCATTTGCAACGATGCAACAAGATCGTGAACTGCCCTATTGTAACAGAGGTAAGCGATCATAAGCTTTAGGGCAAAGTGCATCAAGAGGACGACATATCACCATACATCTAGAGGGCGTCATATGACCATATACAGTTAGTCATATAAATAAGTATACAAGGGTTTTGAAGAAAGACATCGTTAAAATAAACAAACTTTTTCATAATACATATAAAAAAATATTTTTTTTTTGTTTACTCTATGCACTCACGAATATACGAAAAAACAATTTTGCTTCAAAGTCCCGTTCACCATTAGTACGCTTAAAATGAAAACATCATGCTTATTCACGTCAAATAAAGAAGTATACAAGAAGAACAATAGTAACGGTCAAGCTTGTTTATTGTTAAGTCGATTCACTAGTGCTTAATTTGATTTTTGTGTTGTGCGAAGAAATAATTTTTCTTTGGTATTATACTTTAATTTGAGAAAATAATAAACATTTCTTAACATGGCGCCTCGTGGTAAAGAAATTTCGCAGGATTTAAAAGAATTTATAATAAAATATTTCCAAGAGGAGAAGTCAGTCCGAAATATCGCGCAGATCGTAGATAAAAGCCCGTCGACAGTGCAAAAAATTAATGAAAAGTTAAAAAAATACAACTCCACTGAAAATAAGCCTCGTCCCGGAGCCTCTCTTAAGTTCAGCGATAGAGAGCGCCGTGGAATCGTCAACAAAATAAAAGCAAAACCAATGCTTTCCGCCCCAAAAACGAAAATTTTAAGGTAAAAAGTATTATTGTAGCAGGTTGGATATTTACTATTTCGGTTTTAGTAAAAATACTCAAAATTACCTCCATCAAAGTGGACGTGGTGAGCTCGTACTAAACAAATTCTTCAGACTTTAAAAACCCAATTATCATATATGAACCTTAGGATTTTGTTTGCAAACAATGTTCTTAGCGTTTTTAGCTAAATTTAAAAATCCCTAAACCGCAATTGTACGTTATAATAGGATTTGCAATACTGTAAACTCTTTGAAATGAGTAAAATAACAGAAATAACGCAATCAAAACAAAACAATGAAATCTTCGCGCTTCTATAAATAACTAGCTGAGACAATGTGTGTTGCTACCACGCCCCCGTTGCCAAACGCCCATAACATGCTAGCAGTGAAACGGCACGAGTAAATTGTGGTCGAGTACCGAATTCCGAGGCTGTGCGGCCTCCTATAACTCCAAAGCTATTCAATATAAAAAATTTCAGTTGTGTGGGAGGGGTCACGCCCTCTTGCCTAACGCCCATAAAATGTTATCAGTGAAACGTTTAAATTGTGGTCGAATACCGAATTCTGAGGCTTTGCCAAATATAATTATAAAGCTATCAGATATCGTATATTTGGCCTGTATAGGAGGTAATTTTGAGTATTAACCATATTTTTTAAACTCTTTCACAAATGTAGTATTCAGAAAATTTATACAAAAATCATTAGATCAATACAAATGACAGCTTAAATGAATGATATAAACGTCTTATTTGCAAACATGTATAAATTTTTTAATATGAAAAAATACTTTTGAAGTTATAGGATCATAACTGGGGACATATTTTTCAAAACTTAAAAAAATCGAAAAATCTTTGAAAATTCTTCAATTCTTTTCGAATTGCATTCGTTCTATAATACTCACACAATTTAACACAAAGTCTATATTAATAAAACTTATTTTCTGGTTTATTTATTTAATTGATATACAAATCTAAATGGCTTAACGGACTTCGCTCAATTTGAGTACACATACTGTGTGCATCCTAGATTAGATTGTTACATACTTAGTTTTGATCACGCTCATTCCATCCATTTTCACTTACGTAAATTTTGGTATTGAAAATCTTCCTTGAAAAAATTTTTTTGCAAATTAAATTTAAAAAATTTCAGTAATTTTAATACCAAAAACATTCACATATCTTTAGAATTTTAGAAATTTTTGGTACAACATAAAACATCGTTCCCCAAGAATGAGAAAAACGACATGAAAACCAAAACTTTGACTTTCGATGCAAATATATTCGCTATTTTTAAATATATTTATTAAAAATTTTTTACTCAAAGTTTTAATAAAAGCACTTTACAAAAATAGTTTCAACTGTAGCGTTAGGTCAGTGAATATATCCTTTTTTTTCAAAATCGGTCCAAAATATTGAATTTTTACTAAAAAAATTATTAAAAAAATGTCTTTGTTGTATAAATAAGAACAATTGAAAATTGCATTTCTGAGTACTTTTCATATAGTTAAGCATGTATTTGCAATAATATAATAAAAATATATAAAAGTAGTTAAATAAAATATTTTTCACAAAAAAACAACTTAAAAATATTGCTTACAACATTATTCGCGGCCAAGCAATCGCCTTTACAATAATATAACACTAAAAATATCATGTGGCAAAACGGCGAAAAAACCAAGTCAACACACAAATTATACCTAGATTATGACATCTTTATGATATTAATTCTTGAAATTATATAAAAAAAAGCTAAGAGATAATGCAAAAAAATATAATAACTTTAAAATATATAATGCTCGTAGGGTAGTTTAGTAAAAAAATTGCCTAAATTTTTTAAGTAAAACCTAATAAAATTCTGCTACATTTTGTTGGCAGCTACATCGTTTATTCAGATGCTTCGTGCATTAAATCTTTTCATATCATTTCTATTGCTTTTCAATATTATGCTCGCATTTGCTCACATTGTCGCTTACTTATTCTCCCTCTCTCAAAAGCTTTAAATCGTTCGCTCGCTGACTCTCATAAAGCTTTTGTGTGGATTTATGATAAATCCACATTCAAATTTTACTGTGCCACTTGCTTGTATGGCGGTGGCACATCTTTCTATTATATTATCTGTGACTGAAGCTTTGATCGTTCTGTACGTGAGATAAATACATATTTTACAGCACAAACACAATCTCAAGTGTGCAAAGCTGCCCGACACTGGACTAAAGTGAGCAATACTGTCACTGAAAAGTTAGTTAGATCGATGCCCTCTCGAATGAAAGCTGTTATTTGCGCTAACGGCTATCCCACAAAATACTAAAAATATATTTGAAATGAAGTTAACGATTAAAATTTTTTTTAAAAATCCAGTAAAAGAAAAGTGTATACTTACTGATTTGAATAACTATGAATAAGTATGATGTTTTGGCTTTAAGCTTACTAATGCATATCGGAACTTTGAAACAAAGTGTTTGTTACGTATTTTTAAGTATTTGTAAGTTAGTGCATAGAGTAAAGAATAAAAACAATTTTTCCTTACAAAAAAATTTTTTGAAAAAAGTTTGTTAATTTTAACGAAGTCTTTCTTAAAAACCCCTGTATACTTATTTATTTGACTAGCTGTATGGTATATGAGGTGCTATACGACTACGGATATCTTCTGAATATCACTATGAATATGAAAAAATACAATAAAATATATTATGTGTAAGTTGTTTATTTAAGAAACAAAAAACAAAAGCGTGATTTTTAGTAGTCGAGTTTTAGTTTTTTAAACTTATTTTTTTATTTAAATAATTGTGGGGATACAATTTTTATATAATCGAAAGTATTATCTACTAATTTATTATTTTATGATCAATTTATAAACAAAGATGTCTATTATGGCACTTAAAATTTTTTTAGTGCATGACCTTACAGAAAGAGCCACATTCAATTAAATGTGGCGTCACAAAGTCTATAATAAGCGGACTAAAAAAAACGCTGCCAACGATACCTGATTTATCAAAGTATGATAAGTAATTTAGAAGTTAGTGGTTTAGTTTACTTTCTGTCTTCTAGAGGGCGCCATATTATATTTAATGTGACGTCATAACTAGCGGACGATCAAAATGCTTCCAACGATACCTCATTACCTTGAAGCTACCCTGCAAGACACTCCTAACCGAAACCTTAACACATTCACAAACATTTTTCAGTGTTCACTAACACATATGCATGGTATTTTGTTTGTTGTGTTTGCAACCCAAAAACAAGTAGACAATTAAGAATAAAATAAACAGACCACAATAAAATTTATTTATTTATTTATTTATTTACTTGATTGCTTAACCTTAACAGGTTTTATAGCAAATTTAAAATTATAAAATAAGATATTTAATACAATTCAAAAATATAGAGTATGATTTTGATTGATATCATGTATTATAAACAAACTAAAAAGTTTTAATAAATTGCTTAAAGTATATAATTTTATTAAAGTATAAAAAATAACAAAGAAAAAAGTTAAGTCAAAATCGATGATATCAGACAGCAAAGCAGGGTTGCATTTTCAAGACAAACAAGGTCAAGTTAGCAACAATTTTTGTATACGGCGGAGTCGTGTGACAAACAAGGTCTTATACCCAATAAAATACCACTCCAATAGGTATATATACAATATATATCGTTCTGTCTTCCTGAAGCCGGTGAGATCCTGGCTTGACAGGGTGGTTACTCGACAAACTAGGTCAACTTCACCAAACCAATTTTCATAAAATAAAGAAAACCAGTTGCAAACGTAGGCACCAAGACAAACTAGGTCTTATCGGCCACTCATATTAATATATTACAAATCGATCTAACGTTATTGAAACACTTTTCAAGAGGTAAAAAGACACCACGATACCGTCGACAAATGTAGTCACAATCATCATGAAGATGATTGAAGATCCCAGGTTTAGGTCCATTCAGATTATTTAGATGTTTATTCACCAAAATTTTCCATTTTACGCTTAGGTCCATTTATCCATTTAGATTTTTATATTAATGATAATGTGTTTACAAATTACCAGATGCTTCAGATATATGTTTGAAAGAACTTTACATAATCAACGTCGGTACTGCAGGTAATCTATAATTTTATGTTTGATTGAGTCCATGGATTCACTTAAGGATATAACATCAGATACAAAATTAAAATCACCGCAAGCGCTTCTAAGAGGTTCATTTTGCAAATAATTAGTTCTACAAAAGTTCATGTGGAGTAACTCAAAAGATCTTCTAGGACGAAGAGGAATATTAAAATTTATTTTACTCAATAAATATGGACTTTTACATAACCATGTAAAAGTTTTATAATCCAACAAGCATTTATCATAGTTCTCCGATTTTTTAAAGAAGGAAGATTTAAGAGTTGTAACCGATATTCATAAGGTGGTAAGTGAAAATAAGTATTACAATAAAGATAACTTTAGCAAAACAAGAAATTGTTTCTGCACTGATTCAATGTCGTCTATGTAACAACCGTATCGTGGGCACCAAACAACTGAAGCGTATTCTAAGATAGGCCGCACTAGAGAAGTAAATAAGGTTTTCGTTATGAATGGATCATTAAATTCTTTTGCCCAACGTTTAATAAATCCTAAAGTATCATTGAAAATATCTAAGGACTCCAATGGATAACCACAAATTTTGAAGGTACATTTAATTGGTGGTTTGAGCGAGAAAGACATATGCTTGCATTTCTTCATGTTGAGGTTCATACGGTTCGTTTTGCAAAAATAAACAAACAGTCACAAGCAAGGTCAGTAACATAAACAAACCTGGAAACACTGAGCACATGTGAGTGCAATATGATCAAGTTTAATAATAAAGCATGAATGGAAACGATAAAAGGCAAATAGTATTTTCTAATGAATCACGAATGTTGGCTAAGCGCAAGCAGCCACTTCTAGTATTAACAAAGAGCCTATCATGTTGCAACTTGCACATGTGTGTCATTGCATGTGACCAAATATTTACTATTGCATTTTCGCGGAAGACACAAAAATGCAAGTCTGCATATTTGGTTACATCTATTAATGATTGGTCAAACTAAATATGTTGGAAACGTGACTGGAAAATGGGTGTGTCTTAGACTAAGAAAAATTGTAACTAATTGTTATAAAAGAAAATTAAATCTATATATATAAAATGGAATGTGTGTTTGTTTATTTGTTTGTTTGTTTGTACCTTATAGGAGACCAAACCTCTGGACCGATCTTCCTGAAATTTTCACAGCATTTAACTGGGACTCTGGCATGATTAATAGGGTACTTTATTTGACCATGCCCACTTTTACTCCCACTTTTTTAAAATTATGTAATTGCTCCCATATAGTTTTTAACAGATTTACTTAAAATTGTATACACATTATACTCCAGGCGAGGTAGAAATAAACATTTCTTACGCCACGCCCCCTTTCACACCCCTTTTCACGCCAAATTTAAGTTTTAAACTTTTTGTTCTCTGTACAAATTTGTTCCTTCCAACGGACTATTTTTTATATGGTAGTATATTGCTTATAATACTGTTAACGTCGCCATATTACTATGAACCACGCCCACTTCACAGCCCCCTTTTTTTAATTCAGATACTTACTTATACCACCAACAATGTTTGCTATACAAAATACTTTTTTTGTAATATGTATTTACCTAAAGTTTTATACACTTTTTATCTACAGGTAAGGTAGCCACAGATTTTTTTATTACCAAATCCCCCTTTTTCGCCCCATTTTACTTTAATTATAATTAACCTGCTTTCAATCTATACATATAAAAATGAATGTCTGTCTGTATATTTGTTTGTTTGTGCTTTATAGGAGGCCAAGCCCTTGGACCGATCTTCCTGAAACTTTCACAGCATGTCACTATGACTCTGGAATGAATAAGAGGCTATATGAAGTTTTACTTGGACAAAGAGGCGTGGCACCGCCTGCATAACCCAAAAATTTAAATCGCCATATTTTGGGCATTTTTTCACCTACGTCGATGATATTTGGTACATATGGTATTGGCATAATTAGGAATACGTACCAGGAGAAAAGTGGGTGGGACCACGCCCCTTTTTAGGAAAATTAAAAATCGTTATATAGTCTTAACTACTGGACCGATCGTCATTAAATTTTCACAATAGGATATTCTTACGAAATAATAAATTCTTGACTATATATTGTTGTGAGTGGGCAAAGGGGGCGTGGCCTCTCCCATATAACCCAAAATTTAAAATCGTCATATCTTGGGCATTTTTTGACCAACGGCGGCAGTATTTGCTATATATGGTATTGGCATGAATAGAAATACGTACCAAAAGAAAAGTGGGCGGAGCACGCTCTTTGTTTGCGATATATTGGAGGCTGAACCTGCTAACCGATCTTAAATTTTAACAGCGTACAGCTTTGACTCAGGAATACTTATTACATGATAATATTTTTCGACCATGCTACATTACTACGTTTATTAACGGCTTTACCTCAAATTTAAAATACAAATTAATTAAAATAGTGGGGTAGCCCCATTCTCTTTCTCCCACAGCTGTTTGCAAATTAACTGATTTTGTAATATGTGTTAATTAAAATAGAGAGTGGGGTAACCCCATTTTTATTCTCCCACAACTGACTGCGAAACAGCTGATTGTGTAATTGCTGCTTTTTGATTGGCCTAAAAATAAAAAGGGGGAGCATGAAACAAATTACATGCGGTTCAGTGCTGAATTCTAATTGGTTTACAACAAAAAAAGGGCAGAAGCATTGCAATAATTAAATTAAAATTAAATAAATAAATTTTTGTAAATATATAAATACTTTTAATTTTACTTTATAACGAGGGGGGTAGCGAAGCACACCGGGTTCAGCTAGTTGAAAATAAAGTATGATTGTTTACATGAAAGTGATACCGGCAGCATTGCCTTTTATTATATTTACAAATCGGCCTTGTGGCCTTTATACACAGCGCGGCTCGCTTAAAAGCCAGAAACTTAGTTGAGGGTATTTTTGAGTTGCGGATACATAATTATAAAGCTTAAACGGACTTAAACCCAACATGGCTATCCTGCGGACTCGAGCCTAGGCAATTTTTTTTTGTGGAATCTTCTGATCTGAGTGCTGCTTATACGTGGAGTTTAAAGCCAGATGTCCCAGTACTCCAGAGAAGAGCTGGATGAATTGTTCCAGCAACTGAACCACCCAGGACTTTTTGTGGAGGAAGAGTACATCCCAGAATCTGTGATTGAGACCAACAAGCGCCGGTTTATGTGCCGACACCAGTCACGGCCGGACCCAAGAAGTTGACGATCGAGGAATATCGTCAGAGGCAGAATCGATTCAAAGAGCAGCGATTCAAAGAACAGCAAGAGCAGCAACCATAGAAGAGAAACAAGACTAGAGGTGGCAAGCAAGTACGGCGTCGAAGGGAACTGTCAACGTATACAGGATGATCCGTGCATCGAAAGGATCTGAAAAACGCAATTTCGTACAGCAATTGAAAAAGATACAGTCGATGCCGTTGTAAAGGTCACTGGATAAAAAAAATGGTGTGGACGATTGCACTCCCGAAGGCCAAGGAACAAACAAAAATCACCATGAACAACAACAATAACAACAGCAGCAGCAGTGGCAGCAACGTATACATTATGAATAATATTATAGGGATTGTATCAATTATTTTCATAGTAATTGTAATAATTTACTTTATAAATAGGCATTTTAAAACTTATGTAAAATAACAGATCATTAAGAATATACATTTAAATAGCACAACAACTAGCACTGTTAAAAAAAATAGAAAATTTTTTTAATAAATAAATCTATATACATATATACATATAAAACAATTACTTAACTCGTCAATTCCCAGTGTCACCTGTAGGTGACAGAGATTGAAGAATTTATTTATCCTATAAAACAAAAAAAAAAAATGAGAAAAAAATTTGCTACTACTATAAAGTAAATACAGTAGTATTTATATATTTTTTTGGCAACCCTGATACATACATCATCTGTCAAATTATTAATTTGTCTCAAACAGTTTTGACATTTTTGTGCGTCGAAGTGGTTTTGAAACTTTTTATTGTTATAAAAATGCCAAAAAGGTAAGTACTGTAATACTTGTTTTTGCAAAATGGTTGTTATTGAATGTAACTTGCAATAGAAATGTACTTGTAATAAGTATAAATTACGCCCAGTGTCACCTGTAGGTGACACCCCCCTTACAAAAAAAATAAGGGATGTACATTTTTTTTCTTATTTTTCATGTTTTAAATATCTAAACACGTCAATTAACATAAAAAAAATAATCTGCCATCAGACAGAAGCATGGGAATTGACGGGTTAAAGGAAATATGGTAGAATTTGCGACTAGGTGTTTTTATCAAGGATGCTTTGGGATATTATTTAATAAATATTGTGATAAATTTGATAAGAAAATAGTGGACATTGGAAAAGTTAGGTATCTAAGTTATAAAGCCAAAAGTTTTCATTATAACTGTTTAAAATATACTGTGTGTAGAGTGACTATTGGAGCAAGAGGGTTTAAGAATAGAGATATTGGAGTAATATGTCTTAAGTGTAACATGATTGAATAAATAACAGATTTTTAAGATTGGGTATGAAATAAGATAATAAAAAGAAATTATTGATGGAAATAGACTATGCAACGCAAATATTGACTAAACTGAAAAAGAGTCAAAATAGAACTTACACGACAGAGTACATAAGAGATACGTTACGAGATTTACAGAAAATAAGACTTAGGATTAAAGAGCGACAGGAAGAAGTAAATTTTGATTTAGTAATAGAAAAAAATTAAATTTTTTTTTAAAACCTAAAGAATTTGAAAGTAAAGAATTAAAAGAAAATAATAAAGAAAGTAACATGGCCTCATTTGATTTGATTACTCTGTCCAAGTTGGTTCCTGAATTCCAAGGAGATTTTCGTGATTTGAACAATTACATTGGTCTCATTCAATTCTATCATAATACCTTGAAGGATGATCAACAAAAGCAAACATTGATAAAATTTATTCTGGCCACGAAATTATCTGAAAAAGTAAAGAATAAAATTTTAACAGAAAGCAAACTACTCTTGAAGAATTTAAAAGAACGCTTTAGCAAGCATGTAGATCTAATAAGACTACCTCAAAACTTCATAGTGAGTTAGCACGAATAAATCAAGGTAGTTTGAGTGCTACTGTATTCGGGTCAAATATAGAAAATTTACTAGCGTCACTAAATGAGCTACAGATTAGTGAGCAGGGTGAAACAAATCGAGAGATAATAGTAAAGTTAAATGATCAAATTGGTTTGACAACATTCAAGAATGGTTTAGTTGAACCATGTAGATCTATTGTAATGGCCTGTGAAGCTAACAGAAGCCATTAGGATAGCTTCAGAAATACAACCCAATTCAAATAATCTAATCATGTATTTTAATAAGTTTCACAGAGGTAGAGGCAGTTATAATACAAACAGAGGACAATTTAGACAAAATAATTTTGCAAATAATGGAAATTTTGCTAGAAATCATAATATTAACAGGAATTACAATAATAATGTAGGATACGATAATAATAGAGGTAGAAATAATACTAATTTTAGAGGAAATAATAATAATAGAAATTTTAATGATAACAGAAGAGGCAACCAGGGAAACTGGAATGCTCCTGGTGGTCAAAGACCGGGGAATTCTTAAATGATAAGAAAAACAAAATTGTACAGCAAAATATTATTAATATAAGTCAGTCTAATGAAATAACAAATTATGTTACAGTTAAGATAGGAAATAGTATAGTTACATTGCTAATAGATACTGGAGCAGACATTTCTCTATTAAAGAGTAAGGTAGTAAATAATAATGTTGATAGTAGTGAAATATGTTATATAAACGGGATAACTAATGAGGTGACGACTTCATTAGGATTTTCACAATTAGAGTTATTATGGGAAGATGATAATATATTGCATACATTTCATATTATAGACAATAATACAAACTTAGGAACAGACGGAATTTTAGGTAGAGATTTTCTAATAGATTATAATTGTAAAATAGATTATGAGACGTATACACTAGAAATAACAACTGATGATGAGAATTTAGTAATACCAATGAATATGCAAATGAAAACTATAAAAAACATAAGAATCCCTCAGAGAGCAGAGACAGTAATGTCTGTAGACAGAGATGTAGATGAAAGTGTAGTTTGTGGTAAAGAAATTAGAAAAGGAGTATTTGTAGTTGATACCAGAGATTTGCATGAGACCATTCGTCAATTTTTGCCACTCGAGCAACAATCGTCGTCAGCCGTAATCGCACACAAGAAAAAAATGCATATATACCGGTCGAAAACAACGATTGCTGCAAAGCACACTTTGTCACGATTGCGAATTGATTCAAAGCAGCCTTCAGACCACGCGATCATTCGGATGCGTTGCTTAAAGCTCGAGTGTCAGATGCTGCTTGAATTTTTGTTGTTTCCATACTTCTCTGACCTTCTCTAGCAGCGCGTTCTTTTTTGTGCTGTTTGTTTCCTTTTAGTTTATTATTTTCTTTTCTCTACTGTGGAGCAATCAGTATTGCCAGTAGCATGTTTAATGACAATAAATTTTTAAAGTTACCTGAGCTAAAATTTGAACCAAGAGTGCATGAAAGTTAATCTTGAAAGCGACCTCAATTAGTAAACTAACTCTTATTGAAAGTTTTTCGGTAAAATAACAACGATGTTTTTCTTTCAATGAACATTCTTTATCCCTTCAAGACAAGAGTAACCAAAGCTCCAACACAATTAAAAAATGTTTGATGAAAACCAATACAAACTTGTCATTAATTTGTTTTTTTATGAATGTGAGAAAGTGCAGGTTTAGCAAATGTCACGAGATGAGCTAAGTTGTGTAAGTTAGAAAGAGATCCTTCTGACAACTGTTGTAAAGAAGCGACGTGTGGTGCAAAGTTTTGTAAAACAATTTTTTAGAAAAAGCCCAGAAAAATGAGTATTCAACCTAAATGTATGGAGTTTTTCAAAACTAGCAGGTATTTATTAATAAAACAAATTTTGTGCAACTGTTAACTTGTCAAAGAATGGCTAAAATTTTAGATTATGTTGTGTAGTCGAACTGATAAAAACACTTCAGTCTTTAATTTTGATTAATTTAATTAAATAGCTCTAATTTCAGGTGTAAGAACTGCGAAATTTCTATAAGAAGTTGGTGCCAGAATATGTTTAGAAAAGTCCAAGAAAGGCGTAGAATATGATTTGATCAAAATTGTAGGTGTCTATGATATTTATCAAAAGTGGCGAATATGGACAATTTAAAATTATGTTACATTTAAATTAAAATCGATTATGTTTAATAGTAGATACAGTAAAACTGAAAACAAAAATTAGCTTAATATATAAAAGATTTTGCTTAATCCTTGATTACTAACCTATAAAAACACCCGTTAATGAAACTCACAATTATAAGGACTCAAGTGTATAAATCTTAAAAATTTTTAAATTCGAAATTAGTTAAACCTTTTTTATTAGTTATAAATAGTTTTTTATTAATTTCATTCACTAATTCTATGCTTAGAATAATTTTGAATGTTTTTTCACATCACCATCCTACAACTAATAGAAACTTTATTCTGCAAACTTACTTAAGTTTCTTACAGCAATACGTGTTTAGTACTGTTTTATTTTTAAGGCTTTTTTCATTATTTTTTATGTAATTGTTTGCATTTTTTATGTCACTTATGTCAGTTTTTAGGTCATCAAAGTACGAGCCCTGGTTATTAATATATTTATTATATTTTTTCTATGATATGCAACTGTTTTATTGTTTCTATAATAAAAATATTTTTAATACATAATAAGAAATAATAAAATAACATTTTAGATACAAAATCAATATCTTGTAAAAAAATGATATTAAATATTTTATAAGAATATTTAATAAAATATTCGTTTCATTCGCCACATAACTCGTTATAATTTATTATATTTTTTATCTTTCTGCGATGAATATTAAAGGCTGAAGGTTAAGTTGTTTAGTTAAGTTGTTTGTTAAGTCTTTTGTCAAAATATTGGTTGGTGTAATATTTTTAAGAAATAAACTGCCAGAAATTATATGGCGAAAAAACGCTTCCTATCTGCATCAACAATTGAAATGTATGCAATCGGATAAAAGATAATGCTTTTTTCATACATATTTTTGACAGGGTGAGGAGAACGTTTGAAATACGATTGTTCTTAATTATCGTTCTCCTCATATAAAATTGTTCTCGCAAATTATCAGGAACGAATGGGGAACTCTCTGCTGGCGTCGAATTTTTTATCTCTGAAAAATTTGTCAGTTTCAAATTTATTCGATCGAATTTTTCACAAAAAAATAATAAGCAACGAACGTTCGTTTTCAATTTTTCATAAAAATTAATCGTTCAAAGAAAAATTCAGGAACGTTCGTTTCCTAAAAAAAGTTATGTTCCGACTATTAGCATCCACATCGTCTAGCGAGGATTCTTTTCAGTTATGCATGCGTCATCGAGTTTGGTATGTACTGTTTCTTGTATACGTTTTTATTTTTGCATAATAGCGAAGAAATTGTTGCGAATGCGTAGTTGCGAATAATCATTTTTCCGTACAAGGGCAAATTATTTTATCATAAAAAATACAAAAAAAAATTGATTTGACCTTGTAGATGTTATCACCATTCCGTACAATGGCGAATAATTTTGTCATTATATCTGTGTCGATAAGCAATAATAGCTTAATTCGACTTACGACAGATCTAAGCTATTGATGTAGCAGTGTTCTATGCATATAGCACTGTAAACACACACAGGCGCGGATCCAAGGGGGTAACGGGGGTCATGACCCCCCAAAACAACCTGCATTTAAAAAAATAGAGCTGAAACAATATTTTGCAAACCGAAAAACAAAAAAAAACAAACGAAAAAAACTAGTTTGTACAAACTTAAAAACTTGAAACAAACCAAACGACCAAAATTAACTTACTTTTTTGCACTCTGAACTTTGTTTTTTACGGGTTGTTTACTATCCTGTGACCCCCTCCAGAAAAAAATTCTAGATCCGCGCCTGAACACACAAAATCTAGATCTTTTAACATGACCAAAAACAAAGTTATGACACAATAACAAAAGACTCTTCCATTTAACTTATACGGCGATTGAATATATGAAAAACTGCTTATTAAGCGGTCATAATCATATATACAATTTTTGGGACTATGTCCTCTTTTTGAACGGAAAAATTTGTAATTTTGGATTATGTTTATTATTTGTAGTTTTGAATTACCAGAAAAGCATGATAAATAGCACTTATAGTATTTTTCAACGATTGTGGGATGTGGTAATTCTCATGTTATTTTGTGAGAAAAATCTCTCGCGTGGGTAAAAAAAAATACCTCAAAACACCACAAAATACCTCAAATTACTACGAAATACCACAATACCTCAAAATAACTCAAAACCCCTCAAATTAGATCAATTACGTGGTAAAAATACGAATTAAGGGAACGTTGCGTTAATTGAATTGTTCAAATGACTGAATGCACTTGTTTGTGGTGGTTTGTATGTATCTATTTTCTTTTTGCTTTTTTGAGGTATTGTGGGATTTTGTGTTAATTTTGAGGTATTTGAGGTAATTTGAGGTATTTTGGAAGTGTGGTAATCTTGAGAATTAAATGCGAGAAAAAGGCAATGTTGGTGGTAATTCCATCTTGGGACACTGCCCCTATCATGAATAATTTGTCGCCCTTAATCTCCACAGTATAACTGATAAATTGGAAGATTCACGATCGGTACTTTCATCATATAAAGGTATCTTATTGACTGAATATCTCCGGACGCGTTTGTATTCAGCCCTATCATGACAATTTTTCACCCGAAATAAAAAAACCGAGTCTCAAAGGCAAATCTCAAGAACATTTTGGAAAATGTTAATGCCATTTATTCATCAAACGTCAATATTCATGAGTGTAAAAAAATGTGATGTCTTTATCTGCTATATTAAAAATGAAAACACCCTTTTTGATTCTGGACGAAAAATTATTCATGATAGGGCTGAATAAGAAAGTCTAAAAAGGAAGAAACCTTTACATGATGAAAGTGCCGATCGCGAAACTTCCAATTTATCAGCTATACTGGGGAGAATTGACAATGGATTCGTGAAGTACTTTTAATAAAAATAGGAATGGCCGAAAGAAAAATCGATGCATCGATTTGTTTTCGAGTTAACAATTTTTTAATTTGATTATCATTTAATCTTTCAATCAATCAATATCGATTTCAATCAATAGATCAATATTTTAAATCAATGAGATAATGGTAACGATATAGATATTTTATTGAACAGATCTTTCACCAAGCAACAAAATGTTAAACATAGATAACTAGTTGAGGTATCGATTTTTTGTTTAGACAAACATTTTTTTTTTTGTTATGAAAAGAACAAAATTTCTAATCGCGGCGCTCCAGTTATCGCAAAAGTGCTTTTATATTTTTGCAGACCAGTGTTATTGAAAACATACGTATTAAAACGTTCTTCACTTCGTGATTTTCAGTGATGGGTAGAGGTATCAGAAATAGACAAAAAATCTCTGGTCATCTATGACAAAATAAGTAACATTTCCAAATGTCTCTTATGCGAAAAACCTCTCATGGGATGTGTACTAGGGAATATCAAAAGGCATTACGAGAGTGTGCACAAACATAATTTTGACGATTCTTCATCATAAGGATCATCAAGAAGTAATCATACAATATAATCATATAACAACAATCATAACAAACCATCTCTTTTCATTTGATTGGGCATATCAAGTTTATTTACCTTATTGAAACATTATTTTTCCTCATATGCATATGTGCAGTCTACATTTGTATTTTGGTTTCATCTTTTCATGTCAGCAAGTGTACAAAAATACAACAACAAACTTATATTTTGTCTAATAACTCTACGTACAAACGAACGTTTGAATGAACAATTCCAAACGAACGTTTGTTGCTTTTTGTTGTTGTATGAAAAATTCGTACGAAAAAATACAAAGCTCACAAATTTATCAGTGATATATAAAAAAAAAAACGACGCAAGCAGAGCGTTCCTTTTTCGATTGCAAACGTTCGTCTGCTTTTAAATTTTTCGTTTGAAAAATTCTCACACACAGCAAAAACTAACGATAAGATCATATTTTAATCGATTGCGAACGAATTTTGCCACACCCTGATTTTTGATATATTTTATTTCAAAATATTAATACAAAAATTACTTCATCTAAAGCTCGCAATTTAATTCATGTGATTTATACAAAACTTTTAAAATTTTAAAAATATCTTCATAAGTTGTATTTTGTTTTTTAAATTCTTACAATATTTTTCAGTATGTGCTTATTTTGAATTTATATTTTAGTTTTAATATATATCAATATACGGAATTCTGACCAGGAATCAATCAATCAATTGCAGCCACTCAAAACCTTCCCAACGATATCTTGAAAGTGAGAATAGCATTTGAAATAATTATGTTTTTATATGTAATTAAAAATAATTAATAAGTAATTACATAATTAATAAATGCACGAAAAACAGCATTTTAATTAATCTGAATGAAAAAATTTAACATTTCTTGATGCTTAATAGAAGAACTTTTTCATTACTATTATTTCTGACCGTTTATATTTTTTAAACTACCACACCAGCCAATATTTTTACAAAAAACTTGATTTTAAGAGGTGATTTTAAACCATTCCAGCTCACGGATGGTTATCGCTACAGCCGAAATATTTGGGGAATCATATATACTATTATATAAAATTCCTGACTACCTTATATATGACATAGCATTCTTTTGCAAAAAATCGTCGTTTTGCGCAAAAATTGTTAAACTGTTTTTGTGTTTTTTTTTGCCCTATGATTTTTTTGGGCAAAATTTACTTCTACCAAAATGTTATATTAATTTTTAATGTCTCAAAAATAATTTACATGAAAAAATAACCCCAATATCTCTTTCCAATCAAAGGTTATGGCTTCAAACAAATTTTTTTATACCATTGGCTATATTAATAAAAGTAATTTTCACATCAATCGTATTCAATTCCTGCTATCCACCTCGCAGTCATATTAGCATAGAAGTTGATTGTTGACATATTTTTTCGCCAACTTGTGTAAATTAAAATCTTATTTTATAATATTGCAATTTTTTTGAGTCTGGTAACAACATTCGCAGAATAAAAATGAGCATGCGAATGAGCATAAAAGCAAGGATTTTCCTTGCTTTTGGCGATTGTTCCTCATGTCTTGCCTTGTTTGACATTCTTGTGTCGCAGACGTTCGTAATCGGTAGCGCTCACACTCTAGGCATTCGTATCAACAGCTTTTGGTAACATGCATTTGCGCATTAATTTAAATGCAGGAAGCACATTCGGTGCTCGTTTATTGACGACACAATCGAAACGCCATTTGAATGCACTCAAGCTGTTCTCTGATACATATGTAAGTCCGGTGACAATGCAATATTATGATAAAAATTTTTGCCACACACCCTTTTACCGCCCACAAATCAATAAAAATGCTATATCTCCATAAGTTTTGAAAATAGAAGATGTTAATAATAAACCTTTAAGACTAAAAATTAAAAAATAAATAAGAATTAAAAAATTTTTTTAAAATAAGCTTTTATTTAAAAAAGACATGAACTAAAAAGAAAATAAATTTAAGTATTTATGTATATATAAATGTAGGTATATTCTAGGTGCAGAAGACCCCTCTCTTGGTTACTAATCACCATAATATAAGCGTACGTAAATTGGTAAGTTCTAAGGACTTATACAAATTTAGAATTTTCCAAAAACATTAATATTTAAAAGCTTGAGGCACCGATGTCCGCGATCCGTTACACAGGTTTACTAAAGGGTCCGCCATCTAACTTTTTTTTTCAACTAGTGCTTATTTCGTGAATGGTAGGTAACACTTAGCTCATGTCTGATTTGACAGATAATTAGTTTTATCCTTCTGCTGAACGAATATGATTGTGTATACGCTTGAACAACGCTGGGAAATATTGCGACATTACTTTGAAAATCATGGTAATGTTGCAGAATGTGTGCGAAAATTGCGTACGGATTTGGGAAGAAGAGAAGCACCGTCAGCTCCGTATGTTCGTTATTTTGTGAAAAAAGTGAAAGAAACTGGCATCCTCATCGATAAACCAAAGCGTGAAAAGCCAAAAGCAGTGCGTACACCCGAGAATATTGCTGCTGTGGCAGAAAGTGTGCGTGAAGCGCCATCAACATAAATTCACCATCGTTCTCAACAATTGAACATTTCGGAGACATCATTGAGACGAATTTTGCATAAAGACCTTGGAATGACGCTATACAAAGTCCAATTACTCTAGCTTTAACCAACTCCCTGCATATTTTGGCTGCATTTTTGCTGATAACGTTTGCTTTTTGAACAAATGCAACAGCTGTGACAGTTGAAGATTTGGAAGTTTTTAACATATCTGGTTTTTCGAAGTCTTCATCATATTCAGCATTTGGCACTGGTCTTCTTCGAATGATTTTGTTGAGTTCGAATCGTTTTGATTTTTTTGACAGCTAATTGTATTCATTGCTGCTTGTGTTACTAGGCAAGCTTTTGATGGATGCACTTTGACACTTTTAATAGTTGTGTATCCAACTGCTCCATTTGCATTTTTCCAAAGTAAATGCAATTTTTTATCTTCTGTACTGAGCCTGTAACGGCACAAAATTTCACCGCGGCAAGTGGCTTTCGATGTTGGAGTTGTTCACGATGAGGTATTTTGGTACTATGATTTTGGTACAACATTTTCAATCTGTACCACTTACCGTGAACGAAACTTTAATAGTATCTTGCATTTGGTTTCTAAATACCCAAGGTAATGTAAAATATGCAACATCGTGAATACCTCTAATATGCAACTGCTTCAATTTGATCATGTGACAGCTAACATATTTTCAAATGTGACAGCTTATATACTTTTCAAATGTGACAGTTGATATACTTCTTAAATTTGACAGCTGACCTTTCTTTTCATGTGACAGCTGACATTTTTTCTAATCTGGGTTAATTGTAATTTTTCAGATTTAACAGATGTTCAGATCTGACAGCAGCCATTTTTTTTTAACTCTGACAGCTGGCTGATGTTCAGATCTGACAGCTGCCAATTTCTTTTATGACAGCTGCCATTATTTGGTGGCAAAGAATTGGTAGCAGAACACCCACGCAATATTCATCATTCTGCTCAACATGAGTCGCATATTAAATCACCGTCACAACAACATCTGTTGTCTACCAACACCACGCCAGCTGTTGGATTAAAGCAACCACCCTGCAGTCTCAGACATCGTGCACGAATATTTCATGATGATTTCTTTAACCCTGGAAGGACATGCTTATTTTTTATACATAAAAATCGTGCTTCGTCGAATCGACTGCGCCATTTTTTATAATGATCCTACGGACTACCTTAATGTCATAATGTTTCAAAAACGCTTGTTTTTGATTATTAAGTTTATATAAAAACTAGCTGAACCCGGTTTGCCTCGCTACCCTCCTCGCGCTGTTGCACTTGGTCGTTATAATCCGCTTGTCCCATGAAATAAATTTGTAAAAACTTAGGATCTTCATCTGGAATTGACAATATTGATCCCATTCGGTGATAAATTTGGCCTTGAACTCTAAATGTTGGCATGAAGTTGTCTCGAACCACTTTAGTCGCACCAAACGATGTCATTTGAAAACACGAATTGTATTTTCGTATGTTGCTTAAGAAATATTAGGAATCCGCTGTTGTTCCTATGTAGTGGAATATTATTATTTTGAATAATAATCATTTTATTTTTTCCTCTTCTTCCTTTTTTGAAGCCTTAGGGGCAAATTATTTATTTGTTCTTACCTGAAACTAACGATAGTAGTGGTTCTGGTGGTGATAGCAGTTCGGGTAAAGCAATTTTACCATTTGCGCAGCACATTCCAGGTGCTTCATTTTTATATTTCATAGCATTGCAGTATTAGCAAACTTTATTCATTGGTCCAATGGCGACTAACTTATCTTCACTGCAATCAATTTCTGATGTGTAGTGGAATACAATCAGCTGTATGATGCAGGGCTTCGATGATGCTGTGATCTTCGTCTACGATCTTGTTGATGGTGTGCCTCACGTTGCTCTGGTGTCTCGGCAGCTCTTGATAAAGAGGATCAAGGTCGGTCACTTCGTATGCGTGTTTGACGTTGAGTAGAAGTCTCGGAAGCCCTTGATGTCAAGGTTCGAGATCGCTGAATTTCTAAGCGTGTTTCGCTCTGAACAGCAGTCTCTTCGCTTCGTAACCGTGTTTCATGCTGAACAGATGTTTCCGAAGCCTTTGATGTTGAGGTTCGAGATCGCTGAATTTCTAAGCGTGTTTCGCTCTGAACAGCAGTCTCTTCGCTTCGTAACCGTGTTTCATGCTGAACAGATGTTTCCGAAGCCCTTGATGTTGAGGTTCGAGATCGCTGAATTTCTAAGCGTGTTTCGCTCTGAACAGCAGTCTCGGAAGCCCTTGATGTTGAGTCAAGAATTTATTATTTCGTAAGAATATCCTATTGTGAAAATTTAATGAAGATCGGTCCAGTAGTTAAGACTATATTACGATTTTCAATTTTCCTAAAAAGGGATGTGGTCCCACCCACTTTTTTCCTGGTACGTATTCCTTATTATGCCAATACCATATGTACCAAATATCATCGACGTAGGTCAAAAAATGCCCAAAATATGGCGATTTAAATTTTTGGGTTATATGAACGGTGCCACGCCCCTTTGTCCAATCAAAACTTTATATAGCCTATTATTTCTGCAGAGAAATAATAGGCTACTTCCAGAGTCACAGTAACATGCTGTGAAACTTTCAGGAAGATCGTTTTAAGGGTTTGGCCTCCTATAAAGCACAAACAAACAAACAGACATTCATTTTTATATAAATATACCATATTGAAAGCAGATTAATTATAATTAAAGTAAAATGGTACGAAAAAGGGGGATTTGGTAATAAAAAATCTATGGCTACCTTACCTGTAGATAAAAAGTATATAAAACTTTAGGTAAATACATATTACAAAAAAAGTATTTTGTATAGCAAAGATTGTTAGTGGTTTAAGTATCTGAATTATAAAAAGGGGGCGGTGAAGTGGGCGTGGTTCATAGTAATATGGCGACGTTAACAGTATTAAGAGCAATATACTAACAAATAAAAAATAATCCGTTGGAAGGAACAAATTTGTACAGAGAACAAAAAGTTTAAAACTTAAATTTGGCGTGAAAAGGGGCGTGAAAGGGGGCGTGGCGTAAGAAATGTTTATTTCTACCTCGCTTGGAGTATAATGTGTATACAATTTGAAGTAAATCTGTTAAAAACTATATGGGAGCAATTACATAAGTTTAAAAAAGTGGGCGTAAAAGTGGGCGTGGTTGAAACCCTATTAATCATGCCAGAGTCCCAGTTAAATGCTGTGAAAATTTTAGGAAGATCGGTCCAGAGGTTTGGTTTCCTATAAGGTACAAACAAACAAACAAATAAGCAAACACACAATCCATTTTATACATATAGATAAATAAAGAAAACAGTTTATATAATATATAATGTTATTTAATAAAAATAATAATTTTCACAGATTGAGTTAGTTTGGATTGTTTTACAAAAGGTCCATTTAAAAAGATAAAATAATTATAATAAAGGCACATATATAAAATGGAATTTGTTGTTATTTAAGAAATAATGTACTTAATTTAAATGAGATCATATTTTTATAGGGTTGAGAATATATTATAGGCAAAAGGCACAAAGCTCTATTTTATGATCCCCACACAAGCTCATATGGCATTTTGAGCTCTGATTTGTTCATGCGACCGTTGGAGGCGTTACAAAGAGCACATATTTTCCTCTTCTTAGAATTTAATTCTGGAGGGTTTCGATCATTCCTCAGCCATAGACTATTGATGCTGTTTCGCACCGCTGTCGGCAAAGTTGGAATCCGTATCCTATTATATAATTAAACTTTAAAAAGTGACAAGTGTTAATTATCATTAAGCCGACACGATTGAAGGTCTTTTGATTTGCTTAGAACATGTTGTTCGTATAGATAATAAAGCATTAATGAAAGCCATATTCAGAAAAACATAAAATTGACATATTGGCTACCTGTTAGTGAACAGCACATAACGCTACAATGTGATCAAATGTATCGACGCCTCCTTAAGCAAGCGGTACATCGTTTTCGTCCAAGATACTTAAATCCTCTGACGAGCTTTATTCTTCAACGCTTTCATTGAAAGGGTCTTCTTAACCAGTCTCCTCATTGTTGTTGTAGGGCTCATCGTCCAAGTCGAAGTCCAGATTATTTTGAGAGTCCTCTGTACCTAATCTATCGTTGTTGTAATCCAATTTATCGTCCAATACGTTGTTGTCGTCACAAATCGACAGAAATTTTTATATTTCCTCAACTTTTATTAATTTTTTGCTGCACAATGTCCATTTTAACTGTAAAAATCTGATATTATTACAGAAAATATGACAAATTTTCATATAAAAAGAATAACATAAGAAAAGAAAAAGTCACACAGAAGATATGCTTCGTCGTTTCGACGACGCCAATTCTTAAAAATCATACTTACACACTATTTATTTGGATGAATCAGTATGTTTCGTTAAAATCGTGTAGGATTCATTCAAGCTTTCTTTCAGACTTGGACTACTGCCCAGTAGTTCCAGTCTTGAAGAAATCTTAAATGAATCATGTACGATTTTTCTTGGTCCTTGACGAAACATGCTGATTTGGCCATACATTTCATTGACGAAAATTTCATATAAATGTTCCAAATTCGTGCAAGACGCAATGCAGAAACGTCGGGATTTATCATGCACGAACCCAATATCGAAATATCTAGGAAGTTTCGTTAATGAAAAGTAGACAGCGATATAAAGAAAATTCGTCAAGGAATTAAAATCGAAACGTGTTTCTGGACCGAATTCAACGTCGTGCGATATATCTGATAGGTGATAAAAATATTTCATCCTCTCAACTCTATTGGAAATCGACGTAGTGTTAGTTTTGTAATGGCCTAACGCCACCACACCGTATGTTTTCCAGGTCGACTCGGGCAGCAGTCCAAGACCATTCCTTTACCACTGCCTTGATGCCACACAGAACTCTTGTTGTAGTGATAATTCGTTCTTTAGTCGTACGGCAGTTTTGAGCTGTGCAAATTTTAAACCAAATCTTCACCGAAACTACTCCATCTTTTAAACCACTAGCTATCACCCATCTTCCAAATCAACACAATGCTCATACATTTAAAAGAAACATCACCTGTGCTTTTACTCTACAAAACAGAAAAAAATTATACCAAATTGTTAAAAACAAACGAATTCGACAGCAATGGCAACGACACCTAAACAGTGGTGTCAATGGCCGCATTCTAGCCGAAAAAGTGCTCAAGTAGCGAAGTAGCATAAAATATTTTCGCTATATAAATTGTGACATCTCAAGGAACATGTTCTGTGAGAGCATACCATTCAGCCCGAAAGTTGTGGAACAGTTCTTTCCGCTGAATGCAGGCAATGAATATTTAAATACTATCAAAGAGTATATATCTATAAGAGTTTTCACTCGTCGCTCGTTATTTTTTGCTCGCTAATATTAGCCATCCATCGACAAAACAGGATAATTTGATGGGACATTTATTTTATACCCCTTCAAAAGTGCGAGTTTGTTTACATTTTTTTTTATATATTTTGATCATTTTGGCTGCGTGCACAAGGGAGCAAAAAGATCGGTATTTTTTAATGTGCTTGCCTGTTTCTTCTTATTTGAATATCTGAAGATATATTGTAAATTTTATGAATGAAAATAAAATTTTAAAGCTTCTTATTTGCATGTGCATGGTTGCCGAATTTATTTTGTTTCCAGCTGGACATTTTTGTTGTGATTTTGTTGTAGCTATATTTTGGTTGCTGCTGCAGAGAAGGATTTTTAGGTATTTCATTAGCTGAATAGAAAGACACAATTCTGATTCGGCTAATGAAATAATAATTGGATAATAAAAAAAATGTAGCAATAAAATAGAATTTGTTCAGCAGTATTATATAAATTTAAAGTAATATTTTAGTTGCTACTTTGGATACACAAACAATTTTTAGATACTTCATTAGCCGAATAGATAGACGGAATTCTGATTCGGCTAATGAAATAATTATTGCTTAGTCAGGACTTGAAAAAATATTTATTAACGGAACAAAGTAATGCATTTTAAAAAGGTTTCCTCTGATTTATTTGGAATATAAAAGAAAATACATACAAATAAAACCAAATTGATTTCAAAGTATTTGCGCTGTAGTTGGGTTCTTCGGCCTTATTTTCAAGGTTTATTTCGGCAATTTTTATTTATAATAAAATAATATACAATCATTTAAATTTTGTTCATGTTATTTTATAATATTTTTTTAAAATTACTTTACGTCCAAAGTGGACACCTAAAAGAAAGTTGTATTGCTGGCACGGGTGATTACGGCACTTGAAGTCATTTGAAGAAAACAAAATTTAAATATGTTATTGTTCTGCGAGTTTTCATTCTGGCAGGCAGTAGAATTAAATATTATTTTTAAAAAATGAAAAATACGATTAAATTCTGGAATAATGAAAAACATGTTGAATTTTATTTTTAAGCTACCGTTATTTCGTTGAACGAAATTAAATCCAAAATTTCTGTTGTTGGTGCCCAGTCTACCAAATGATATTGCAACAATATCATAGCAATCAAAATTTGTATTATTTTCGATTATTGTTTTCGATACGAAAACAATACACTTTTCGAAAATTTCGGGCCCATCGTTACAATATCATTTTCGATATCTTGTTTCAATATTGTTGCAATACTTAATTTTAAAATGTTTCCTTTATCGTTTCTGTACCGTTTTAAGCATTGTTTTCAATATCGTTATGATATTGAGACGCCAAAATTATAAATATTTTTTCGATATCGAAATACTCTCTACTTTATATATTTTTTAATATCGTTTAAATATTGATATACTGGCATTTTTCAACATCGTTTCGTTATCTAAGTACTGCAATTTTTCAATTTTGTTCCGACATCTAAATATTACCTGATTTCTTTATTGATTCGAATATCGTTTCGATATCGAAATAATGAAATTTTCCGAAATACTTTTATATCGAAAATCAATATCGATGCAATATTGAAACCACATTAAAATAATTAAAACTTTCAATAAATTTATATTTTCTATTAATTGAATTAAATTTTATTACTTTCACAGTAATTACATGGTTTTTATTTTAATTTGTTATTAATAATTAATAAATATGTATTTAATGATCGTTATTAATGTGTTATGTAAATAATTTATTTTTGTTTGTTTTTGTGGTAGTTAATACTTTTGTTCTCCCTATCTTTTGCATATAAAAAGAAGGTTTTTGTTTTTTCTTTAAAAACTTTAGTGTCTGTTTCGGGAAACTTGCGTTGAAATGCAGCTGGAATTAAAAATAAAACGTTAGTAACAAAGCTATCAATATTAAAGAGATATGACAGTTTTCCCCCTACAACAGAAAGTGTATGGGTATAAAAATATCAACGGGACAAAAGTATATATATTTAAACAAAAATGTTCTATGCACAAAAAGAGTTATATTTTCAAAAATTATGGATAGATTTTTATGTTCAATAGCTTCCTGAATAAGTTATAGCATATCCTTTCTTTCAATACCCATAAGGGTTAATTTTCTTATAAAATAAAAAAAATCAGCGTGAAAAATCCCCTGTCATTTAAGGGGACAGTACACCCCTAGGTTTTTACAAAATTAAATTTTAAAAATGCAAATTTTTTGCATATTATTTTTATGTAGAAAAGAGTATACAAAAAATTTTTTTTTGGATTTCTGCAGCGTATTTTTTGGCTGATACAAGATTTTGAAAATAACATCAAAAAATCACGGCGGGCGTGATAAAAAAAAACTACTGGACTGATCGTTCTGAAATTTTAATATGTTATTTTACACATATAAATCTATAGATTGAACTACGGATAGAAAGATCGGTAAAGTATTTTTTGGTTTTCAAGGGATTCTTTGTACCCAACAATCGGCTAATTTCGAAAAAAACACCGCGTCAATTTTGGCCAAAAAAATTTTCTTTTAGTTCAATCTTTAGCGGCTTTGATGCTGATTAACACTCCGTTTTTATTTTTTTTTCTGACGTTCCAGTGAGCCAAAATCACCCCCGCCGTGTTTTTGATGTTATTTTCAGCTGCCTGCAGCAGCCAAAAACACTCTGAAAAAATCTAAAAATTTTTTTGTACATCTTTTTTCATAAAAATAATATGCGAAGTTTCAATAAGATATCTTTTTCCTTATATAAAAAATTTGCATTTTAAAAATTTCATTTTGTAAAAACCTATAAGTGTACTGTCCCCTTAATGAAAAATATACCATAACTTACAGCATATGGCGGCAGTTGTTGCCATTTTCCTTGCATCTTCTTTTTCAACAGGAAAAGTTGCCAGGAAAAGTTTTTTGCAGCACCATTTTCCATTACTGACTAATGTCCCACGTACACTTTAACCATTAATCTGTGAAATAGGAAAATTTTTCAATAAATTGAAGTGGTGCAGCAGATTAAAGAAACAAAAACGAATACTTACTATTCTTTAGAAGAAAATTGAAATAAAAAAAATACTCACATAATATTTGACATTAAGTGTTATAGCCAACCCTTTCCTCCCCGCTCAAAAAACTTAAATTCTAAAATTCTTGATAATTGTTTACTCCAAACATAGTAAAAAATTACCAATAATTCTGTCTCAACAATTTCCGGCCTAAATGAAAAATTAGAACAAATAAAATTATTGATAATCGTTCACTCCAAATGTCGTAAACAATTATCAATAATTCTGTCTGAACACCTTCCGTTGTTCAGAATGCAAAAGCTTGCACTTAATTTAGCAACTAAATAAAAATTCCCAATAATCGTTTGCCACAAATGTCACAAACAATTATTGAGAAATCTGGACGACTTCCGCCACACTGTGTGAAAGAACCTAAATGCTTACTTGCATTTAATTCTTCACTACATGTAATTTAACAACACTAATACAAACAAGCAATAGATATATAACTAATAAGAAAATATATATGTATACACTAGCATTAAGGTATTCAAGCCAGAATAATTTGTAATCAAGGGCAGTTGATTGACAACCGACAATAAAAGTTCAACACCTAAATATAAACACGAGTTTTATTTTTGTGGACCTTTTCAAGTTTATTGAAAAGGTCAAAATATATTTTTTATCCAGAATCACATATAGATTCTTAACTATTAAGCTCAGAAAATATATGTTTCTAAGAATTTTAAAAATAACAAATAAATATCAAACTTTACTTACTTCAAAATCGGCAATAAAAAATAGAGATGACGAAGCGAGTAGTTAGAGATGTGCTTTCAGATATATCGTTACAGGAGCGAAACACCATCGAAACAAAGCAACTATTGTTGTATGGTATACTGGGTGGTTCCATCTCTTGCGGTGAGCTAATTAAATTCAAATAAGGGGTACGAAAAACATATTTGAAAAATTAAAAATAATTTTTATATTTACTTTATCTTAAAGCTAGCAAAATTACCTTTTCAACAATATAAAAATTATGGTGGGACTCAATGCGTCCTTGAGATATGGACATTTCAACATCTAAACAAAGATTTACATTAAAAAATATATTGAGCTTTTTAACTTTAAAAATTTTAATGAAATATATTAAAAACAGCGGGGATATTGGCATTAAAAGTAAAAACTTTGATTTTCATATAATTTTTTTCTCATTATTAGCCATTAATGTTTTATGAAAAATTCGTTGCACTTAAATGATTGTGCTAAAATTTATATAAGCTGCTTTTTTTCATGGGAAATCAGGATCATATCATCGCATTTGCAAGCAAAGAAAAACAACAAATAATCCAGCAAGTGAGCTGGACATTTAAATTGATCCAATTCTATGTTTTTAAGTTTTGAAAGTGCAACTGTAAAAGTAGACAACACTTAGTCGTTATTGACGGCTAGATGACGCTGCGACTGAAAAAACTGGCAGTACTGCATTATTTGACATTTTAAAAGTTTGGTAGCAATAGCATTTTCTCAAAAAATTTCGCAAAACTTATCTGCTAGCTACATAAGAACATCAGATATTCTTTATCCCAAATATGTAATCCCAAACGCGTGGCGTTAAATTTTAGGCTAAATTTGAAGAAACTTTTGGTAGACATCATTCGGTTATTCACCGCAAGGTGTTTAGTTTGTACCCACAGTACTTACAAGTGTGGCGCCATCTATTTATGAATTAAGAGCACAGATCAAAAATAATGAAATAATTGTGCTAACTAGATGCGCATATGTTTTATTATATCGCCATATAGCTGAAACTGATTACATGAAAATATTAACTTTTACAGCATTCTTATTCAAAGTCATCTTTTCGATGAAATGGTTATATATTTATATATAGGGCTGCCAGGTCCCGATCTCCACGCGGGTTGTCCCGATTTTCAGCCTAAAAATGTGCGTCCCGCGAAGACCACACGCGGGACGCCAAATGTCCCGATTACTTGAAAAACAATTTTATTTTGTAATATTTTCACTATTTTTTAAAATAGTTCCTACATTTTTATTTCTTCATGACTAAATTTGTACAGATTTTTTTGTAAGCCACTAATTAGTTAATTGCACCGAATCGCATACTTTTCAAGCAACCGAACAGTGCGTGAAATAAATGAAAAGGGAGCGAATAAAACAATAACATCATTCTTTGTGGATATTGTTAATTTTCCTTTGCTCATTTTCACCCACGATGTTCGTTAAGTTCAACATATCGCATCCTTTTCTAGCAATCAAACATAGCATGAACGAAAGAAAACAAAACGAAAAAATTAATGAGTGCATTATGCAAAATACATTATAAAATACAAATTTTGAATTTTCAGATATTAAGAAGGGTTAGTAAAAATATAAGTTTATTTTGTTTCTATATTCATTTATTTGAGTTCTCTGTCACTGACTTTTGTTTAAAATATAAAATTTCTTTTTTAAGGTTACATACAACTCGAAAAAAATCGATTTTCAGTAAACGTATTTAAAGTTTTTTTGTTATTCTAATCATACTGGGCGATTGAGTCTCTGTCCCGATTTTTTTGCTTATGTCCCGATTTTTTTTTGTAAAATCCCGATGTTTTTTAAAAAAAACCTGGCAGCCCTATATATATACAACATTTACGGCTGATTTCTTCACCGAGTATCAAATCGAGCTAATCCGAGTTCTGCATAGAACTCAGTTTCAAACTTCAAAAAAAAATATAGAACTCTGTCATTTCTTCACTTATATAGTACTTGGATCATTTTCAAAAGAGAGTGTTAGACACTAATACTCGGATCGAGTTTATACCAACAATCTAAGAAAAGGAAACATTCCCAGATTTAAGCAGGAAACATTCCATAGCATGTAGGAAGCATTTCCTTTCGTTGAACACTCCATTTTTTTGCACATGATGTCTTAAAAATGAATCTAGAAACACATGAGTTTAAAAATTTGAATAATTTATCGGCGAGGTGCTGAATCAGCTTACCAAGGACAAGAGTAAGTCTGAATCTAGAATATTGAACTTTATATATGATATATTTCCTATTTTTGTCAAACTACATATGGACCGTGCTTCGTGGTTAGTTAGCGTCATCAACTAGAGAAAACCAAAATTAAAGTCTGTCACGAGAGTCGCTTAAAATATAGTGACATTTTTGTTGTCATTGCCTGCCAAGTAAAGTGGATAAGCATGTTTACTGGTGATTGGTGGAGCAGACACGCAATTTGCGTGAAGTAATTGCAATGAAGTAAGCACGAGTGGGCAATACCCTTCCAAGGATTTCTAACTAAACGGTCTACTAGAAGGTCATTTATTCGCCGGGTAGAGTTAAGATGATTATGGTAACCAATTGAACAGGCCCATAAGACCTAAGCGTTTAAATTTAAAAATTTTAAATGCTAAAAGATCGTTAACATAATTCTTTATGGCCGATTGCTTTAGTTGTTATTAAAACGCGGTAGTTATATACAAAACTCACCAAATAAATAGTTATTTATAATTTTATTTGTTTCAAAATAAAAAAAATTTACACTACTTTAGATGCTGGTGGTGGAATTTTTTAAGCCGTCTCTGGAGTCTCGTAGATTTTATCTTCCTTTGACTCAACAACAGACACTTTATTAGACAATCTTGGACCAATCTTGCTCTTGGGATCATAAGGCAACATGATCTTGACCTTAATACTCAACACACCCTGACGCAACAACACATGACGAGTAGCAGTTTTGACATAGTCGTTGCATGGATTACCAGAGTGAATCATCAGACCATCGACGTGTACTTCATAGACTTTGCAAGTTGACCGCAAAACTTGCCAGAGACTACGTTCTCATAGCCCTTTGGTCCAGATTACATAATAAAACGAAGCACACCATAGCAAGCGCGACGCGCAGCCAATCAACCGGTAGCAATGGCGTAAAGACCACGGGTAGCGACTCTCAGCATACAACTCAATACGGCCGGGTTCAAAGTTGAAACGCCTCTATACCATTGCAGTGAACTCTCGAATGCGATGTCCCTTCTCTCCCAACAGGTTTTTGTTGCCATGACGATGATTTCATGCGCGATGGTGTGACACGCACCTCAACTCCGGAGCTAACATCATCAGCAAGTTCACGAGTGAGGAACTCGTTCAATTTAGACTTGAAAATGCCATCGGCAACGAACTTTCGTTTTTTTTATATTTTAAAGCTTTATTTTTTAACACAACTTACACAGAACGTAATTAAAAAAGAAAAGAAATTATAAAAACAAACAATTTGTTTAAAATATATTTTATAATTAAAATCAAAAACTTGACACTCAATGTGTCAAAAAAAATTTCTATTTTTTGATGTGAAGTAATAAAAAGAGCGCAAGACCGAGTTTTAAGATTGCTAGACTTCCAATTTCGGAGTTCCAGCTAAAACTCAGTATCAGCTAGAACCGAGTTTCAAATTGAAGTTTTTATGCCTTAGATCTCTATGAAGAAATGACTTAGTACTCGGGAGAAAACTAAAAAGAGGTCTAGTACTCGATCTAGCATTAAAACTCTGTGAAGAAATCGGCCGATAAAGTACCATTGATAAAGAACTGAGTGACAACGGTGACACAATAGTGAGAACAAATAGAGCCATCACAACAAAACAAATTTAACGGGAGGGGGGTGGGGAGGAAAAAAACCAAGTGGATTACTATAGGGAAGATTTTATATAAACCAAAATATTCGTAATTACTTTAGTCACACAACTGCATTCTTAGAGATAAATGGGGACATTCAAATTATATAGAGAATTTTAAAACAAAACTCAGTTTTATTAATAGCCTGGTATGAAAAAGTAGATTTTTAGCCATATATTTTGATTGGAAAGAGATATTGGGGTAATTTTTTCACATAAATTATTTTTGAGACTTGACTTTTTTAAAAATACATATATATTTTTGTAAAAAATATAAAAACAACATTTTGGAAAAAATAAATTTATCGAAAAAAATTAAAGGGTTTTCAATGACAAAACAGTAAAATAATTTTTGCGCTTAGCTGGAAGAATTTTTACAAATAAATGGTTTATCATGTGAAAGGTAGTCAGATGTGCAAGTTTTAAGTGATTTAATTTTTGCATCGAAAACAATTTTTCAGTCATTTTTTGGTTAAAAAGTCAATATTTTGCACCTTTTTTGACATACTTATAAAACATAGTTTTACTAACGCAAGGGTACAGTTCGCTCTATTTTTGTGAAGTGATTTTATTGAACTTTTGAACAAAAAAAATTTTAATGAAATTTATTAATGGACAGCTTTGATTTTCATGTCGTTATTTTCTCGTTCTTAGGTAACGATGTTTTATGAAAAAGTTGTTGTACTGAAAATTTTTACAATTTTGAATATATGTGAGTGTTTTTTATGTGAAAATAACAAAAAATTTTTAGAATTAAATACACACAAAACTCCGATGCTAAAAAGTATTACCATAACAAAATAACCGTTACTTAAAAAATTTCGGAGGAGGCGTGGCAAAAATTAAGTATGTAAAATTTTAAGTTGGAATGCATTTAATATGTGTATTTAGTTTAAGCGAAATCCGTTGAGCCGTTTAGATTTGTATAAATGCCAAACAAACAAACAGAAAATGAGTTTTATTACTATAGAATCGATGTTTTTCAGTTAAATGGAAAAACATTTTTACGTGCAATTAATTTTTGTGAAAATGCAAATAGCTTTAAAGGAATATTATTTAATTAAAATTTATGGAAACACCATTTTTTTAAAGTTAAAAAATAAGTTCAAGAATTTGCTCCGCTATGACCATTTTATGTTAAATGTCAATCAAACATGCCAACATTCTTTTGTACTTATTATAAATATAAATATTTATGTGCATATATATATGTATTGGAGTGTATTTGGAAATAAATATATATGTATTAGTATGTACGTACGTATGAATATTTCAGTTAAATAATTTTCATTTTTGTACCGAAAAATTACTACTCAATCAAGCCAATATCTTGTCTTTTCGCAACTTTTTTAAAATGTAAAATTTTAAATTCCATTTTTTTATTTATATAAAATGTTAAACAACTATTTAACATAAACAAAATGTCACATTATATAAATGAAATGAAAAAATGTATTATTAATTTAAATATACCTACAATCTGCTTCTGTATGTAAACTATTAATAAAAACATAGAACACATTTTAATATTTGTTCCAAAAACAAAAAAAAAAAACAAAAAAACTAAAATTATAAGAAAACTTGAACTCAAATATAAACATACAAAGTAATTGGTTAAATTTAATATACCTAAAGCTACACTAAAATAAAACTTTTTTAAACTTAATCTAACTAAAATTAAATTGAAATAATATTTAATATAACTAAAACTAAATTCAACTAAAATTTAATATAACTAAAACTAAATTGA
The DNA here is from genome assembly GCA_963920525.1 of Dichetophora obliterata. Lineage (NCBI taxonomy): Eukaryota > Metazoa > Arthropoda > Insecta > Diptera > Sciomyzidae > Dichetophora > Dichetophora obliterata. Next base: position 79,038,753 of record OY986438.1, read on the forward strand.
ACTAAAGTTTAATATAAACTGCAACTTAATTGAAATAAAGCTATTATAAATTAAAATTAAATTAAAACCAGATAAATAACCTAAAATAACAAAAATTTACCGTAATAAAACACTATTATATAATCCAAAATAAAATTTAACTTAAAATAACCTTATTTAAACTAAAACAAATTTATAAGAACTTAAACCAAAACGCAAAGTATAATTATTAAAATCAAACCCTACTTACAAGAAATGTAATTTGAAAAAATAATATAAAAATTTAAATAAAATAAACCTACTCGTAAAACTTAAATTATAACAACAATAAAACGAATATAAATAGAAACTAATGTGCAATAAAAACTTATTATAACTAGAAATAAAGCTCCCTATTAAAAGTTTTGGTAATACTGAATTATTAAACATGTATACTTTTTTTTTATTATAGTAAAACCTACAAAATTAATAATTAACGTTAAGGAATACCTACTGTATTTGATTTTTCCTAATTAGATAATATCAACGTTTTGTGATGTTTTCATAAATTAATAATAATTAAATTTCGATTTTGTAATCTAAAATTAAATAATAAAGGGTTTTTATTTATTTGGTCAAGGGAGAAGAAGATGTTGCTTTTGGGAGGGTTTTTTTAAATTTTTAGCCCCTGAACTCTCACGGTAGGGTGGGAATTGTGTGTAGCTCGTTCACCAGAGCTCAGAGTTTTTTGGTTGGTTGATTGAGCCAGGGTTACCCAAATGGTTTTGCCTTTTGATTCTTTTTATTTTCAGATTTTTTCAGGTGGGGAATTTTTTTAATATGGTTTGAATCACCGACGTGCCGGTGACGCATGCACGTGATTATTTGTACGCCGAGGGTACACGTGGACGGCCACAAGACCCACCCCGCATCTCACCGAACTGCTAGTGATGGCAAGCCAGCACGTGAAGCCGTGGCCAACCTAGTATCCGCGGGTCACTTGACCGGGGCGTTGGTGCCATCTGTTTGAGGAGGCAGCATTTGTAAGGCTGGTCACTATATACCAGGGGTACTCTAATCGGGCGCCCTTAAAAGAAAATCTGCAGGGCTGCCGCCTCACAAAGTTGGTTCCACCGCTCCAACGAAATTTAAATAAAATTTTACTAATTTTTGAACGTCGGTCAGTGCTTTTGAAAACTTCACCCCCGTTACAAGCCATGTACCTTTTTCGTTAGTTATGTCAAATATTTTATCAAAAACAGAACCTATATTTTTCCCATTTTTATATTTTATAAACTTTGAGCAACTGTTTAGAAGTTTTTCAATTTTTCTTTCCACTGAAGATTTTGTAATGCTGGGAAAATTAAGGTTGAGCCACAAATCGATCACTTCAGCTAACACCATTTCATACCTTTGTTTTTTACTTTTTTGTAATTTAGCTAAAACTTGATGGTTAGAGTTTGTTTAGGTATTTTACATAAGTCACTTTAGGAATTTTCCACATTTGGTATTTCGCGTCTTTTTGTTTTGTTTTGTTTTTCGAAAGAAATTATATTATTTGTCCAAATTTTAGAATTTGTTTGCACGCAACGTTCACTTTTTAAAATACATTTTTAGGAACTTTATATTCTTTCGGTAAAAAGTAATAAACACAAATAAATTGCACGGCACGTTTTATGTGAATTTGACAAACAAAATTCTTGATTCATAATCCACCGTTGCGTTGGCTATTGCTAGTTCAACATTAAAAAAGGATAAGCGAAAAAGAGATAGCTATAGTAATAAAAAACATATGTTTATCACACGGGTTCAAACTCAAATTTACTACTAGATTCCTAGGCTAATTTTAAATTGGTATAAATAACAAGTACAATTTTGACTGCCTCAGAAGCTCACCAGAAAATTTAGTTAGGTTTCCTCGTGGAGCTTTTTGAAATAAAACTAAAAAATAAAACGCAGTTATTACTTTTTTACTATTCCTCATCACAAAACACTATGTAAAATAAAATTTTCAAGATAATTTTCAAAAGATTTACCCCTATTGTCTGGATAGGTTTCAATCAGAACTTCAGAATCATTTTAAAATGTATTTGAAGCAATCCTGGCATCGAGCTTGCTTTTAATACAAAAATACTGCAGATTTGAATACAAAGATTGGTTAAAGTTTATGATGTCAATGAAAAAAAGTTAACGATTGAAATACCAAGGCTAAGAAGGCACCTCAAAGCTGTAGACATTGCTTTTAAAACATATTTTAACTGGATTTTTAAAAATTTATTTATAAATGGGTATTCGAAGAGTCTTTGCCGAATCCAGCACTTGGTTTAACATTATTTTTAACAATTTGTGTATCTGTTCATGAGAAAGAGCTTTTCGAATTAAATTAATAAAAAATTATTTACGATTTAGAATGGGGCAGTCAATGTTATCTATTGAAGCCGAAGAGGTTAATTAATTTTAGAGAGGAACATTGATTATGATGAAGTTATCGAAAAGTTTGTATCTCTGTATGCAGAAATAAGGAATTTAAAATCTTGATGCCTTAAAGTTTGATTTTATGAAAGAATATCACTAAATATTTTTTTTAATTTTTTCAGACACCAAATCGATATATTTATTAGTGCAAAAGTTATGTCCCAATGAAGTGAAGTTTTCACTTTAATATGTACACTGGAATAGGTTCATACAGAATACATAGAAGTACGCTTGAAGTACGTTATTTATTTCACTTAATTAGTGTTCTCGTTTTTATTGTCACTTATTTTATTTTGAGTAAAAAATGCAAACGACACCAAAAAAGCTGTCGCATAAAATCGATAGGTAAAAGCAATTGTCAATTTGATAATCACCTGGTTATCACGTAGAGCAGTTGTGATGATTTTGATTATTAACTATCAACTATCACCTTAGCCGATTCCTCCCCAATATGTGTATGTATTTACAAACTTCTCTTTTTTGTATAGAGATTTTAGATGGATAAGGATAACCGCCCTTCAGGGTACAAAATGTATTTTAGGCTCCTGGTACCAGCAAGCCTAACTACGCCACTGCAACAACAATGCAAAACCTAATAATAGAATATTGAAAATAATAGAAAATAATTTCGGTGGCTTCTTTGGCTTTCTTTGACTCCAAATGTTTTTTCTTTTAAAGCAGATAACGCTGTGCTATGGTTTTTCTCTTTTCCATTTCGTCAGAGATTTTCCTCATATTTCACTGGTTGCAACAATTTAAAAATTACAAAACACCACGAACAATTTTTTTAATAAAAAAAAAATAAAAAAAACCGCGGCCGATAATAAGTATCTAAATTTTACGATGAAAATAAGTTATCTGTAAATTCAAAGGTACTTAAAAAAATTTACTCTACGTGCAAATTTGGATAAATGTAAAATTTTTTATTATGGTATATTAAAATAAAGAACAATCGTTGAATTTTGAGGTTTAGCAAAAACTAATTCTTTTATAAACTCTTATGTCTCTTGTGAGTAGCAAACATTTATGCATTTTTGCTCGCCACTGTGTTTTAAAAATATAATGGCTTAACAATTTAAAAAATGGCTTAGTTGTGAAGCCTGGCAACAGTTACTTCAAATTTTACCATTTTATGTACAATTTGAAGCAAGAATTAATTTAATATGCAAGTAAATTTTATCTGCGTAATATCTATGAGAGCGTAAAGTATATTTTGTAAAAACATGATAACAGTTTAATTAAATTAATTTGCATTATTTACTCAAAATGTTGTTTAATTTTTATATTAAAATATTTTTATTACAATTGCGGGAATAATATTATAAATTCCAATTTTAGGTTTGCTACAAAACATGTGATGATTCCAATAGTGATGTGTTCCTAGTTAAATTGGGTAGCAAACAACACTCTCAAAAGAAGAAAAACTCAATTGAAATTGAGTTAAAAACACCGAAGCAACCCACCCAGCTACCAATACAAAAAGTCACCACCGAAACCCAAATAAACGAAACCGAATTAGATGCTGCGCTATCCGGAGCTTGCGGAAAAAAGAAAGGAAAGAAAGGAAAGGGAAAAAAAGGAAAGAAGAAATAATCTTATAAAATAATGATTAAAAAAAATGTCGATTAATGAAAAAATTCAAATGTATACGAAACGAAGAGTTTTAATATATATATAAAACTCCATACGAGTTCTAAAGCCTTAACGGCCGATTTCTTCACAGAGTTTTAATGCTGGACCGAGATTTCTTCACGGAAATCTAAGGCAGAAAAACTTAAATTTTAAACTCGGTTCTAGCTAATACTTAGTTTCATAATTAGCTTTTATAATTTCTTTTCTTTTTCTGAAACCACGTTCCGTGTAAGTTGTGAAAATATTCAAAATTGACATTAAAAAAAAAATGAGCCTTACAATATCAAAAAAATCCAAATTCGTTTCCGATGTCATGTTCAAGGCTGAATTGAAAGAGTTCCTCACTCGCGAACTTGCTGAAGATGGTTACTCCAGAGTTAAGGTTGCGTCACATCATCGCGCACTATCATGTCAACTAAAGCTCTGCAAAAAACCATCCAAGCGCAGTAGTTGTGTGTTGTTATTTTTTCTTATATCTACTTGTATCTGTTTCGCTCTCTCTGCATTGAGTATGCATGGATTATTTATTTTTCAGATAACGATGGAATGGGTATGAGAGAGTAAAATTACCAAGCATAAAAAATACGGTTACCTTTACTTGCAACATCTGGAGCATGTGACGTCGCACTAATAAAGAGCGAAAAAAGCAACAATAAAATAAACACATTAGGGGTATTCACACTGACTTGGGTAGTTGGGTATGGGTAGATTGAGTACTTTTGGTTATTGCGAGCACCCTAAATTGCAATTGAGTACTTTATAGAATAGTTTTGGGCAGTGCTGCATGTTTGTTTGATCTCCCCGGCTTATGTAGATGAGTGACAACTGGAAAAGGGTTGCCACCAAATCATTTTTTGTCATTTTATGCTCGAAAAATTTAGGCCATTAATTGGGCGTAAAAAAAGTTATTCTATAAACGAGTAATTTTTAACGTGAACTTCGCAGCATTTTATCAGGGTAAAACGTTGTCCTGTCACATACCGGCTTACTGCCACATAAGAATTTTCATGCCAATCGGGAAAAAATTTCAATTTTTTGTATATCTGAACTGGCATAACTGTAGTGCGACTACGAATATTTTTAGTTCAGTTTTCGAAAGAAGCTATATGCACTAATTTACCAAACTTTAGTTTAATACGACCAAAACCGTCTAAAATATAGGATTTTTATTGATTAGTAGGCGATAAAAGGGTGTTTGGCAAAATGTTCCTAAACTATCTTGTAGGCGAAACAAATCGACTGCCAAAATTTCAGCGCAATCGGCTTAGTAGTCAGTTTTAATGATTTAAGAAAAAGTAGGCGTTGCTATAGAGCAACCACGCCCATTTTTAGTACTGTTCCCGAATGTAACCATACAAACTAAATTACCAAATTTAAGTCTTGTACGACCAAAATCGTTCTAAATAAAGTATTTTTATTGTGGGCTGTAAAAGAGGGCGTGGACACCTATTTTTAATACAGTTTCAGATAGTTACCATATTAACTAAATTACAAAATTTTAGTCTTATACGATCAAAACCGTTTGAAATTCATTTGTGGGCGGTAAAAGGGGGTGTGTATTTTTTTTAATAACCGAGATATTAACTTTATTAACCGAGATATTAACAGATATTGTAAATTTGGTGTCCTTAGGTGTTACCGTTCCTGAGATCTTAAGAGATACCGCACGAACGATTTTATATATATAGAAGGGCGGTAAAAGTAGCCGTAGTTATAGTTCAACCACTCCCATTTTTTGCTGATTTGTCGATAGTATACGAACTAAATTACAAGTTACAGTAAATTACAAAATTTTAGTCCAATACAACCGAATTCGTCTGATATGTAGCGTTTTAATTAACTTGTGGACGGAAATAGGGGGTGTGGCAATATTTTTAGTGTATTATTTGAGATATTAGCCTTGACAACAAATATTGTAAATTTGATGCCCTTAGGTCAATTATTGCCTATTTTTGCAAAAGGTTGTAACACATGAAAAAGTACTCAACTTGGCAAGAAAACAATCTACCCAAACAAGTCAGGGGGTCAGCTTGGGTAGATTGGTAGATGGGTACTTGGGTACAATGGTACTTTTCAAAAACAAAATGTACGGCATTTGCCAATCTACCCAACTACCCAAGTCAGTGTGAATACCCCTATTATATTTATAAGTACAAAACATTTCAGTTTTCTATTTATTTCATAAAAAACAACAAACGCTTACTTTTAGATAACTTAATGAATTTAAAAATTAATGCACATAATGTTAAAAAAATTACAAGAATAAAAAACGTAAATCACATTTTTACGTAGGTACATATGACCGCAGGATTGACATGTGGTCGTAGTAAACAACAAAACACAAGAAGTTAGCGATCTGGAATATCCATATTGAATGGACATATCCATTTAAAAAATAGTTAAAACAGTTACTTCACTTAGTGGAACAGATAAAGAGAAAAAAGGCTTACACTACAATGAGAGCCAGAGAAAGAGATGGTATGTTCTCTGCTCATTCCAAAGTATATATGCACAAAGTGTGAGAAATAGAGGTGTTAGTGAGTTTTTGACACCATGAATTTCTTTGCTTCTGTCAAAAAATTGTGAGCGAAAGAGCGGAACTGTTGATAGTTGTCAAATTGTGTTATTTGTTTGAGTTGCTAGATGATGTGCTATAGTTTTTATAGTTTATTGTGCGAATTAAGTATAAACATTGGCGTCGGAAGCGGGGGAAAAGTTGCCCCCCACTTTTTTAGCCAGATAAACAATTTAAAAAGAAAACTTCAAAAGTTATTCAAAATGTCAGTTTTTTTTACAACGATAATATTTTTGTATTAGATATTTTCCTCTTCTTTCTTTCTTCTTCATAAGGTCACCAGTAGAGCGAGCACTGCGGAAACCATATTGACGGTCACTGAGCAGTTGGTTGCGCTCTAGATAGTTCACAATGTTGAAGTTTATTACGCTCTCCATAACTTTCGAAAGCGTAGAGCATATCGCAATGGGTCGGTAGTTTGCAGGGTTCGTGGCATCACCCTTTTTAGGCACCGGCTGGACATTTGCCACCTTCCAACAAAATGGAAATGCTCCTGTTCTATAGAAGACGTTGAAAAGGTTGCGCAAAGGCCGAGCCAGCGAAGAAGCACACATTTTAAGCACAATTGGCGGTATGCCGTCAGGGTCAGAGGCTTTGTTTACGTTGAGATTTGTAAGGACCCTTTTAACTGCTCTCGTTCGAAAGTATATCTCCTGCATTGCAGAAGATCCACCCCCAACAAAAGGCAGTGGCTGATTGCTATCCGAGAGAGTGGAATTTTGTGCAAACAATCAGCCAATAGGTTCGCTTTATCCGCCGGGTCAGTGAAGATTTAGTCATCTTTTAAAAGAGCTGGAATCGATGACGATGTCTGGTTCTTAACTCTTTTAACAAATGACCAAAAATTTTTGCTCCCTTTGGAGCAGAGAAGAACCTGTTCTCGAATGCGAGCTTCGTGCAGAAACTTTTCGCGTTTAAAAATTGCATTACAGCGATTCCTTGCCTCGATGCGAAGTCTTTTAGTATCAGTATTCTTGTTAGAACGCCAATTCTGAAAGGCTTCCTCTTTGAACATGACTGCAATCCTGCAAGTCTCATTAAGCCATGAGTGCTCTTTTGGTTTAAAGCTTCTCATCTTATTGGAAATGAAAGACCGCATACCTAAAAAAATAATTTCTTGTACCATGACAGCCGCGGCATTCACATTTCTATCAGCGAAACATAATTTCCAATTGAAGTTGCGATAAAAATTATTTAACGCAGTCCAATTTGCCTTTCCATAAAACCATGCAGTCCTCTTCGGGGCTTAAGGCGTAGAGGTGCAGGGGTTAGAATATGGAAAAACAGCGGAGATACAATGGTACAATGGGCCGAGTTACCAAGAGGTGCGTTGACACTCACATCATATTTTTTATGATGTGAAGTCAGAAAAAGGTTAAGGGAATTATGGTTATGCATATAACTTTGAGGAAAAAAGTGGGTTCCTTCACTAGTTGAATCAATTGGTTCGATTCAGCAAATAGCTCAACATATTGCCCAACAGGTGTCAATGGGCCCGAGTGACGTAACCAAACCGGGTTGTGGACATTGAAATCGCCTGCTACAACGATCTCACTGTCAGGAAACAACCCCAAAATATGCGTAATCGAATCAGAGAGAGAGTCCAGTTTGTTAAAAGTGGGCTCTCTTCCTAGATTCGGGCTTCTATAAATAAAACAAAAATGCAGCAAGTGAGAGCAAAGCCTGAACATAACCCACATTGAGCTAATCTCTGGATCGGTCACGTTCAGACTCCTCTCACACTGGTACGCTACATCCGTTCTTATAAAAAGGGCGATGCCTCTATGCAAAGAAAATAATGGCAATAAGCGGTACCCACGTATATGAAAATCCAGTGGATCTGCATCCTCGGCCACCTGGGTCTCGCCTAGTGCCATTATTTGAGGCCTATGTAGAGTACAATGAACATATACCGCGAAAAAATTCGCCCTCAGTCCACGAATATTGCAAAAATCTATGCGAAAATGACCCGACATTTCCGCACCATGCAAATATTAAACAAATAAGGGCATATAAGGTAATTTAGGTAATTAGTTACGGCTGCAAGAGAATTGCACAACATGAGCAAAACAAAAGTACTGAAGCAAGTGTTATGCCTTTACTTCAGCAGAATTTAGCCCACTATGCAACCCTACTTACAAACGTAACTAATGGGAGAGGATTCCAGAGATGACGGAAACGAAGACAACAACAATAACTTACACTGCGAGGAGCATAGAAAAGCCCCTCGCGTGGTCAGCTAAAAAAAGTGCACTGCTGTCCAGCGATGATGATGCTGCAGCTAGCGGCTCTCTTTGAAACAGGTTTTGCTGCTGTGCTGTTGATGATGTACTTGTTGAAGCTGCTGTTATGTTGTTGTTGTTGTTGTTGTTTAATTTTTTTTTTAAGTTTTTCTATTCTTTGTTACGCAAAGAATATTAATGAAGAACACTCTGATTTCATTAATATTCATGCCGGAGTTCCTCAAGGTTCAGTTTAGGTCCCCTTCTTTTTTTAATTTATTGCTATGATTTACCAAAATCTTCGTGCTACAATTATGCTGTACATGCGAATGATACAGCAATATTCTATTTGCATAAGTTTGGTCAAAACGTCTTGACTGAACTACAATGCCAACTTAATAATGTTACTCAATACTTTGAGAAATGGAAAATCAAAGTCAACACTAGTAAAACACAGGCCATCTTTTTTACTAGAAAAAGAACATCTTGTTTTTTACTTACCTCTAAATTAATAATCAACGATTTTTAAGATCTATGGTGAAATAATGTTAAATATCTTGGGATCTACCTAGACCAAAAATTAATCTTTCGAGAACATATCACTAATACAATAAAAAAATTTAATATTGCGATAAAAATGTTATATCCATTAAATAACAGACATTCAAAACTTAGCATTGGCGTCGGAAGCGGGGGAAAGGGGGGCAGTTGCCCCCACTTTTTTGCTAGATAGACAATTAACAATAAAAAGAAAACTTCAAAAGTTATTCAAAATATCAGTTTTTTTGCGGATGGAAAATATTGCGGATAACCATTTTCTTTCTCTGTGTTTGCAAAAAGATAGAACAAAATGTAGAGTTTCTACTGCAAACCCACCACTTCAGTTTAAAAGCACCCTTTAGTATGGAGCTTAATACTGTAATATTGTAATCGAAGCCTTCAACGGAAAAGTGCCTTCTGAACAAAATCTAAGAACAAAACTAGATCCTTTGCAGATGACTTTGATGTGAGCGACCTCTACGCGCAACTTAAATTGCCGAAGCAATTGCCTGGCCAAACACCTTGAAATTGTAGTGGCATTGTATCCCAATTTGCAAAAAATTCGGATACTGAAAAAAAAAATATTAAATGAAGTTGAAAAACTTATTGCTTTGCTTTTGACTGTGCCTGCATCAGCAGCTTCATCTGAGCGTTTTTTAGTGCACTAAGACAACTTAAAACGTATCTTCGAGCAACTATGACACAGAAACGACTCACTCATGCGGCAAGACGGAACTGATGTTATTCACCACAAAACCAAAGCGCCACAATTTGACCTTCCAAAGCTCAACAACCAACCTCTTACACTATCCAGTAGCGCAAAATATCTAGGTGTCATTCTGGATCCTAAGCTAAGCTGGAAAACTAACATCGAACAAAGGGTCAAGAAGGCCTGCATTACTTTCTACGCCTGCAAAAAAACTTTTGGTAGAAAATGGGGTCTTCAACCAAAAATGTTCTTATGGCTATACACAGCGGTAGTGCGACCTATCTTGGTGTATGGTGGCCTGCACTGAATAAAGCATACAACACAACAAAACTAGCTCGGATCCAGCGATCCGCATGCATAGGTATCACAAGGGGTATCCGCTCATGCCCCACTGATGCACTTAATGTCCTGACACATTTACTCCCCATAGATTTACACATTAAGCTTACTGCAACAAACAGTGCAGTCAGACTCAGAGAGTCGTACAACTGGCGAAATAGACCATATGGACACAGCAACATTCTTAATCCGCTACCTCGGGAACTGATTCCTGGAAAAACGGACTACGACACTCCCAAACTCGACTTCACGAAATCCTTTACAACCAAGTTTCCCACCAGGGTGGAATGGCGCAATGGGGGAATTGATCTAGCCTTCGATGTGTCCTTTTACTTGGATGGCTCCAAGATAGAGTGCGGAGTGGGAGCGGGCATATACTCTGAGAAACTGGGGGTGGTGGACTCTTTTCGTCTACCAAACTCAGCCAGCGTCTTTCAGGCCGAGCTTTTTGCGATAAGAGAAGCTTGTCGCACCCTAAGGAGAGCTAACACCAACCACCTTAACGCAGCTATTCTGACGGATAGCCAAGCTGCCGTTAAATCTTTAGCTGCGATCAGTACCAACTCCAAACTGGTAAGGCAGTGTAAGGATGAACTGGCCCGGCTAAGTCACTAACTTAGCATTACCATAATCTGGGTTCCCGGCCATAGGAATATTTATGGTAATGAAAAGGCGGATGAATTGGCTACGCGGGGTTCTTCCCTTGACGTTTCCAGAGCGGAACCAGTCGAAGTTCCACTGAACACAGTCAAGGGAGGAATTCGTTCTTACTACTTAACCTTAGCCGGTCGTAGATGGAGAGAACTACCAACCTACAACACATCAAGAAAAATATGGCCCCTTTACAACATAGGCAGAACTCAACAGATGCTCTCAAAGCCCCGGAACGACATAGCCAGATTAACGGCTATTATTACGGGTCACTGGTGCATCGGAGTTCATGCCGAGAGAATTGGACTACCTTTCAACACCCACTGTCGCCGCTGCGATGACCCAAATAAAAAAGAAACACTAACACACTTTCTGTGCACCTGCCCGGCCCTGGCCAGGTTCAGACTAACCACGCTTGGCAGGCCCTTCCTCAGCAACCTAGAGGAACTCTCAACAACAAAAATCAACAATCTCCTAACGTTCATCAATCGCACCGGATGGTTATAACCTAGCAGTGCGCTACCCAGTCAACCAACAGAAACACGAGGTTATGGTATCAAAACGACTCACTAGAGCTACTTGGATCCTACTTGCATGTAGAATCACCATCTAAACCAACCAACTCATGCGGCGACTCACTTATACACATTCACAAAGATAAAACCGAAGAATTGAATTCGATGGAGGTGGTGAAAGAGTTTGTTTCTCGCAAGGACAGAAAGAAACATTTTGGAATAATTTAAATTGATATAACTTTTTGTACCTTATTGCATTTAAACCATGTAAAGATATTGCTTTATAAAAGCAACCATTATTTCTTATATTTTCATATTACCATATGAAAGATCCTTTAAAGAATGATCTATAATATTGAAATTGGAAGAACTTTTAAAAAGAATGAAATATTAATATTTTTTATATATTTTTATATTTTTTATTTTAAACTTAAATAAAAAATTTGTGTATTCACATTCATGTTTCTTTGAAGAAATTTTGGTGAACTTTTTTTGCACCACCATTTGTATTGCCCCCCCATTTGTACTGCCCCCCCAGATGAAATTCGCTTCCGACGCGCTTGAGTATAAATAAATATTTAATGCAATTAATTGTGCCGTGTTGTGTTGACAAAAAGTTATTGCAGTTGTCTTCGCCGATTTGCCAAGTTCGTCATTGAATGTTTTGGCCATTTTATCTGAAACGTGCTCTGGAAGGTGCCGCCGACAAGAAGCTTTGGCCAGCATACAAATTGTCTTGCATTCACATAGTCTGCTTCAAGAATATATCGAAGAACATATTCTCACTTTAATCTCACTAAAAGTCATATTAACGTGCAGAAAGACACGAATTTAACAAAATTTGTTTTCATTGCGATTCACCATCAGCTGTTTTTTACAAGAGCGGGGAAACATAATTTTATCATTTTGAGAGAGAAGTGTCAAACTCACTAACACCTCTATTTCTTACACCATGTGCATGATTCAATTACTATAGGTTGTCCATTCATTTGACGTTTACTCACAAGAATGAAGATATACACCCGTAAAATTGAAGAGGAGAGCAAAAGAGTAATTTTTTAATGCCATCAAAGTAATCAGTTGCAGGAATATCATACTTTTTCCTAGTACTAAATACCCAAGGATACATTTCACTGCTGCTTTTTCTACTACGTTCTGTACTGCTTGTTTGTTTTAATAGAAAATTTAAGTGAGTTTTTAAAAAGCTAATTTCAATATTTTGTTGTGCAAATATACTTCCACCGCTGACGGCTTATTGATCCACTGGCACATTATATTTTCGAATTTTATCACCAGAAGAAACTGTTTTGCAAATACCGCACGTTGAAGGCATTATTATTTTAATAATTACAACTTAATAGTCACGATTTATATTTCAATTGAAAAAAAACGGCCCGCAACAAAATTTTAAAACATTTTTCAATAATAATAATTATCAAAGCAATAATTATTATAAACGCAATTTTTTCTTGCTAAAGGCCTGTTTCCAGCTCAAAAGTAAAACATATTTTTCATATAAAAATAGGAAAAGTAAACAAAAAGAAATTTTCGTTTTTAAAAATTTCTTAAAAGTGAATCCAGCTCTTAAGAAAAATTTTTTATTTGTACTACTTTTTTTCAATGAAAATCAGGCACGGAAACACTGTGAATGAAAAGAAATATATGCTCGAGACATTGTTTCTTTAAGTAAAGTTGTGGGAAGTATCTTTACATATATATTTATTTTAGCTATGGTTTGGTGATTGTTTAAGAAAATTATGATGTAAGTGCATTTAAGGTAGAAGTACCGCAGAGTTTATGCAATCCTTGCAAAAGAAAAGATTTAGCAAACTCAAAAATGATTCAAATCCTATGCTTGTGTAGGAATAGGATGTTGAATACAATAACAAATATACTAAATAGTACCCTTACAGATCAATTTTTATTATATTTACTTACTTACTTAGTTGGCGCTACAACCGTATGTCGATCTTGGCCTCATCTAAGAATTTGCGCCAGGCATTTCTGTCTTTCGCTTGATGGCGCCAGTTGGAAATTCCAAGCTTCGTCAGGTTGTCCTCTACTTGGTCTTTCCAACGAAGATGAGGTCGTCCTCTTCTGCGTTGACCGCCGCTGGGTACCGAATCGAATGTTTTCTTCACTGGAGCATCGTCTTTCATGCGCTGAACATGACCAAGCCAGCGAAGCCGCTCGATTTTAATGCGCTTGACTATGTCGATGTCAGCGTTCAGCTCATACAGTTCATCATTCCACCGTATTCGGTACTTGCCATTGACGCAGAAAAAATCTTGAAAATCGGTTACATTGCATGTTTAATCCTTGTTAAAAATCCTTGAATAAAATCTTTCTTTCGTAAACTAAAATTGCATCCTAGTCCAGCAGTAACGAAAATTACTTCGGTCAATTAGATACCATAGCATTATATGGTAAAAGTTATGTGAATTTGGTCCAATAGCCTAGGCTGCCAATGCAAGAACAAAGAAGAGATAGTGTAAAGAAGTAACTATATCCTCAATATAGTTTTTTTTTTCATTCGCTAGTCAACTTAACATGCATTTTCTCTGGGAAGAAGCGAATGCTTTTTTTCTTCTGAATTATTCTGATAATATTATAGAATGCTAACCCGACCCATTGCATAAATGCACCAATACTAAGATTTAAAAAAGGGAAACTTTAACAAAAGGTCCTGGCGAGAGCCATGAGCACTGTTATTAAGAGGCCGCGAGTTGACAAAAAATTATCTAGCTTCTTTATTGGGTACATACTGAAGACAACTGTAGATCCTTTCAGTTTTTCATCCGGTTCCTGAAATAAGCCTTTTATAAGTGGCGACGAACATATTGAAAAAAAACACCCTCTTTTTATGCACTCTCCTCGCCTTATCCAGGTGTCGATTGAGTAATCTAGTTATTCTTTTTTCAACAATTTAGAGGAACTTTTCAACTGCAAAAATAAAAGGCTGTGCGAATACATGTGTCAATCGCTGTGGATACTAATGCCATAGCGTAAGAGGGTGATAACGAACGTCTACGACTCAAGAATGCACAACAAATCAAGACATAAATACCATTCGCAAGAAAATGAATGCTTTTATGTCCATTAGCTCTAAGAAAAAATATTAACTGCAGCTTTAAAAGTAAAGAGAGAACGCTAACGAGATTATATCGTGCGTATTTATTGAATTTTAATTTCGTGGCTGGCGGAAGAACGGAAAGCATCTGAACGTGTTGAAAAAAAATTGCGTCACTCTAACGAATTGTAGCTTTCACGTTATTTACTGAGCGGCATTTGAAGTAAATGGATCTATTTGTCGAGGATATTTAATTAGATATAAAATATGAATGCCTACGCAAACTATTAACCCAACGGAAACAAACAGCACAAAAAAGAACGCGCTGCTAGAGAACGGCAGGGAAGTATAAAAGCATATTCATTCAGCAGCAGACACTCGAGTTTCAAGCGAAGCATCCAAATGTCTTCATTGCCTGCAAATTTTCCTTTGTATTGATTCACAAACCGTTGTGATACGAGCTTGAGCCGTATGAATTAATTTGTTTTTCTGTGCGATTGTGGCTGATGGCGATTCTTATTCGAATGGCAAAAATTACCAATATTCTCATGCGAATACCATTCAAATAAACCGCAAATAAACAACAAACGGCTCGACAGCCTTTTTTTGAAAAAATGTTCTAACAAAAAATAAATAAATTATTTTATTTTTGTGGGATGTCAAATTTACTTGTATACTACTTTTTTGTACTTTAGAAATATATTCAAATATTTCTTAAGTAATTACTTGAGAGCTGGATAGGGGCCTTAACAGCAAAATATAGAATAACTACTTTTTTTTAAATACACAAAACAGTGAAACATAACTTTTTTCATAGAAGACCACAAAACCCTGGTTGTCATTTATATTTGAGAGAGAATATATTTTTGTTTACATATTTACGGGTGTTGTCAAACGAATGGACAACCTGTAATAATTGAATCATGACCATGTGTATGTATGTGGTGACTAGGGCTGCCAGGTTTTTTTTTAAAAGTCGGGATTTTACAAAAAAAAAAAATCGGAACATAAGCAAAAAAATCGGGACAGAGACTCAATCATCCAGTAAGCTTAGAATAACAAAAAAAACTTTAAATACGTTTACTGAAAATCGATTTTTTTGTGTTGTATGTAACATTAAAAAAGAAATTTTATATTTTAAACAAAAGTGAGTGACAGAGAACTCAGATAAATGAATATAGAAACAAAATAAACTTATATTTTTACTAACCCTTATTAATATCTGAAAATTCAAAATTTGTATTTTATAATGTATATTACATAATGAACACATTGTTTTTTTCGTTTTGTTTTCTTTCGTTCATGCTATGTTTGATTGCTAGAAAAGGATGCGATATGTTGAACTTAACGAACATCGTGAGTGAAAATGAGCAAAGCAAAATTAACAATATCCACAAAGAATGATGTTATTGTTTTATTCGCTCCCTTTTTCTTTATTTCACGCACTGTTCGGTTGCTTGAAAAGTATGCGATTCGGTGCAATTAATTAGTGGCGTATTTTACAAAATATTACAAAATAAAATTGTTTTTCAAGAAATCGGGACATTTGGCGTCCCGCGTGAGGTCTTCGCGGGATGCACATTTTTAGGCTGAAAATCGGGACAACCCGCGTGGACATCGGGACCTGGCAGCCCTAGTGGTACCACCAAATACCACCAAATATAAGCACCAACATCACAACATACAAAACACACACTTTACAAAATATTCTTTTACGCATTTATCTACAAAAAAATATTATTTATGTTATAAACACAATTGGAGCTACGGGCGTGCGACGTGTAAGTTCCACTGGCGTGTAGAACTATTGCTGGCGTGTGGAATACAATATTTGGCTATGTTCAGACGACAATCAAATGATTAAGCTAATCCCTTTTTTATTCTTTTTACTCTATTTGACTCATTGATTCAGGTCTTGGGCTTCATCAAAATTTTAACTATGTTTGAAGTTAATTTTCGCTCTCGCATAGTTAATTTTATTAGCTGGAAAAACAAACCACAAATTTGGATTAATTCAATCATTTGATTCTTGTTTGAACACAGCCTTTTTATTTGTTTTTCAATACACGCCTGTCAAATTAGAAAAGAAAAATTTTCCGGCTGAAAGCGTGCTCTGTAGCCGCACGACAAGCTCGGCGTGTGATGTGGATTGTGTTTTTAGCATAAGAAATACATTGTTCTATATTGACAGGCTACACGCCACCCGCCTGCAGCCCCAATTGTGTTTATAACAGGGTTCAGAAATTTTCACACATGTAACAGAAATCTCCAACATAAATGTAAATAAACACTATTTGAAGCACACAACATACAATTTTATTTTCATTTCATTTTTGTGTGTAACGTAGTTATCGTGTTGTTGCTCATCTAACATGAATTCTTCGTTTTAATATTTGCTTGTGCGTCACAAACTCAAACAATGATCGATCTCAACAATTCTCTGTGTTTCAGTTTTACACTTATGTTTGCGTCAAAATTTTCATGTTGGAGAATTCAGGTCTTTGTCAAAACCAAAACAAAGACAATTTTTCCAACATGAACAAGTGGTGTTTGCAAAATTGTCTTTGTTTGTGTCGGTCATTAAGATCGATCACTTACGTCATGTGGCGTAAAAAACAAATGCTGTTCTGGTTGCTGCGCAGCGTATTGAACTGGTTTTTGGCCAAGTGTAGCAAATTTCGGCGTCAATTAGAAAATATTTTTAATTATGAAAATAATAACCTAATCTTTTCAAAAGTTTTAAACGTCATTTATCAGTGTTAAGGGGTCGCTGATTTCGAATCTAAAGTCAGAATTTTAAAATTCAAGATGGTGGATAAGGTTGCCACCTTAATTTTTTGTAGTTTTATCAATTCGGGGCTGGCAAAAAAAATGGTACACCAAAAATGGGTCACTGAATCCGAATCCGTTGTCAGATTTTCCAAATTATAAAATTTTGAAATAATAGGGTTGCCACACAATAATATGTATTTTCAAGAGTTTTAAATATCATTTATCAGTGTTAAGGGGTCGCTGATTTCGAATCTAAAGTCAGAATTTTAAAATTCAAGATGGTGGATAGGGTTGCCACCTTAATTTTTTGTAGTTTTATGAATTCGGGGCTGGCAAAAAAAAATGTTACACCAAAAATGGGTCGCTGAATCCGAATCCGTTGTCAGAATTTCCAAATTATAAAATTTTCGAAATTCAAAATCAGCGACCCCTTAACACTGATAAATGACGTTTAAAACTCTTGATAGACATAATATTAGGTGGTAACCCTATTATTTCAAAATTTTATAATTTGGAAATTCTGACAACGGATTCGGATTCAGCGACCCATTTTTGGTATACCTTTTTTTTTTGCTAGCCCCGAATTCATAAAACTACAAAAAATTAAGCTGGCAACCCTATCCACCATCTTGAATTTTAAAATTCTGACTTAAGATTCGAAATCAGCGACCCCTTAACACTGATAAATGACGTTTAAAACTCTTGAAAAGACATAATATTAGGTGCCAAACCTAGTATTTCAAAATTTTATAATTTGGAAATTCTGACAACGGATTCGGATTCAGCGACCCATTTTTGGTATACCTTTTTTTTTTTGCTAGCCCCGAATTCATAAAACTACAAAAAATTAAGTTGGCAACCCTATCCACCATCTTGAATTTTAAAATTCTGACTTTAGATTCGAAATCAGCGACCCCTTAACACTGATAAATGAAGTTTAAAACTCTTGAAAAGACATATTATTAGGTTATTATTTTCATAATTAAAAATATTTTCTAATTGACGCCGAAATTAGCTTCACTCGGCCAAAAACCAGTTGAATACGCTGCGCAGCAACCAGAACAGCATTTGTTTTTTACGCCACATGACGTAAGTGATCGATCTTAATGACCGACACAAACAAAGACAATTTTGCAAACACCACTTGTTCATGTTGGAAAAATTGTCTTTGTTTTGGTTTTGACAAAGGCCTGAATTCTCCAACATGAACATTTTGACGCAAACATAAGTGTAAAACTGAAACACAGAGAATTGTTGAGATCGATCATTGTTTGAGTTTGTGACGCACAAGCAAATATTAAAACGAAGAATTCATGTTAGATGATCAACAACACGATAACTACGTTACACACAAAAATGAAATGAAAATAAAATTGTTTGTTGTGTGCTTCAAGCAAATGTTTGTGAGTGGAGGTGTGTGAATATTCTGAACCCTGGTTTACAGTGCACCCTAAACAACTGCGCGTTGCGCTGCGTACCCAAGCGCCACGCATTTTTATTTTACGCTTAACCTAAACAAGTGCGCTGCGGAAAGAACTGCTGCTCTCGAACCAGCTCAGTCTGATGGTTTAAAAATCTTAAAGAAACATTTAGAATTGTGTAAAAATCTATTAATATTGCAAATACTTCCATTTGCAATTGAGATTAATTAATTAAAAGCAGCTGATTGCTCTTTGTTCTAATACTTTGGTTTTATGCAGCCAACTTCACATCCGTACGCACTGTCAAAATTGGAAATTCGATTCATGTTGCGGTAGTCCGGTGCGTGTTTCGGTAGGCTTCATACAAAATGTATGTGCATGAGCCGATTTTGACAGTTAAACCACGCACGCGCACTTGTTTAGGGTGGACTGTTATAACATTAAGATTTCCAATTGACTAAACCATTCTTAAAGAATGTGCGTATTATAAAAGCCAACGTTGTTAGCAGTTAATGAAAAATTTATATTATAGACATCCTCTCTTGTCCCTCTACTCCCCCACCATCGCCACAGCAACCACCACCGCCATCAAATCATGCACTGGTAAATGTTTTCAATTATAAAGCAAGCGACTCATTGAAAAAGAACATTTTTTAATTTTGAGTTTCGTCGCTACATTGGCTTAATTTTTTTCCAAAAATTTTGAAGCTGTTTTTATTGCATTTATTGTGCATTTTTCAAATTCTATTGAATTTCTTTTTTTGTTGAAGTAGTTTGAATTGATTTCTTTTTTAACATTTTAAAAGGATTTTTAAAATTATTTTTGTTGTTTTGCTATCTTTAAGGACATGTTGTTTAAAGTTTTGTCGCTTGCGTAAACACATGCATTTAGTAAAGCCCGTATGATACTTCATTATGTTGTCCAATTTTTATTCATTGAAAATGAAACTAGAGCAGTTGAAATAGAGCTAATGCTAAAATTCAAGAAGTGTGAGTGTACGCATATAGTACGAATTGAACACAAAAAATGTGCGACGGACAGCATTTTCAATGCATTGTTTTTACGTTTCTCTCAATTCGTTCGTCGTTAAGTTTCGATCAGTTTCGATCAAATATTAAGTGTCAAAAACAATCTTGAGCTCTTTCTTCCGCAGCCAAGAAGAGCAGAGAGATAAAATAGTCACGTTGCGGAGATGTAAAAAAGTGGCACGATGCATATTTTCATCCTTTTCCAACAATATATATCTGTCTAGTTCACGCTCCACTTCTTTTCAGATTTTGAAATTGGACAAAACAATGAAGTATCATACGGGCTTTAAACAAACAAAATGTTGCTGAAAAGAGGCGCTCTGAAAGCATAAACACATTTACGCAAATACACACACAGCCAAGCACACACACATGCATGTACACAATGCAGTGTTTAATAAATGGTTTTTTTATAAAAGACTGTGTGTGATATTTGGTTGTTGTTTTTGTTGCAATAGTGAATTCTTGTTTGAATAGAGTTGTTGCAGTTGGGGCTTTATTTTGTTTTGAATTCGAATTTTGTTGAGTTGATTTTGTCGTCGCACTGCTGCTGCATATGATGAATTTCATGTAAAAATCGAGATGCATTGAACCCGACCCCCTCAGATATCGATGAAATTTTGTTCATAGCTAAATTTGATTAATACAAACAAACTCTCATTTTTAGAAATGACTGTTTTGCGATTTTTTGGGTGTGACACAGTCACTGTTGCCAGGTTAGGGGATTTCCCCCTAGATTTAGGGGTTTTTTAGCTGGTTTGAGGAATTTTAGGGGAATTAAATCTTTAGGGGATTTTTTAGGGAGATTTTATATTTGCTAGGGGTTTTTTAGGGGTATTTGAAAAATTCACCTTTCAAAAAACATTTTTTTTCTTTTTCTTGTTTTGGAAATCATGGTAGAAATTTCAAGAAAAATTTTTTCGTCCATACTGTGCGAAAACATACAAAAATTAAAAACGAAAGAAGTTGAAATTTGGCTTCTTGTGTATTTCAGCAACACTTATTTGCATGTGTAAAACAGGTATTTACAAAAACAGCTGATTTGGCAGCACTTCAAATAAATTACTTATCATTTCCCACTTCACTTCAAACTCGCTTCGCACTTTATTTGCAATTAATTTCTTGTAAAAATTAAAAACCACAGAAGTATGGGAAAAACTATAGAAAAAAAAGATATGCCCAAAAATATACAAAAAAATGGGAGACGGAGCCTCCTTTTAAAGGTAAAACTTCATTTTAATACCAATTTCACATTAAACAATTGAAAACAACTAAGCAACTGTCTGCGCTTGGCCTAAATATGCGATAAGTTATTTTAATTTATATTTTAGATTGGATCGCACCTGTTTTATTGGATTGCTCACGTGCTTATTGTAAATGGTGCAAAGACAACATATTAGCTCACAAGAAGACGCTTATTGATCATTCAAAGTCCCAAAAACATTTAAATCGGGGCAGAGACGAATCAGAAGTTCAACAAAACAAAAAGATAACAGCGTTCGTTACGAAACCTATTGAAGAACAGAGGAAAGTCGCGGAATTGAAAATTGCTGCTTTTATTGCAGAACATTGCTCAATTAGAACAGTGAACCATTTGGGCGGAGTGATAAAATCCATAGATGAAAAGTCCGAAATTTTATCTTCTATTAAATTACACCGTACTAAGTGCCTTGGACTCATTACGAATGTCATTAGTCCGTGTATGCTAAGTGATTTAGTTGCAGATATAGGTGACTCATATTTTTCAATGATAGTAGATGAAAGCACTACTATAGATACAAAAAAAGTAATGAGTATAATGGTCAGGTATTTTAGCAAAAAAACATTAAAAATTGTAACAACTTTTTATAGATTAATCGAACTTGAAGGCGGAAATCATGAAGCAATGGTTCAGTCATTTAAAAGCGTTTTAGAATCTGATAAAATAGATATAAAGAAATTAATCGGTATTGGTGTTGATGGGGCTAATGTTATGGCAGGGAAATATAATTCGTTTTCATCTAAATTAAAAGTAATAATCCCTCATCTTGTCGTTGTAAAATGTGTGTGCCATTCCCTGCATTTGGCAGCTGAAAAAGCTTTTTTTTCACTTCCAAATTATTGAGATTTTATGATTCGAGAGTCGTATAATTGGTTTTCGAAAAGTACGGAGAGACAAAAAAAATACGCAAACTTGTATAAGCTGATTTCTGACAAGGCTACCAATAAAATAAGCAATTGTCTGGCACGCGGTGGCTTGCACGGTGTGAAGCGATTAAGGTAATTCTTGATCAATATGATACTTTAAAAGTGCATTTTGGCTTAGCTGTTGGTAGAGACAATTCCTACACTGCAGAAAAACTTTTTGAAATGTTTAAAGAAAACTCAAATAGAATTTATTTGACTTTTTTACATCGAATTTTAAATAGAGTGATTTCTGTTAATAAATTATTTCAGGCTGATCAGGTAGATTGTCTTAAGTTATTTGATGACTTACATGACTTATTATTTTCATTTCTTCAAATCATTGTTGTTCCACAAGAACTGTCAAAAGTAAAAAATTCTGATATTTCGCAGTTTAATTTTAAGTTATTTTTAATGCCTTTCTCTTGTGTGGAGTTTGGATACGATTTTAATATTATTGACAAAACTTTAAATGTTGACGTATTAGATCAAATTAAAAAAAACTGTATTAATTTTATAATAAAGTTGTGTGAGCAGTTTAAAAAAGGGTGATATTAAAGATATCGCTGTTCATTTCAAAGAGGTTTGCGAAGATGTGAATGAAACAATAAAAGAGTGGAATCTTTTATCTTTTATAGACGTTAACTTTAGTTCAACTGAATCATTTTGGGTGGAGATTTTTATTATTAAAAATGCATGTAATGAGCAGCGCTATAAGCACATTGTTCAATTAGTTTTCGCTTTATTGTGCATCCCATTTTCGAATGCGGTAGTTGAAAGATCTTTCTCAATTATGAATATTGTGAAAGATAAATTAAGAAATAGAATGTCTGTAAAAACTTCTGACGCAATCCTCCGCGTTCGATATGGGATGACAAATGGATGCATCGATTTTATACCGACCGCAAATATGCTAAAAATGTTTAATTCTGAAAATTTATATGAATCAAAAGAGATTGATGATTATATGTTAGATGTATTCAGCCAGTTCAGTTAGATGAATACCAATATTAATTTAAAAAATTTAATAATTAAATAAGATTTCAATGATCTCATGAAATGTACCTTTTTTATGTTTAATACACATTGTATATGTTAGTTATAATAAGACAACATGAATTAAATGAGTTGTTTGCTTTGTTGTGTATAAATTTTTTGTAATGTACATTTATAAAATGTATCTACAATGTTTTTAATATACTTTTCTTTTAATAAAAAACTTGATATTTCAATTTTTAACAAAAGTTATTTACAATTGCATTTTTGCATGTTTTTCGAAAAATTTTTAGGGGAATTTTAGGGGGATTTGAAATCCAATCTAGGGGTAAATGATGAGAGGCACCTGGCAACACTGGACACAGTGGGAAAGTTTTCGAAAAAACGCGAAAATGGTCAAAAAGAGCTCCATTTAAACTACAATAACTCAGAATCGGCTGAACCGATTTCCATGATCTTGGTATCATTAAAAAGATATTTTAACAGGCTTTATGACACGTTTTATGGCACAAAAAAAATTACACTGTAAAACATTTATAAAAAAAAGAAAATTTTAACTAACGAAAAATCCAAAAAGATCAAGGGTTTTTTTACAGTGTATTACTTTTTTAGAAAGGTTTATCCTTCACCTATACCATATCAAAAAATAAAAATGGGTTCTTTTTAGTTTTTTTTATATAATTTTTTAAGTAGTATCACTTCTAGTAATTGCCCTTATATTTTATATTTACAGGTAAAATAAATAAACATAGTCCTAGGAAAATTATGAATATGTTTTAACACCAATTTTTTAAGTAGTGTCACTTCTAGTAACACGTACCGAAAGTTTTCGAAATAATTCGAATAACAGCGAAAATATCAGGTCACATTCTTACACATTTACAAAATAGTTCAACAATTATAACATTTTTTAAATGTTTACAAATAAAAAACCATCAAAAATTGTTTATATTATTTGCCATGTTTTTATTAATTTGTGTTTTATTTTATTTACATTTTTTTTAAGTTAATTATTTGTAAGAAATTTTGCGCTGCTCAAATTTGGCACAGTCAGAATATCTGCGCACATGTACAAAAGTTTCATTTATCGGAATGAATGAATGAAAGCCTTGAGTTCCTGTTATAGTTTGATCTTCTTTATATCTTGAAAATAGCTTTTCTTTAACGTTGTTGTATTCGTCAGCATCTGCGTAAGCAACTTGTATGGTAGTCTTATATGTTTCTGATGCCCAGTGATAGAGTTGCCTCGTTGTCTGGATTTCATTTTTATTTGCAACTAGCTGAAACCCGGCGCGTTGCTGCCACTCTCCCTATTCAAACGCCCATAAAATGTTATCAGTTAAACAGCATGTCTAAATTGAGGTCAAATACTGAATTCTGAGACTGTGCGACCTATATCCACAAAGCTATTCGATATAACAAATTTGGGTTGTATAGGAAGTGCCACTCTCTCTTCATCACCGCTAATAGAATGTAATCAATTAAACTGGATGTCTACATGGAGGTCGAATACCGAATTCCAAAACTGTGCGACATATAACTCCAAAACTATTCGATAGCACAAATTTTGATTGTATGGGAGGTGCCACTCTCCTTTTCCCTACGCCCATAAAATTTTAGCAATGAAACTGCATGAGTACATTGAGGTCGAATACTGAATTTTAAGGCTGAGTTACCTATAACTCCAAATCTATTCGGTATCGCAAATTTGGGTTAAATTGGAGGTGTCACGCCCCCCCGACAAACTCTAAAAAATTTTATCAGTAAATCTGCAAGCGTAAATTTTGGTCGAATACTGAGTTCCGACGCTGTGCGACCTTGAACTACAAAGCTATTCGATATCACAAATTTTCGTTGTATGGGAGGTGGCACTCCCCCTTGATCAACGCTCATAAAATATAATCAATGAAACTGCATGTGTACATTGAGGTCCAATACTGAATTCCAAAGCTGTGAGACCTATAACCCCAATGCTATTTGATATCTCTAATTTGGGTTAAATAGGAGGTTTCACGCCCCCTTGTCGTACGCCCATAAAATGTAATTAATGAAACTGCATGTATAAATTGGGGCCGAATACTGAATTCTGACGCTGATATTCAATATCGCAAATTTACGTTAAATGGGAGGTGCCACGCCCCTCTTACCAATGAACATAGATTGAATCAATGAAACTGCATGTGTATATTGAGGTCGAATACTGAATTTCGGCGTTTTACGACTTATAACTCTAAAACTATTTGATAGCACAAAGTTGGGTTGTATGGGAAGTGCCACTCCCCTTTGCCCTACGACGACAAAATGTAAGTATTGAAAATGCATGTATAAATTTAGGTCGAATACCGAATTCTTACGCTGTCAACCTATAACTTCAAAGCAATACGATATCGCAAATTTGGGTTGTATGGGAGATGTCACGCCTCCCTGTCCAACGCCCATAAAATAAAACCATTGAAACTGCATGTGTAAATTGAGGTCAAAAACTGAATTCCAAAGATGAATTCCTATAACTTCAAAGCTATTCGATATCACAAATTTGGGTTGTATCGGAGGTGCCCCTCCCCCTTGTCCACTCCCATAAAATTTCATCACAGAATCGGTACGTCTAAATTGTGGTCGAATACCGAATTTCTAAGCTGTGCGACCCATAACTCTAACTAAAGATATTCGATAACAACAATTTTTTATTTATATGTGGGAGGTAAAAGGGGGTGTGGCATTGCCCCTTAAACCATCTCGTACTCAAAGCAAAGCGTACTTACAAAATTTGAGCTCAATCGGACCAATGGTTTCGAAGTATTTTGATATTTTCTTTAAAGTAGGCGTAGATGAATTGTGACCACGCCCATTTTTTCAAAGTTAATTATAGTTATCATACGAACTTATTTACTAAATTTTAATTTCATACGACCAAAACCGTCTTAAATACAGCATTTTTATTGATTTGTGGGCGACAAAAGGGGGTGTGGTACAAAACCTGCAAAGATACACACATGCAATTTCTTATGTGCACCCTCCACACAGACCCCAATCACCCCTGAAAATTTCATTGAAATCGGGCAAGCCGTCTAGGAGGAGTATGCGAACAGGAAGTTTTGCCACTTAATTTTATATATGTATATAGATATCAAAACAGTGGGCGCAAAAGTGGGCGTGGTCAATTTTTCTTTCAGTAAACACTTAAATTGGATTACTACGAACATTTGAAAAAAAAGTTATCCAAATCGGTCCAGCCGTTTTCCGATTTTAGATAAATTGAAAAAAGTGGGCGCAAAAGTGGGCGTGGTCAATTTTTCTTTCCGACAAAACTTAAATTGGATTACTATGAACATTAAAAAAAAAATTATCCAAATCGGTCCAGCCGTTTTCCGATTTTAGATAAATCAAAAAAAGTGGGCGCAAAGTGGGCGTGGTCAATTTTTCTTTCCGTAAAAACCTAAGTTGGACTATTACGAAAATCTAAAAAAAAAATTATCCAAATCGGTCCAGCCGTTCTCAACTGATGCAATTACCAACGAACGACATTTGATTTTTATTTATATAGATACTATAATTTCGAGCACCTCTCTTCAATGTTCCTCCGATTCCATCACATGCAGATTTTCCGTGACTGGTAGCATAAAAGTGCCATTCAGCGTCAATACCAAAATCAGATTTGTGATGGCATAAATTAATGAAGTTATATTTATTTTTATATTGTGCTCCTGCACCATCTGATACGTAAATGATTTTATTAATATTGTTGGTTATATTGGCCTTCACGAACTGTATCATTTTTTAAATATATAGATGAACTGCTATACTATCATGGGTATTGCAATCAGATATTATGGCGAAGCTTTTGAGTTAATTTATCGTTATCTGAAAATAAACAAACAAAAGGAAAAAAACAAATAAATAAAAAATATTAAATATTTTGATGAGTGTGGATGGATGTGTTTACTAATACCAAAATATCAAAATAATTACCTTTGTAATAAATAACGAACGGATGTATTGTAGCCTGATCATTATTCCAATGGTATCCTTGCACGGCATCTTGTACAAAAAATTCATAATTTTCAGTAAAGTCCATTTGAATTAACATTTCTCCTGATAACAGCGCCGCTCTTTTATTGCTGATAAATTCAGATTGTCGCTTTGCTATGAAATGGTGCGGAATCAGAACTTTGATGTGTTTAGTAAAATCGCTGACTAATGATTCTGGGTTGGTGGTTAACGTTTCCAGAACACATCTAATCGTTGTATTCCACTTTTTGTATATAATTTCTTCAGTTTGGTTATTTTCAAAATGTTTTAGCATATGCGTGTTTAGATTATTTAAATTTTTGATGCAGTGACCACACATTGAAATGCAACACTCGCTTTTTTCTATGTCACCATTACAAACAACGAATTTGAGAACATCTTTGTAGTCGGTAAATGTGCATTCTATTTCAATACAAATTGATTTTTAGCCACTTTTTTCAAACATCAATTTCATATTCTGATGCAATGTGCATACACAGATATTTTGCTGGTTTCCAACTAAAAGTTTCATACAATTTTTTGGCCTTAACATTGTAAATTTTGTAAAACCCACTTTGGCCAAGGGATGTTTTTTTAAAATTCGTAGTAAGATTCGCGTAGTGAAGATAACATCAGTCTTTTTTGAACTTTTTCACGTAAGTTTAATTGAATCTTGCGATCCTGGCATCATTCGGCTAATTTCATCATCTTCATAAAATAACTTGACTGTGCTTAGAGTTTCGGTTGGTAAACTACGTGTGCTCATTTTTAAAAGATTGATATCTGCAAACTTCGTTTTATTCCTTTGGATATCTTTACTTTTTTTGATACAATCGTGAGATATATATATCATCCCCAAAACGATCTTAATTTCTGCGTGACTCATATTGATTGGTAAGAGAGATAAAAGTTTTTGCTTTTCCAAAGGATTTGAGCTGTTCTCTATTTGATATTTGATGTTTTGCAAAATTTCTTCGTAAATGGCTTTGACGTTTTCAAGTTGCGCTGACAAATCAGACAATGGATCAGCTCCAAGTGAATCTGCTACATTTTAAAAAATTTGCAGTGGTTTTCTATTTCTGTATGCATCTCGTTTGATATATTTCCTATTTGACATTTGATTTGGTAGATGAGGAATAATATGATCATTTATATTTTCAATGAGTTCGTTGCTTTCGATGTTTGCATTACGGCTGGTACAAGTTGGAAGTTCATTCAATTCTTCGCTAATTTCATCGCTGGGCGTTGTTGGTAAATAATTTGAGACTTCATTCTGCTCCACGTTGGATTCATTACGACTGCGCGCTTTTCTCAGTGTATTCCGGCAAGTTTCGCAAATACGGCTACAATGAATGCTGGCGACAGCTGGAAAATATTCAATTATATTTGCAGCCTCGTTTTCACTTATTTTACGAAGCGAAGCGCAACACTTATTAGATATTTTTATGCATCTGTACTTATTGTTTGAATTCATATTCACTCAAATTTTTAAAATATACGCGTAAAAATTGTAATGGGATATCTTGGCTTCTCGAAACTGTTTATAATTATGAATTTCGGTACGTTCATCAGGTTCATTTATATAGCAATTTTTAAGGCAAGCAAGAACTTTTTGGGGTTAAAACATATTCATAATTTTCCTGGGACAATGTTTATTTATTTTACCTGTAAATATAAAATATAAGGGCAATTACTAGAAGTGACACTACTTAAAAAAATAATATAAAAAAAACTAAAAAAGAACCCATTTTTATTTTTTGATATGGTATAGGTGAAGGATAAACCTTTCTAAAAAAGTAATACACTGTAAAAAAACCCTTGATCTTTTTGGATTTTTCGTTAGTTAAAATTTTCTTTTTTTTATAAATTTTTTACAGTGTAATTTTTTTTGTGCCATAAAACGTGTCATAAAGCCTGTTAAAATATCTTTTTAATGATACCAAGATCATGGAAATCGGTTCAGCCGATTCTGAGTTATTGTAGTTTAAATGGAGCTCTTTTTGACCATTTTCGCGTTTTTTCGAAAACTTTCCCACTGTGCCACGCCCAAAAAATCGCAAAACAGTCATTTCTAAAAATGAGAGTTTGTTTGTATTGATCAAATTTAGCTATGAACAAAATTTCATCGATATCTGAGGTGGTCGGGTTCAAAATTTCAGTTTTATCTCGATTTTTAAATGAAATTCATCATATATGTTTCTCTGCTTGTTCTAACTGCCACACTCTTCTTCTTCTTCTTCTTCTTCTTCTTCTCTTTTTCTATTACTTTCACTTCCTCACACGGTCTGTTCCTTTTTCTCTTCTCTAAATTGCGCTTTTAATAGGTATTTTGATTTGTTTTTGTGTTGTTTTGTAGCGACGTCTAAATTTACACACACGACGCCCCACACCACCGCCTCCGCTAAGGCACATGCGCATGTTTGGGATTTTGCATGGAATTTAGCATAAAAATTTGCAATTTGATCGTATCGCACCGGTATTGAATCCAGTATTCCAGTAAAACTAAAATTGATCTGCGAACGTTGTTTCTCTTAGAGTAAATCGCCAGAC
Source organism: Dichetophora obliterata (assembly GCA_963920525.1). Lineage (NCBI taxonomy): Eukaryota > Metazoa > Arthropoda > Insecta > Diptera > Sciomyzidae > Dichetophora > Dichetophora obliterata. The sequence continues at coordinate 79,068,378 of OY986438.1, forward strand.
AAGTGGGTGACAACATTCGATTGAAACTCAGTAGAATTGGGATCAGAGTGATTGACAACGAGATGATTGCAAAATTGTGCAATCTGCAAGAAGACGGTTGCTTCGCGATCCAACTTTCTAGGTATCTTCAACAAGGACAACGTCATGTTTTCATTGTCGCGTTGAGCACGCATATGACGATTACCATGTTTGAACTCTTACTCCAGCCAGCATATTACGTTGCGTGCATTTTTGCTACGGTGCTACGGGATGAGCACAATGAATTTTTTGCTTTTGACCAAATTCTTAACGATGCCATTGTATTCTGTCAGAGCTTTAGCATCAACAACAACGAATGGTGTCATAATCATGATCAGGGGATCTATGCGTAGCTTTTCCTCCAATGTCTCGACCTCATTCTTAAGCCATAATTTGCCCATAATTTCACATTTTTTATTCATTGCCTCGGAACGTTCCTCATCGGCACTGCTGCTGGACTGTAACTTCTCGCCAACAGTTGAGGTGCCGCCACCACCGCCACTGCTAATGCCACTCACACCACCGTTTTTTTCCGTATTGCGATTGCGAAGATAACCCTTACGTGGAATTTTCTTGCACTCTTCCACAGGTGACTCAATACCACCACATATAAACACCAACATCACAACATACAAAACACATACTTTACAAAATATTCACTTACACATTTATCTAAAAAAAATTATTATTTAAGATTTCAGAAATTGTCATTATTTATAAATCAAAAATTTTTGTATTTTAATTCAGTATAAAATTTGTATTTAATACATAAAACATAAAAAATAAATGTTTAAAAAAGAAATTAAATTTAAATAAAATAGATAAAACAAAAATAATTTGTGAACCACCACAACTTTTATTGTGTTAACCACATGCATATAATAAGTTCTAATCTTTGCTGTATTTGTACCAGGGTTGGATTTTTCAGTACAATTGTACTCATTCAGTACAAGTTCATTAAAAAAGTACGTGAGTACCACGAAGACATTTTTAATACCATTCTCTTGATTCTTCTCTGATCATTCTCTTGATTTTTATCATATTGACTTGATCTTTCGTTCCTTTTTTTTAATTTCATAAAGTTTTCAGTGAGGGTATACACTTCACTTCGTAATTTTCCGAAATCGCAAATTTACGAAAATTTCAGTGCAATTGTTGTTGTACTGGTTTTCCGAAGATTGCTTAAATTTAATCATCTATTGAGTTGATTAAAAATAATCGTCGGAAATTTGCGAAGAAAAGATGTGTTCAGTGAGCACAAGCAACTGTGTTTCATAAGAAAAAATTAACATCCTGAAAGGTCTTCTTCAAAAAGTTTTCATATAATTTAGTTTTTTACTTATTTTCTTAATTTTTCACAATTAAATGGCAACAACAAATGTTTCAATATATTAACAGTTTGCACGTTGTCAGTTTGACAAATATTTTTTTAAAAAATTGAAAAACAGTTGCTCACTTCAACTCGTCGTAAGTTTGCGATTTCGGAAAATTACAGAGTAAAGTGTATACCCTAAGTGTCTTTTTTGTGGAAATTTATTAATTTCACATTCTTCAGCAAACGTTTTAAGAATAGTGGTATACACTTCACTTCGTAATTTTCTGAAAGCGGAAATTTAAGAAAATTGTTGTGCTGATTTTCCGAAGATTGCTTAAATTTAATCATGATACAAAGAACTACAGATCAAGTATTGCGCATGTCCGCCATCTTTGCTGTGACGTGCAAGGTGCTCCTTGGTTAAAACGTAGTCACAATTTATTCATAGGGTATAAAGATTTTAAAATGCCTACATTTTCTTATGAAAACTTGTTTTACTGATATGAAATAAATTTTGTTATATAAAGCACATGTCCAAAATAAAGTAAATATATTTTTTAGTACTGTTTGTGAAGAAAAATTTGCATATTTTGTAGGGGTGCTTTTCCCCTTTTTACCGATTTACACAAAAAGCGGCTACGTTGCTTGATGTGCTTGACAGAATTTTGACTGTTTGTTCGTTTTCATTTTGCTTTCTTCGTCCCTCTTCGACATTTTCTTTTGAATGTATTCATCAAGTGTCACATTTGACGAGCACCGATGACGAGGTGCGCAGTAAATTTTGTTTGTTGCGCCGGGAATACTTTACCTGTAGCTCTTTGTATAATGAAATTTAATCATCTTTTGAGTTGAGCGAAGAAAAGATGTGTTCAGTGTGCACACCAGAGAACTGCAATGAGTATCCGACAGAATTCGGATACTCAAATCATACCCGAGTGTCGTGCTGTTCTCAACGTTATCCATACTTAGTAATATGTGTAAAATAATCATAGGCATTCGGCTCATTAGCATTTCTTCGGGTATAAGTGCATTCTCATATTCGAGAGCGGCGTGATCCGATCCACTTCGAGCCGTTTTTAATGAGTGCGTTGAGTCAGTTTATTACAAAGGCGCTAGATCCGAATGTATTTTGAGTGTGCTCTGAGTACTGCTCCTTCTCTGCCAACGTCTCTCAGCGCTATTTAGTTTTTTTTTTGCTTCTGCACTTTTCGTAAGTACATATCTGCAGGCCATGTGAGCTCTCATTTTTTGTTTGTTTTTTCTCGAAAACTCGTTCTTGGTATTTTATTGTTGCACTCTATGGAGAAAAAACAATAACAACGCTTGTGATTTTGGTTTATTAGACATAAACAAAAATAAAACAAAATCAAAAGGCCGGCGCACAGTGGTTGAAAGTTGGAAATAAATACCAAAACTGATAACCTCTTTATGTGAATTTTTTTTCTTTGCGTTGTTTAAGAATATTCTAACTAGAATGATTCTAAAATATTTATCAGAAATATATATAAGTTTTCTGTTAGACGCCTTAAAATACGATTGATGTAAAAATTTTTGAAAAAATTTCGTAGAATATTGATATTTTTCAAGAGTTACTACAGACAATTGAGAAAATGTATTGCACTCTGGTTTTATTTTAAGTACAAAAAGCATTATTGAAAAAGTTTTTTGCATACTTGAAAAAAAATTTTTATTTTTGCAATAAATTTCTTAGGCAAAGTTGATATGACAAAAAAACGTACATTTATTTTTTTTTTTTTTTTTTTTTTTTTTTTTTTTTTTAGCAGAATAAAACATAATGATCTTCAAATGTCGGTTCGTTTGAATTTTTTGAACAGAGCAGACTGTTTTTTCTTCTCAAATTTTTTTAATAAAAAAAAAATAATTGTGAAAAAATTTTAAAATCACATTAATCAAATCTATCAAAAAATATCTAATTATTTATTGCTGTACATCGCTATTAGTTGCTGTTAAAAAAAAAGAATCCGAATATAAAGCCGTACGAGCTTCACCGCATGGACTTTAAGTCCAAACAAAGCGGACTTTCTTCCCGCAAAACAAAAAAGCCACCGGACAAGACTCCGACCAGACCAGCTGTTTCAGCTGCTGATGCTGACCGTGTGACTGCTGCTAATGCTGTTAACTGCTCACCTCCTGATACAACAGCTCTTTCTGATGTTGCTAACTGTTCTCATCCTCCTGCTTCTTTTGTGTATGTTGCTGATGCTCTCCGTCCGTCTTTTGCTTGTGCAGCTAACGGTACACCTTCGGTCGCTAGCGTCCATCTGACTCCCGCTACTACTGCTGCTTGTCCTGTTAATATCATGTTGCAATCCACGCCTTCTGAGCTAAACCCCACTCCTGAGCAATCTATGGATTTTACTGATTCGCCGACTCCGGGAACTTTAAATGCTGCAGAAGAGGACTCTTCTCTTAGAAGCCAAAAACGCATAAAAAGGACGAATTCTGGTATTGCCAAATCATCGAAGATCCCAAATACAGCTTCACAAAACAGGTTTGAGTTGTTGGCCGATTTAACTTTTGATAATATTTCTAACAATAATAATATAGTAAATGCTCCTATTGTTAATACACCTAATGTTAATGTTTCTAATGTTAATGCTTCTAATGTTAATGTTAATCATAAAACGGGTAGATTTCCAGGGCCACTTCCGAAGACTACAAAATTTTGTCCACCAATTTTCTTATTTAATTTAGATGTTAATAAATTGATTAGCCAATTAAATACTAAGATCCCTAAAATAGAATTTAAAGTAGTTAATGTAAACAAATTTAAATCCAAAATATTTTTTAAAGAGCTCTCAGTACATAATGAGATGATGGAGCTATTAAAAAGTAAGGGAATTCAATCTTATTCTTTTACACCGCCAGAGCTTAGGCAGCCTTCATTGATATTAAGGGGGCTTTTCTATAAAACCGATCTTAATGATATTAAAAATGACATAGATAGTCAGGTACCAAACGTTGTTGCGAATATCTCTAAATTTTATACGCGTAATTCAAAACTTAACAATATTGAAACCAGCCTCTTCTTGGTCACGTTAGTTCCAGGTGGCGAAATTAAAAACATAAATCGTATTAAATTCATTTTAAATCAAGTGGTCACCTGGGAAGCGCCCAGATCCAAAAACAAAATTATGCAATGTAAACGATGTCAATCCTGGGGCCACTCGGCAAAAAATTGTAACAAAAAATTTGCATGTGTTAAGTGCAATGAAGATCACGAACCAGGAATGTGTGCTAGACTACTTCAAGACCAGGCCGAGCCATTTTGTGTTAATTGTAAACAGTTTGGACATCCCTCCAACTATAGAGGTTGCTCAACTTACAAATCATATCTTAAGAAGAAAAAAGAGTTACTATTTGAAAACAAAAAAAGAATGTTTACAGCTGAAAAAAATGTTGCCTCAGCGACACGTTCCTTTTCTCATTTAACACCTGGTAAATCTTACGCTAGTAATTTTTATTCTGATACACCTAATTCTAAAGTCTCCTTGACTAAAAGACCTCCTCCTCTCATTGAAGAATTCCTTAATTTAGCCTGCTATTTCCAGGTTCCCACCTTAACTTCTCTAGAAGAAAAAATTAAAAAATTCATTTTTACTTATAAATCACTGCCAATAGAAGATGCAAAATCCGAGTATACTTTGCTTCTCAAAGAAGTCCTCATGTGTTATGGTCCATAATTCACTTTCCTTTCTCACTTATAATGTCAGATCTTTGATAAATAAAAGTCGGAAAGTTGATTTACTTTCAACTCTGAATCGAAATCGAATCGATATAGCGTTCATACAAGAAACACATATCTCATTCAAGAACAAAATCAACATGGACAATTATAATTTTATTCACCACTGCTCACCTCCTGGTATTGGTATTTTAATTAAATCTCACATGAAATATACTCCTATTACTATTCCAGATTTAAACTTTCCAAATGTTTTTATAATGATTTATATAACTGTAGACTCGGTTCCAAAAAAAATTTTACTAGGAAGCATATATTTTCCTTCCTTTGCACCAACTTTAAGAATGTTTCACGCTCTCTCTTTAATCAAAAATTTCTCCCGTGATTTTGATGGCACTGTTTTTGGAGGCGATTTCAATGCGAAAAACATGGCGTGGGGAGACTTATTTGATAATATAAATGGAAAGACTCTAAATAATTGGGTTCAGAATTCAGCTCTTGACTTTCATAGACTCTGTGACGAAAGCCCCTCATACCCAAACGGATCATCCTTTCTTGATCATTTTATTGTAAGCTCAAATCTGATTGACCTCATAAATATAAATTTTTCAGTTTCAAGTCTGCCTTCCCTCTCAGACCATTTTCCTTTATACCTCAAAATTAAAGTTCCTAATCTTGACTTTATAATAAATACTCCTAGAACTCTCACCTCTTATAAAAACACTAACTGGGACAGCTTTCGTGAAGATTTAAATTTAACTATAGAAAACATTACTCCCCCTTTTATCAGAAATCTGTCAAACTCTGAAATTGATCAGTCAATAGACATCCTTACAACCTCAATTCTCTCTGTAACCAAAGATCACACAGAACAAATAGTACTTAAAGATAACCATTTTCTTCTTCTTCCAAATAATATTAAAAACCTCTACAAACTAAAGCATCAATGGCAAAAAAACTTGAAAAAAATTTACCATCGAAACTTCAATCGTAAAAGTAATGAATACAATCTTATCTCAACTCAAATAAAATTATTAAACATCATGATCAAAAATCAGGTTAATGCACATCAAGCTACATTACTCAATCAAAAACTTTCAAAAATCCAACCTGGCCCATTTGCATATAAAGAACTCTTCAAATTTTTAAAAAAAGACAATAATAAATTCTGTAGCAAAATCCTCTTAGATAATATCATCATCCGAGACAGTTATCAAATTGCAGATGCTTTTAAAAATCGGTACACAGACATCTACAGAGAGAATATCCCCGACACAGCTAATTTTGAACTTATAGATTCCTCTATTGATAGAGTTCTTTCAAATTGTCACAATCCTATTTTTATTTTTAACAGCAACTTTACATCGATTCAAAATTACCCGAATACTCATTTTACTAACCCTGAAAACCTTGAAAATATAGTTAAATTATCAAATTCAAAAAAATCAGCTGGTCCGGACTTAATTTCAAATTACATAATCAAAAAACTTCCTAGTTCAGTATTCACGGTTCTTTCAATTATCTTTAACAATTGTATTAATAATGGTTATTTCCCTCTAAAATGGAAATCTGCTTATATTATACCTATAAAGAAAAAACCACGATCCTTCGAATTAAATAACTTTAGACCAATATCCTTGTTATCTAATTTTGGAAAACTACTTGAAAAAGTTATTAAGCTAAAAATGGACGAAAACATAAATTTTGATTATATTCCTAACCAACAATTTGGTTTTAAGAAAGGTCATTCGACTGTTAATGCTCTTCTCAAACTTCATGACGATATCGTATGTAACTTAAGAGAACAATCCTGCACCGTCATAGTATCTCTTGACATTGAAAAAGCCTTCGATAGAGCTTTTCATAAAGGTATTTTATACAAATTAATAAACATTGGTTTCGATCCTTTTATTATAAAAATTTTGTTTAGTTTTCTTTCCGATAGGACTTTTAAAATTCATCTTAATGAAGTTAATTCAGAAATAGGTCTAATTAAAAGTGGAGTCCCTCAAGGGGCCATACTTGCTCCATTCCTGTATAATATCCTTATACATGACTTTCCACATGAGATAAATGACAGCAAAAGCATCCTTTATGCCGATGACTCCTTAATATACGCCCATAACAAATCCCCAATTGATGCACTGCATTCAGTCAATCATCACTTAAATAATAAATTGTTCTAACTTTGACCTTAAGCTCAATAAACGATTTTAAACTATCAAACAACTAGAATTTGTATTTAAAATCAAGTATGATTTAAACTATCAAACATTTAGAATTTGTATTTAAATCATATAAAGTCAACATAATTAATATAGAGGTCATTTAGAAAAAACTTTAATCAAATGGTAGAGCTCGACCAAACGGAAACAGCTGAAAACAAAATCAGCAAAAATTCTAAAAACAACTTCAGTAAACATGCTTTGTTAGTGCAGACTTCCAGCAGGCTGTTGGACTACATATAATAACATAAGCATAGAAACTAAAGTAAAACAGAAATACAACAACAAATGTGACATTATGAAATGGAGGAAAAACTGAGAAATTGACGCTTCAAATCTCATCGCCCCGATGGTGCAGTGCGTTAGCGCGCGCTTGCACGGGTATCACAAAGATTTCTGATGACGCTTTTAGCAGAGTAGAAATTGCAATCAGATCAGCTAGTGATTTTTTCCTTTTCATATTGAAAAAACTTTGTTGTTGTTGTTGTTTCTTTGGAAAAATTCGTTAGAACAATTAATTGTTCTAACTTTGACCTTAAGCTCAATAAACGATTTTAAACTATCAAACAACTAGAATTTGTATTTAAAATCAAGTATGATTTAAACTATCAAACATTTAGAATTTGTATTTAAATCATATAAAGTCAACATAATTAATATAGAGGTCATTTAGAAAAAACTTTAATCAAATGGTAGAGCTCGACCAAACGGAAACAGCTGAAAACAAAATCAGCAAAAATTCTAAAAACAACTTCAGTAAACATGCTTTGTTAGTGCAGACTTCCAGCAGGCTGTTGGACTACATATAATAACATAAGCATAGAAACTAAAGTAAAACAGAAATACAACAACAAATGTGACATTATGAAATGGAGGAAAAACTGAGAAATTGACGCTTCAAATCTCATCGCCCCGATGGTGCAGTGCGTTAGCGCGCGCTTGCACGGGTATCACAAAGATTTCTGATGACGCTTTTAGCAGAGTAGAAATTGCAATCAGATCAGCTAGTGATTTTTTCCTTTTCATATTGAAAAAACTTTGTTGTTGTTTTTTTTTCTTTGGAAAAATTCGTTAGAACAATTAATTGTTCTAACTTTGACCTTAAGCTCAATAAACGATTTTAAACTATCAAACAACTAGAATTTGTATTTAAAATCAAGTATGATTTAAACTATCAAACATTTAGAATTTGTATTTAAATCATATAAAGTCAACATAATTAATATAGAGGTCATTTAGAAAAAACTTTAATCAAATGGTAGAGCTCGACCAAACGGAAACAGCTGAAAACAAAATCAGCAAAAATTCTAAAAACAACTTCAGTAAACATGCTTTGTTAGTGCAGACTTCCAGCAGGCTGTTGGACTACATATAATAACATAAGCATAGAAACTAAAGTAAAACAGAAATACAACAACAAATGTGACATTATGAAATGGAGGAAAAACTGAGAAATTGACGCTTCAAATCTCATCGCCCCGATGGTGCAGTGCGTTAGCGCGCGCTTGCACGGGTATCACAAAGATTTCTGATGACGCTTTTAGCAGAGTAGAAATTGCAATCAGATCAGCTAGTGATTTTTTCCTTTTCATATTGAAAAAACTTTGTTGTTGTTGTTGTTTCTTTGGAAAAATTCGTTAGAACAATTAATTGTTCTAACTTTGACCTTAAGCTCAATAAACGATTTTAAACTATCAAACAACTAGAATTTGTATTTAAAATCAAGTATGATTTAAACTATCAAACATTTAGAATTTGTATTTAAATCATATAAAGTCAACATAATTAATATAGAGGTCATTTAGAAAAAACTTTAATCAAATGGTAGAGCTCGACCAAACGGAAACAGCTGAAAACAAAATCAGCAAAAATTCTAAAAACAACTTCAGTAAACATGCTTTGTTAGTGCAGACTTCCAGCAGGCTGTTGGACTACATATAATAACATAAGCATAGAAACTAAAGTAAAACAGAAATACAACAACAAATGTGACATTATGAAATGGAGGAAAAACTGAGAAATTGACGCTTCAAATCTCATCGCCCCGATGGTGCAGTGCGTTAGCGCGCGCTTGCACGGGTATCACAAAGATTTCTGATGACGCTTTTAGCAGAGTAGAAATTGCAATCAGATCAGCTAGTGATTTTTTCCTTTTCATATTGAAAAAACTTTGTTGTTGTTGTTGTTTCTTTGGAAAAATTCGTTAGAACAATTAATTGTTCTAACTTTGACCTTAAGCTCAATAAACGATTTTAAACTATCAAACAACTAGAATTTGTATTTAAAATCAAGTATGATTTAAACTATCAAACATTTAGAATTTGTATTTAAATCATATAAAGTCAACATAATTAATATAGAGGTCATTTAGAAAAAACTTTAATCAAATGGTAGAGCTCGACCAAACGGAAACAGCTGAAAACAAAATCAGCAAAAATTCTAAAAACAACTTCAGTAAACATGCTTTGTTAGTGCAGACTTCCAGCAGGCTGTTGGACTACATATAATAACATAAGCATAGAAACTAAAGTAAAACAGAAATACAACAACAAATGTGACATTATGAAATGGAGGAAAAACTGAGAAATTGACGCTTCAAATCTCATCGCCCCGATGGTGCAGTGCGTTAGCGCGCGCTTGCACGGGTATCACAAAGATTTCTGATGACGCTTTTAGCAGAGTAGAAATTGCAATCAGATCAGCTAGTGATTTTTTCCTTTTCATATTGAAAAAACTTTGTTGTTGTTGTTGTTTCTTTGGAAAAATTCGTTAGAACAATTAATTGTTCTAACTTTGACCTTAAGCTCAATAAACGATTTTAAACTATCAAACAACTAGAATTTGTATTTAAAATCAAGTATGATTTAAACTATCAAACATTTAGAATTTGTATTTAAATCATATAAAGTCAACATAATTAATATAGAGGTCATTTAGAAAAAACTTTAATCAAATGGTAGAGCTCGACCAAACGGAAACAGCTGAAAACAAAATCAGCAAAAATTCTAAAAACAACTTCAGTAAACATGCTTTGTTAGTGCAGACTTCCAGCAGGCTGTTGGACTACATATAATAACATAAGCATAGAAACTAAAGTAAAACAGAAATACAACAACAAATGTGACATTATGAAATGGAGGAAAAACTGAGAAATTGACGCTTCAAATCTCATCGCCCCGATGGTGCAGTGCGTTAGCGCGCGCTTGCACGGGTATCACAAAGATTTCTGATGACGCTTTTAGCAGAGTAGAAATTGCAATCAGATCAGCTAGTGATTTTTTCCTTTTCATATTGAAAAAACTTTGTTGTTGTTGTTGTTTCTTTGGAAAAATTCGTTAGAACAATTAATTGTTCTAACTTTGACCTTAAGCTCAATAAACGATTTTAAACTATCAAACAACTAGAATTTGTATTTAAAATCAAGTATGATTTAAACTATCAAACATTTAGAATTTGTATTTAAATCATATAAAGTCAACATAAATATTATTAACATTTACTATCTTAGTTGGGGAATTAACATTAACACCTCTAAATCTCAAGCCATTTGCATCAGAAACGCCTCTGGTAAATGTAGCAAAAAAGTTGTCCCTCAAAGCAAATCTCTTACTCTTACTCTTAGCGGGGCAAATATTCCTTTTAATAATAGTATAAAATATTTGGGCATCACTTTTAATAAACTCTTTAAATTCAATGAGCATGCCAGACTTGTCATTAAAAAAGCTAACAAAATAAAAGCCATATTTTCAAGATTGTTTCACAGTAAATCTTTAAGTGAAAAAACAAAACTTCTTATTTACAAAGTGAGTATTCGCTCTTCCCTCTTATATGCATTCCCAATCTGGTTTACGATCTCGCCAACGGTTGCCAGGGAATTAGAAATAGTAGAAAGAAAGGTCCTTAGACTTTGTATCGACAGAAATTTTGAAACAAGAACGAAGAGATTCTCTAATAATTACATTTATAGAAAAGCCCTCATAACTCCTCTTTGCCAATATGCTTTGCAGCTTCAAAAAAAATTTATAAACAGTTTAGAATATCACGAAAACATTCTCATGAATGATATCTATAGACGGGAATTAGATTTTAATTGGTCCGACTCGAGCTATTTGTCCCCTGTGGGTATCACCCATCTGGATAATTCATCGGTGGCCCTATCTCTGCCCAATTTTTATAACAATACTTCTCCTAATACGCATAGAGGCTAACATTATATTATACTTTAATTATATTGATTTATATTGATAGTACATAATAATTTAATATTTTAATTTACTTTAAAGATTTTTCATATAAGTGTGTCAATCATATAGTTAAATTTCCCCTTAACGATATTTTAGTAAAAATACGTCTTTTTGTATTTTATTGTTGGTTGGTTATTTATTTTTAAGAAAACAAATGTATATAGTTAGCTTTAAGTTACGGAAACTATTTTCTCCAAAAGCCAATTTTGAGTATTGAGCAAAACTCATAAATTCTAATTCAAACAAACGCTAACAGCAATCCTGTTGTAATCAACTATTATATCGAAGCAAGAAGCTTGTATCCCTTGTTTAGTCATATAAATTTTAGATAAAACATTATAGTCTAAAAACTTTAATATGTATAGCATAAAACATTGTACCGTATTACACTTTTGTCATTATTAAAAAAAAAAGTCTCAATAAATTGAAATTGAAATTGAAATTGAAATTGATCTTCAAATGTCGACGATATTTTAAATAAATAAATAAATTGGACTTTAAGTTGAGCGATTAAAAAAAGACTGACAGAATTTTTTGCGTCCTTGAACAACATTTGGTAAAAACTAAATGCGTTACGAAGAAAATATAGATTTGTTTAGTCTCAAGGTTTATTACTACAGTCATTTTCTTTCGTATGCTTTTAGGCATTTCTTTATTAACTGATCACTTCTTACGTGTGGCATAATATAGTATATAGTATAGGTATATTTTTTTTATTTAAAATCGTTAAATTTCTAATGGGAATAGTGAAAGCATTTACTTACTAAATACGATAAATGGTTTAAAATGTTATAATTCTTCTTTTGTAATACTAGAATATATTTACGAGAGTGTTACGATTGCAATTATTGTCATTATATAGTTTCACTCTTTGTCATATTATTTAAATATATAATACTTTACTTTACTTTAAAATACTTTTAAAATATAATTTGTATTTCAAAGAAAATTATTTGAGATATTTCAAAATTATAAAATGAAATTTTCATTACGACAGAAAATATTGAAAAGAAAAGAATATTATTTTTTAATTGAAAAGCGTACCAAGTAAACGTACGACTCTTTTTCAAACTTACGCGAGTAAATTGGTACTGACGCTTTATTTGCTGTATTACCAAGTCCCTCGCTACAAGAGTACTTAAGTATTCTATAGTGTGTTTCTCAGTTAATTAATTTGCTATGTTAATGCATAGTATATATTTTTTAAGTAATTACAATTAAATTGAATTTGTAAAACAGTAATGTGATATGTAAAAAGTTAAATCAAACATTTAATTTAAAGTTAAAAACATTTTAATGAATTTCGCATTAAAATGCTTTCAAAACTATTCAAATTCCCTTGTCAAGAAATGTTCTTCAAACATCTTCAATTAGCAAAAACAACAGAATTAGAATATGTTCACGGAAAAAATTAATTTGCTTGAATCAAGCAAATGTTTTGCTTAAAAGCAAATCGGCAAAACTTTGCTCAATCACAATGTGATTTAAGAAAAAGATTGCTAATTTAGCTTATTTAGTGCAATTTGCAATCACTCCTCGTGTATTTAGGAAAAAGCAAAATTTTGATTAAATTCAAGCAAAATTTTGCTAAGTTATTATAAACTGAAAAGCAAATTTTTTCTTAATTCAAGCAAATATTTGCTTAGTTATTATAAATTGGAATAGCAAATTTTTACTTAATTCAAGCAAATATTTACTTAATTATTAGAAATTGGAATAGCACATATTAACCACAATACTATTAACACAATACATATTAACCACAATACTAATTTAGCAAACAGTTTTCTCCGTATATGCAAGCCATGTTTTTATGCTACTCGATCTGTGCTCACTTTATCACAATGCCAAAAAGTATGGTATTATCTTTTTTAACTGTTGATAGTATCACATTTACAACCAGCGCCAATTTCTGGCAAAACGCATGAGGTTCACACCTTTTTTTGGAATAAAAAAGGAACCATAAGCTTTTTTTATGATTTTTTCCGTTTTTATAAAAAGCAAACAAATAATATTTTTGAATACTATAAACCACTAATTAAAACAGTTTAGATGCTGCGCTTCATTGAAGTTGAAATTGGGAAAAACACTTGAAGTTTAAATTCCTTGTGGGAGGTGGGCGTGGCAAAAAAAACTTTTTTGATGTTAGACATATTTTGAATATTTCTGACAGAATGGTTCTTGTATTGGTTCAAGACAAAAAATATGGCGTTTTAAATATTTGTGTTGTATGGGAGGTATGCGTGATTGAGGGTGGATTTAAAAATATTTTTGTGTGTATTCTTTTAAAGCAAATTCCAAATAATAATTTAATTGATCTACGATGAGTCCTTCTATTTATTGACTTTTGTATGGGGCTCAACCACTGTGCGGCGCACGTGTGTTTGCTTCTTGTACGTAAACACGTGCAATAGAAGTTTAATTTAAAATATGCGCATGTGATTTAGCAACTTCAGGTTACAGAAAAATAAAAAAAAATACTTTACAAAATTTAGTAATAATTGCTGATTGCAGAAAATTAATGACACTCACGATACTATCGAAACTGCGTATTATTTTTAAGCCTCAACAACTTTACCTCATGCGCAGATTTCACTGTGTAAGATAAAAACAAAAAGCAACACAAGAATAACACATCTGTTGGTATCTAAATGCTCAGGAAAAAATAGCACAAAACAAATACGAAAACTCGCTCACTATTTACTGCTGCGCTCTACTGCGCTCTCTTTCATATCTGTGGCAGATGAGCCGAGTGATTCGGCTACTTGTGTCGATTGTGAGTATTTCGGCAAGTAGGATAAGTATCAGCAAGACGACAACAACCATAAGTACTTATGAACCGAAAAAACCCGATCTTTCCCGATCCGACTCATGACTTAGGATACTCATATTTATTTGAGCTGCCGCATTCTAGCTTCGCAGAAGAGAATATGAGTCGAGTTGCGTGCGCTAAGGGTGAGTAGGTTTTTGTACTTATTTTTTTCGGATATACTCAGAGTCGCAAAAAAGCTATCCGTTGCAGATCTCTGGTGCACAAGCAACTGTGTTTCATGAAAAAAACAACATCCTGGACGGTCTTCTTCAATAAAATTTAATATAATTTAGTACCTTCACTTATTTTCGACATTTTTCACAATTAAACGGCAACAACAACGGTTTCAATAAATTAATAGTTTGCGCGTTGTCAGTTTGACACATATTTCGGAAAAAAATATGAAATTTGAATCTTCAAAATAAAAAAAAAATAAACTGGCGAATTCAGCCCTTGGAAGGACTTTGATATGGGCCACATCTGACTTATGCGAGCACCTCATACGATGTTATAATGACAGGTCAACTATTCAACGAGAATCTTGGCTCATGGGCGATCAAGGTTACCCCCAGGAGTCTTGGCTTCTTATACCAATTGCGAATCCAACCACTCGGCAAGTAATTAAATTCAATAAATTCAATAAAACAACGAGTGCTTCATTATTCGCATGAGACAGCAGGAGATATCATAGCATCTTGTGTAATTTTACTCAATATTATGCGTAAGTCGGGTGCGCCTGACATTAATCCTGATGAAGTCGTTGGATCTGATTATGCAGTTCCAGTTGTGAATCCTTCACAGTATACCCGCGAAGGTGAAAACACAAGGAGCGGATACGTATCTTCTCTATAATAATCAATTAGATTTTTAAAGAAGTTAAGAAGCTGAATAAAAACCATACAAATAAAAATCAAATTTTGTATTATCTATATATATAAAAATAAGTTCAATTTGGGGCTCAATGTAAGAAATAATGCTTATCCATTAGAATTAGATAAAATAAAAAACACTTAAATTTTACATATGTAAATTCATATGTTTATTTTAAGCATAGCAACGCACGCCGGGTATTGCTGGTAATATTATTTTAATTTTTTTATTTCAGCCACAAGCGCTGTCACACTGCTGGTTTCGCCTTGCAGTGCTAACAGTGTTTCGCGCTGTTGTTGCATAACATTTGTTGCTGCATTTCATGCTCTTCTCGCTGCTTTTCACGCTCTTCTCTTTTCTTAATCATTTGAATAAGTTCGTCAATTAACTTCTTGCTCTCCAAGCGATTCGGATGCATCATCAGCATCAACACACCTTCTTCTGAATGAGTATTAAACGTAAGCAAATTATTAATAAAATTATTTCAAATTTAACTTTTTAAAGTTTGCTTACTACGTTTTCCATAATCAATTCGTCAGGTTGAGTCCCACTAGGACTTGGCAGCGAACATTCTGGCCTTGGCATCGAACCACCAGGTTCCGCCGTCGAGCCCGTGTTCGTAGCTGGCTTTTCCAAACGCCTAAGATTTTAGATAAAATCAAATTTATAAAAGAAAATCACAATATCTTTTGGCCAAACAGCGACATGATAAAATAAAACCTTACCTCTTTCCATTTCGATGCTAGTTGGCCCTTGTAGGGCATTTAAGCCATTCGCTAACTCATTCCAGAGTTCCTGTATTTGCCGCGGTGACTTTGGGGCTATTTTTTCCCAGTTAGCAATTGTGGTCGCTCGCGGCAAAAACTGATATAAAATTGCAGCTGCTCAGTTGTAGCACGATCATGTATTGGTTTCCTTTGGATTATATTATAATTATGTTTATTCAATTTTGTAAAAAATTAAGATATTTATGTACTTACGAAATTGACGTTTCCATTTTTGTTAGTTTTATGAATAGCTTGCAGTCAAACAGCTGTCAAAATAAATTCACCACGGGTGGTGAAATACAATAGCTTTTTATTTATCAAGGTTGTTGCAGAATATCAATAAAGATTTCACTTGATAAAATTCTTTACAAATTTTATTGATAAATTTCTTATCAAGAAAACGCAGAAAAGGGCTATTAGGCTGTGTTTATCGTCCGCACCGTACTTTGGATACTGCGTCACTATTAAGTGTTATAGAAAGCATATCGCTGTCTTTTTCAAATATTATTATAGCTGGGGACTTTAGTAGCAACCTCCTGTTAGAAAACCAGCTCGCGGACAATATGGAATCGTTAGGTCTATTTTCAGTAAATAATTCTACACCCACTCACTTCACTTATACTAATAAATCCCTACTTGATTTGTTTTTTGTAAATGATAAGTCCAAAGTCCTGCTATACGATCAGTTAGTAGTACCTGCTTTTTCTAAACATGATCTAATATTTCTAAAGTATGATTTTCAATTGTCTGACTATTCTACTACATTAAGTTATCGTAACCTTAAGCAAATCAACTATTCACATCTCAGTTACGCGGTAAATGAAGTTAGTTGGAGTGACATATATCAAATGATATCGGTTGAAGATCAGGTGCATTTTTTTCAGCACCATTTGAGTAAACTTTACATTGAATGTGTGCCCATCTCAACTAAACACATAAAATGTCAACAAAAGCCATGGTTTAATAGCGCTATACAAAATCTTATCATTGATCGTAACACAGCTTACAAGCGTTGGAGGAGGTTTAAGACTCCTGAACTTTACGAAGAACTTAAACAGACAAGGAAAACCGTTCGAAATAAAATGAAGCAGTCAAAAATCCATTACTGTAGCGAAAAATTTGAGAATGCAATTGATAGTAAGAAATTGTGGAATGAAATCCGTAAAATTGGCATTGGCAAGGATACTACTCGTAGTTGCGATGCTGTGAATGTTAATGATCTAAATAAAAAATTCATCAATATTACAATGCCTGCAGTCAAAGGAAATGTCTACACTAACTCATTTGGAAGCTTCGATCATAATGTTCTCTAATCATTTCATTGCGTTAGTCAATGTGATGTTCTGCAGAGCATTCTAGCTATTAAATCGAATGCTGCTGGTTTTGATGATACCGCCCCAGCATTTCTAAGCCGTAAGTATAAATTCTCTAACGTCCACACTTCTACCAGTCTCACGAGGTGTTCCTCAAGGATCAATCCTTGGGCCACTCCTGTTCTCCATGTACATAAATGATTCACCTAGGATTATAGAAAACTGTAAGACTCATCTGAATGCAGACGATGTGCAGTCGCATGCGAGCTGTTGTCGCGATTCTGTATCAAATTGTGTATCTAACATTAATACCGAAGAATATATGGCATGTTGCGTGCACTGTGGATCACTCAGTTCTTCACTCCATTGCGAATTAGGTTTATTTTAGCTAAAACTTATGTTCTCCCTACTCTCCTCTGCGGATGTGAGTTGTTTGCTAGTTGCGATGTTGCTTGTACAGCAAAACTAAATGTGCTTTTCAACAACATCACAAGATACGTTTTTGGGTTGAATTCTAGGGACAGTATTTCACATTATTCGTTGCAGTGAAATAAAATCTTATTCACTTTCTTTTATTTTATTTGTTTTAATTTTCAGCACTTTTAATTTTTTTGATTTGTTTCTTATTCTAAACATTAACTTATATTGTTACAGTGTTACTGCTACATTTAATTTATTTTAATTCTTTAGTTATAAGCAAAATTGTTTTTCATTATAAGCTAAATCAATAAATGAAGCTAGTACTATTATCATAAGGTTTATTTGTTGAATCTTGTTGCACTAGCTTGTCGCAATTCAATAAATACAATTAAATAAATAAATATACCTAGGTCTATCGACTACATCAGACAAAAACTATCCTTTAAATGGAAGTTGGATGTATCCATTCCCTCTCGAGAAGAGTGAGAACAAGGAAACCTTTCACCTAACAATGTCATTGAGAACTTTACTGACGGATCAAAACTTGATGGCAAAGAAGATGGAGGTGTCTACTTTGAAGCATTAAGCATTAATATAGCGTTCATTCTCCCTGATTATTGCAGTGTATTTCAAGATGAAATCACTGCTATACATGAAGCGTTAACTTGGCTACAGGTAAATGAGATATCTTCCATGGGTGTTTGCATACTATCCGATAGCCAAGCTGCTTTGAAAGCTCTAGGAACTGTTGAAATAACATCTGAAACAGTTCTCAACTGACGCAGATCTCTAAATGAGATATCAAAGCAGCTCAGAATCCTTCTATGCTTGATTCCTGGACATAGGAATTTTGTAGGTATCTGCAAAGCAGATGAACTCTCTAGTGCAGGTACTACCAAACAATTATCTGACAATAAGGCAAGTCTTGATATTCCTCTCACCACATGTAAACTTCTTACACATGAGTTATCCTGCATTAAAACCAACAACAGATGGTTAGCGGGTAACACGTGTAATATAACGTGCAAATCTGGCCCAAACTCACCCTTAAGCGTTCAAAATAACTCATTTCTCTTAGTAAAGACCACATCAGTACCATGGTAGGGGTCCTTATAGGGCACTGCCTGATTAACAGACGCTCAGAGATTGAACATTCCCCCAATGACTTCTGCAGAAGCTGTAGAGATGAAAAGTAGGAAGAATCTACAGTACCTTTCCTCTGTACTTGCCTGGCGCTGGCTCAAAAATGCTTCCTTCACTTAGGCAACTGGTTTTTCAATGACCTTGACGAACTCTCGGAATCTTCGGTATACCGAATCCTAGGCTTAGTAAACAGCTCAAATTGGCTTAAATAGAGAAAGGAAAATTAACCCTTGGTATCTAAATGGGCCTAAGTGTGTCTCGAAGGACCTAGCCCTAGTTTTGGCACATTGGTCCATTTTTTAACAATTTTGAGTTCATATTAAGAAATTGTTATATTTTTTACTGCGCAAACATAGCGCGAATATTTTTGAGTCAAGTCAATCACGCAAAAAAAAAAACCTCAACTCTCAAAGCGCATTGCGTTTAAACGGTACCAGAGCTTCCAGGTGGCTGGATTTTTCGTCCAAAAAGGGGAAGCGGGGAAAACATATAAAAACGGGGGGAAAAACACTTTCCTTTAAATTTTTCGAAAAACCCTGTCAAAGCAAAATACTTCATTTCTAAATATGTGTTGTGGTAGTAGTAAAAATAAAAATAAAACTTTAAATATAGAGGGTCTTCACGTTTTTGATATCTAAAGAAAATTGCTTTCTTATTACCTTGCGAAAAAATTTGAAATTGGATGTACTTTACGGGTGTCAAGAAAGACTTTAAGCTATTTGCTTTTATTGACTCAATTTTTTAAAAAAAATAACTTTTTTATCATTGGTTCCTTTATGCACTTTTTTCCACACGTAATTTTTCAATCCGAGTGAAACGATGTTGATCAAGAATATAGGTCACTAAGAAATATTTCTAAATTTTTCAAATATACCACCAGAACTAGTAAGGTGTCACATCCAGGGATACTATAAAGGAGTTTTATTTACCATCGATTCGGAGGATATGTTTCCGAAAATAAAAAAAATTAGTTTTCTTTATTTTTTGTGTTTCCCGTAGCGGCGCATGTGCTGAAAAGGCTTTTTCTACTATTACCATATTATATATAACAAAAATAAGGAACTCTCTTGATAATGCTTCTCTAACTATTCGGAACTATCCGCACTAAATTTTTAATGAAATATAAAAATTGCTAAAAACATGGATATAAATTCGGAATGTCTAAGTTTGCATAATAATGATACCATGTATACAGGGCCGGCCTTACTCATCTAGGCGCCCGGTCAAGTTTTTGCGAGTTCATAGGAAAAGACAATTGTCCTATTCTCGATATGAATTGAGGTAGTATTTTTTCTGGAATAATTTGAACTAGTTGTGATAGTAGTAACTTTTAAACCAATAAAATACTAGTATAATCAAAACTAGACTTTTTACTGGTATGATTTGAGCCACCTTTGTGCTAGTATATTTTTAACTATTTAAATACTAGTTTAATATTGACAAGCTTCATATTAGTATTATTTTAACCACTTCAACTCTAGTCGTTTTCATACTAGTTATATGCTAGTATTTGTTTTGTTCTAGTCTTTTTGTAACCAGTTGTATGCTAGCAAGTATTATACTTAAACTAGCAAGTATAATTTGTATTATAAACTATATTTAGATTTATATTTTTAAGCAGATTGTACCACTACAGGGTACCATTAACTATCAAATTTACCGTACGATGAGATAAAAGACCAAATCGTTTGTCAAACAACCTCATACTTATACGACAAGCCCACTTACTGTACGATCTGCAGTACAACGAGAGCAGATTGTACAATAAAATTGATAGTTAGTGGCCTGCATTAAACTAGACTAAATTGGTTACTCTTCTAAAAAATTTTTGCTTACGAACTTACGAATAAAAAAGAGCAGAAAAGTATACAATGAGCTTAATACAAGTTGACATTTGTAGTCTGTCGCTGAGTGCGTCGCTCTTTCACCTTACATAAGTCAGTGAGGGATACGACAAGACAAGCAACAAAATTTTAGGTCGTGGTAGACAAACGCTAAAAACATATTCTCACTCCTACAAGATAAGTTCATAAAAGTTAATACGCTGAATTTAGTTTTTATTTATATCTATAGAGATAGTTATTCAAATTATGTGGTTAAATTAAGGGCGCGCGTACAGCGCCGTGAAGACCCCGGCGCCCTCCAGCGATCGCTCCGGTCGGGACCCCCTCTAAAGCCGGTACTGCATGTATATTTGAAATAAATTTTTACAATTTTCTGTAATGATGGTAAGGTTGATCTCAAAAACTTAATGTTCTAGTCGAAATATCGATTTAATATCGCTTATAATATTAATAATAGTAATTTGTTTTGTAAAATTTAAAATTATAATTTAATTTTTTTTTACCCATTAAACACCCATTAAATGTTATCAGTGAAACGGCACTTGTAAACTGTGGTCGAATACCGAATTCCAAACTCCAAAGCCATTTGATATCGCAAATTTCGGTTGCATGGGAGGTGACACGCCCGCTTGTCCAAAGTCCATAAAATGTTATCAGTGAAACGGCACGTGTAAATTGTGTTCAAATACCGAAGAAGCAGTGGGACCTATAATTCCAAAGCCATTCGATATCAAATAGTTCGGCTGTATGCGAGGTGCCACTCCCCTGAATTGTTTGTTTTTGCAATTTGGTAATTGCATACCTTTGTTGTAAGTAATATTCTTGGTTTAGTCGTCTTTTATTAGAAAAATTTCGTATTCTATAGGAACATCAAAGTAGCTTAAAATTTCCAAGAAATTGACGCCACAAAAACTTTCGTACCTGCAAAACACAAAAAGGTTTTTAATACTAGTTTTATTTTTTGGTGAAATAGAAACAAAAAAATTAATCAAAAATAAAGGTGCTGGCTTTGAAAGTGAATAAATCGGTCGTGTTACAAAGGATTGCATTCATTTTTATTTGAAATTCTGATTAATTATGCGTCCAATCGTGTTTCAATCTTTTTAACTTTCATTTGTCTTCGAATTTTTATAATTTTCCAAACAAAAAAAAACTTAACGAATTTCTTTATTTTGTAAAAAACTTTAGTAAAAATATTTGTTGTTGAAAAAATATTCAAAACCAAAAATGGTTTTTTTAAGGTTCTTTCATATGGTATGCATA
Organism: Dichetophora obliterata; assembly: GCA_963920525.1. NCBI lineage: Eukaryota > Metazoa > Arthropoda > Insecta > Diptera > Sciomyzidae > Dichetophora > Dichetophora obliterata. The sequence goes on from OY986438.1 coordinate 79,090,318, forward strand.
AATATAGGGTTGATTTAAAGTTTCTATAGTAAGAATTAACGTTTTATACCATCGAAAAATCAAGTCTAACTATCGTAAAAACTTAAGATTTTTTTTTGTTTATTTTTATTCATTTTGTATTTTTTATAAGTATTGACTTAACTTGATTCGATCGTATTTCGTTAATCAAAATTTGCAAATTTAGCTTACATATGTAAGTTCGGTGACAATGCCCACACCGCCCACAAATCAATAAAAATGCTGTATCACCAAAACAACTAGGCTGATTCAGCTGAAATTTTGGCTGTAAATTTTCTTCAAGTAGAGAATAGGGTTTGGGAAAAAAATTTGCCACACCCATTTTTACCGCCCACAAAATCAATAAAAATGCAATATCTTCAAAACTACTACTCTGATTCAGCTGAAATTTTGGCAGAAAAATTTCTCAAGGAGAGGATGGGGTTTGCGAAAAAATTTGGCCAAACCCCCTTTTACCGCCCACAAAAACAAAAACGTAAGGTTTTGAAAATAAAAGATGTTAACAATAAACTTTTGAGACTAAAAAGTAAAAACTAAATAAACAGTAAAAAAAAAATTTAATAATAAACTTTTATCTAAAACAAAACGTGAATCATCCCATCTTACGCCAATTTACAAGAATGGTGATAAAAGATCAGTTGAAAATTATAGAGGCATAGCAATCTTGTCAGCCATTCCAAAACTTTTTGAAACACTTATTTGTGAAAAGCTAACAAGTTTCATTAACCCACGTCTAAATGAGCAGCAACACGGGTTCCGAAAAGGGCGATCTACCACCACTAATCTCATGATTATGGTATCAGATGTTTTAGTCAAAATGGAAAAAGGGCACCAAATAGATGCTGTTTATACTGATTTCAGTAAAGCTTTTGATCGAGTTGATCACAACATTCTTATATATAAGTTAGAAAAATTTGGTGTTGCAGGGTCCATACTAAGTTGGCTAAATTCATATTTAAATGGCAGATCCCAGTTTGTTAAATTCCAGGGAGTTCTATCGAAAAAAATTGCAGTCTCCTCGGGAGTTCTGCAAGGTAGTCATCTTGGTCATCTTCTTTTCAACATATTCATATCCGATCTGTCAGAAGTACTTAACGATATCCCACATATTATGTATGCAGATGATTTAAAAATGTACTATTCAATTCAATCAGATGTAGATGTAAATTTTTTGCAATCAAAATTGTTGTCTCTTGAGCAATGGTGTTTTCAAAATAAACTACATCTTAATGTCAATAAATGCAATGTTATTAGCTTTTCTCGTAAAAACAACGTAACATTACATACCTACCACCTCAATAGTATCGAACTAAAAAGGGTCAACCATATAGTGGATCTTGGAGTTGTCTTAGATTGCAAGATGCGCTTTAATCTGCGCTATGATAAAATTGTGTCCAGGGCCAGCAAACAGCTCGGTTTTATAAAAAGACGTGCAAATGAATTCAAGAATATATGGGTCACTACATCCTTGTACCGTGCATTAGTGCGCCCAATGCTTGAATATGCATGCATAATTTGGAATCCATCTTTCGATTCCCATAGAGAAAGAATTGAGTCTATTCAAAAGCCGTTCTTACTATACGCGCTTAGAGATATGTACAACCCCCATGATTATTGTAGCCTTCCATCATATGAACATAGACTCAGCCTTTTAAATTTGATGCCACTATCAACAAGAAGATCGTTATTGGGCTCATGCTTCACATTTGATGTAATTAATGGTGCTATTCACAGCGAATATATTTCTAATATGATTTCCTTTAACGATCCAATTAGGCGCACTAGGCATACTCGATTGTTAACTGAATATCAGCACCAAACTACATATGCAAATAATGAACCCATCAATCGTTGTTGCAGAGAATTTAATAATATCTCTATATACTACTCACCTTCTATGTCCAAATCCTCTTTCAAGCAAACCCTATATAAATCACTCAGTAATCAGAATTAACACAGGCCTCAGATAAACTACATACATGTATGGATTTATATGTATAAGCATTTAGTTTAATAAATCAAAATTCTTTAACATCCCTCTCCAAATCTCCCATTTACGTCCTTTTGTACTTATAGTCTTTAAGAATAATATATATACATCGTATCTTAAGTGTGTATATAGTCTCTCTTGTTTTCCTCCTCTTCTCTTAGTTTTGACATGGTTTTTGAAATCATGTCAATCTGGTGGGCGGAGTATGCCCACTAAGAGCACCAAATAAAAAATAAAATAAAAACAAGGAAAGGGGAGAAGAAAAACAAAAAACTTAGTAATAAGTAAACAAAACCTGTTCGCTTTTATTATGATGATGAGTAACCAAGAGAGAGGTTCTTCTGAAACTATAATATATTAACTATTTACATTAGACTAATTCAAAACTATATGAGGAAAATTATTGGTCTCTTTTTCGTCGGTGCTTGTCCATTTCTTTATAGTTCCATTCCTAATGAGAACAAAAATACCTTAAGAACAAAAAAAAATTTGATTTTAGATATTGCGCAAATCGTTTTAAGGTCATTTACGACTTAAGCTATTTTGAGTCATGTGTTGCCCAAACAAAAATACATATGGAATATATTTTGACGAAAAATCATTTATAATAATCTAAGATTTTAAAACTTTTTTTTTTAAAGCGGAGCTTTAAATATGCAATTTAACTCGTAAGCCAAAATTGTTGGTTTTTTACATAAAATTTTTTCTTATTTTGTTCCAAAGATATATGTTTGTGATTTTGTGTTTTTGGACAAAGCGTAGGATTTCTTACTGTATAACATATTGCACATTTTTGGACCACAACATGTAAAAGAAAGAAATTAAACCATTACTAATATTTACTTTTCTTTATATTTATATTTTAAAAATATGATTTTTCGTAATGTTTATAAAATTTTTTCTATGCCGAATCATTGATAACAGCGAGCTGAGTGACCATTTGAAGACCACTAACATATGCACTGTTATTAAGCCACTCAACAGGGTCAAGTTTTAAGAACTCGCTAGAAATGTTAAGTTTTTTGAAAAACAATCTACACGGTCAAAAATTTCAGTTTTAATTTTATACTTTTAAAACTTTGTTAAGTTTTAGACTAATTTTTAAACATTTTAGTTTATTTTTAAAACATCTTACAGTTTACTTTCAGCAAGTTTTAATATTTCAAACTATTGGTTTTGAAATGCAGACCCAAAAGATTTAAAAATGTATGTATTGCGACAATTAAACTTACAAAGTTTATAAGTTACACTTAAAGTTTATTTTTTAAATTCTCTAAAACTTTAGGGTTGGAAAAGAAAACCCAGAGAGATTAAAAGTTAATGTATTGTGCCTTTTTATAATAAAAAGTTTATAATTTAGACTTAAAAGTTTGTTTTGGAAATCAACGCAAACTTTAAAGTTTAAAAAGTAAACATTGAGAGATTACAAATGCTCATTTTGCGACAATGAATCCTAGAAAGTTTATAATTAAGAATTCAAAATTCCAATCAAACCTGTCGGGTTTATAGAGCAAATGAATAAAGTTTTAAAATGTATGAAGTTGTTCCTGCCTTAGTTTAAGTTTTATGTTTTTGCGTTATCTAATTTGTATTTCCTTAACCTATCTATCTTCTTTTTATTTCTATTTGCTTCCTTCATTCCATTTCTTTGCATAATATTTACACTTACTTCTTTTCTTATTTTAATTTCTTTTAATTTTTTATTTCTTATATTAAAAGTTAATAATAATTTTAACAACTGTTATTAAAAGCTGCAAATACGCGTCTTTTTATCTCAAACAATATCCATTGTGAGTTCGAATAATTACGGTCGTTGTTGTTCTAGAGACAATCTCTATGCTTTAATTCGAATATTAAGCAGGCAAGCGACGGGACTACAGGTATGTCATATTAATGCTCAAAGTTTAAATAATAAAATTGATGAGTTTCGGTACACTTTTGAAAACTCAAACATGGATATAATTTGTGTATCTGAAACATGCCCACCGGGAAAAAAGAATCAATTGTGTATGAAAAAAGAATCAATTCACTATTCCAATTATTGATTCTAGAATTGATTATTTTTAACATAGTGATGTCCTACAAAAAGTAGTATATTCTTTTCTGCCTTCCACTTGAATCACTGCTGAAATAGATTCTATTATTCGCTTAAAGCATGGATACTTTTAAATGAAAAATGTATGTATTTTTCGAATACGAGAAAAGTCTGAATCGCTAAGAAGCCCTTTTGGAATAGATATACATGAATGAATTCCATAATACATAGGTTTGTACGGCAGAATTGAAAATCTTTTATTCTTTTTTAAATAATTAATAAAAAATTACATTAGAATAATACAAATTAATACAGATAATTATGTAATTAGAAAGAATAAATAATATTTAGATACACAGCCAAACAATTAAAATAATTCCATATTTAATGCAAAAATATTGATGTTTATGATGTAGGCTGTTCCTTCCGTTTTGCTTCAAATTTATCCTTATAGTATAAAGATTTTGACTTGCGTATAGCTTCCTTGATATATTTTTGGGACTGTTTCTGGTTTACTCTTCCGTGCAAATGCATTAAAAAAAAATTAAAAAATGATTTAAACAAGTAAAGAGCGATGGTTTTTCATTACTTACCAAACAATACATTATCAAAATTTTCGGGTCTTCTGAAGCAGTTTGTTCCTTCAACGCTGACAAATCAAACAGAAAGTAAAATTTTTAAGAAACACGTGAAAGAAAAGCAATAGAACCGTTTTTCAAAAATATCTGAAAAAACAAAAATAACAACAGTAAACAGAAAATATAAATCATTACAGATTGATTCTTTTTTCGCTTATAGCAGAATTTGTTTCAGAATTAATTCGTTTTTCACTTACCATAAAAGCAAGAAAAGAATCTAACAACATTTACTATATTATATATTATTATATATTTATATTAATATATATATTATTATATACATCATAATCGATTCCTGCAGCAATAAAAACGAATCAGTAAAATTTTTGTTTATTGATTCTAATTCATAGGTTTTGCTTTAAATTTATATATTCTTTGGAATACATTCTAAAATGCAAGCACAAGAATCCATTCAATTCTTGATTTTTTAAGAATTAATTCTCATTTTCCCGGTGGGTGGTTTCAGCCTTCTGTTCAAGATAGTGTCTTTAGTGTAAAGGGTTATAGATCATTTCGTGCGGATCGAGAATCTCATGCCGGTGGGGTTGTAATTTTTATTAAAGATGGTATTACATGCAACTTATTTAGTAAATCAAACTCTGAAGATAATATTGAATTCCTATTTGTTGACATAATCTATGAATCCAAAAAACTACTTGTCAGCACATTTTATAGGCCAAATCGTTATGTCCATACAGAAAACTTAATGTTGAAAATTGAATCGGAGGTAAGCTCCTATGCTGACATCATAATTTGTGGCGATTTTAATTATGATTTATTGGTTGAAACTCATTTATCTGATTACATGTGTGCACTTGGTCTTACGTCGCCAAACTGCACCACACCCACACACTTTTCCAAAAATAGAAATTCGCTGCTAGACCTCTTTTTTGTCGGTGATAATGATAAAGTCTTACTTTATGACCAGTTATCTGCTCCTGTTTTTTACAAGCATGACCTGATTTTTCTTTGCTATAATTTTCAGCTGCTAATACCACAGCAAAAAATAACATACCGAGATTTTACAAATATAGATTTTAGCTCTCTTCAGACAGAACTCAATCACGTCGACTGGACATGGACAAGCATGACCTGATTTTTCTTTGCTATAATTTTCAGCTGCTAATACCAGAGCAAAAAATAACATACCGAGATTTTACAAATATAGATTTTAGCTCTCTTCAGACAGAACTCAATCACGTCGACTGGACAGAAATTTATCACATGCTATCAGTAAATGATAAGTAAGATTTTCAACAACGTAACGTCAATTCACTATTTGAAAAACATGTTCCTCTTAAAGCTAAAGTTGTAAAGCACTATCTAAGGCCCTGGTTTTCCAGTACCCTTAAAACTTTAATGAAAAAACGTGGCGCAGCGTATAATAAATGGAAACGTCTCAAAACACCCGAGCGTTATAATATTTTCCGAATATGCAGAAACAATGTAGTCAGGGCGGTGAAAATTGTCAAGTTAGCATATTATGAATCTAAATTTAGCCATAGACAGCAAAACGAAGTGGAATATTATTAGGCAAATTGGAGTTGGTTGAAATTTTTCGCCTACAGACACTAGCGTAGACGTCGAGGCTTTAAATAACAAATTTATAGATATACCTATGCCAGCGCCCAGTGTCAACTGTTGTCGCACCTTTCAGAGATCTATCAACTCGTACTCAGCTTTTAATTTTCAATGCGTTGAATATACAGAAGTACTGCGAAGTTGCTTAGAGATTAATCTAATGCCGTCGGTTTCGATGAAATACATCCTAGGTTTTTTAAGTTACTTCTTCCTGCTCTAACCCCTTTCATTATTAACATTTTCAATACCATCATCAAATTGATTGATCACCAAATTTTATGTTCGAAATTATTAAATGTGCGTTACTTCTAATTTCTTACCTGTAAACTGTGGCGTTCCTCAAGCGCTGTAATGGGCCCTCTTTTATTTTCGGTTTATATAAACGACTTACCAACTGTGTTGCAAAATTGTGGTATACAAATGTACGCTGATGATGTACAACTGTATACTAGCTGTCGCAAATGTGATGTTACCACGTGTGTTGATAGTCTGAATGCTAATTTGTGTAAAATTTACGATTGGGCTTCCGCTAATGGCTTAAGCATAAACCCAAAAAAGTCAAAATGTTTAATTATAACTAGAAAACATAACTCTTCTTTGCTCTTTCCGGATGTTACTATAAATGGGTCATGTATTGAAGATGTAAAAAAGTTGTAAAAAAGTTTATGGTATGCTCCGTAGCCTATGGGCCACACAGTTTTTCACCCCCTTAAACATAAGAATGTTATTAGGTAAAACGTATCTTGTCCCCACCTTATTGTACAGATCCGAAATTTTTGCATTCTGTGATGCTGCTAGTAAGCGAAAGTTGAACGTTTCCTATAACAACAACGCTCGTTATGTCTTCGGACTTAAATCTAATTCACACTCAAACTCTAACTCTACGTTAAATTTTAAGTCATGTAACGTCCCTAATTCTTATTCCAATTCTAACTCTAATAAAAATTCTTCTAATACAAATACGTATTGTAGTGTTTAGTAGTTGGTTTATGCGTTGTGCAGATTCGCGATTAAAAATATATTTTTTCTTATTTATTTTTATTTAGGTCCTGCCTAATTGGATGCCGGCGAAGTTCGCCACTGGCTCTAAATTTGTTTTTATATTTTTGGTAGCCGTTCACTATAAAGTGCCGAGGCTTTATATTTTTAAAAGTTGGCAGCTTAAAAAAAGCTCAAAGACTTTAAAACAAAAATAAGAATTAGCTGGCAGCTTTGGAGCTAAAAAACTAATTGATTTATTTTCAAATATGTTCATCCTTTTATAGTAAGCATAACGGTATTTTGTCTTAAAACTAGTTAACAATTTTTTGTGTAGTTTAGAATGTAAATAGAATCATATGTTCTTTAATTAGTGTAAAAGTAATAGTAAAATATCGTAATACATGTTTGTAATTTAGTATTAATAGTTTAATATGTGTGAGTGAGTAGACTTATATTAATAGAAAACGTAAACATAATCATATGTTAACATATTTGTGTAGGAGTAAAAAGAATAATATAATATCATATTTTTTTGTATTTAGCCATATGGGTACATGTGTGCGAATGAGATAGATAGTAGTGCTTAGTATGAACATATGTTCTTATTGTTTGAATAATATCTTAGTATAAAAATGAAATGAGGTGATACATACCGTAGAGGTGTATTACTTTAACTTAGTTTGAATATTATTGTGCATGTTCTCAAAAATTCTTACAGTAGAGGTTTTTATATTATTACTTATTTTAAGAAAAGCTTGTTTTATAATGAAATACATTAATGTTAATTAAATAGTTAAATAATATGTATAGGTTTACTATAGTATAACGCTTTTTCTAAGTCTTATTCTAATCCAAAGAAAACTCTACTTAATAAAAATCCTAATTTGCATTATCCTGTCCACAACCCATCCAGAAATAAATTACCTAATTCCCTTCTTAGCGCTGACCCCAATTGAAACTTAAAACTAATATCTTTCCTAGTTTTACTCCTCAGATCAAATCTATTTCAAATAGAACAAACTACACTCTTCAGCCCTCTCACCCTAAACGAATCTCATTCAATCTTAATCCTCACTTGGACACAACAGCAAGAAAAAAGGAGCCTAACATACTTTATTCTAACTTCGTCCATTCCCATACTTTAAACCCATCTCCGTCTGTTTCAGTCACTAGTGAAGCTTCTAATCAAGCTGGAAGCCCCACATCTTTTATTGACCCTCTTCAATCACCAAGAGTGAAACTTACGATGAACTCTTGTGTTGACACGGAGAATAGATATGCCCTTTCTCGACTAAGAGAGAATAGTGTCTACAACAATGTGCGTCCTTATCTTGCTTACTTACATAAAGCACCGATCTCTACCTGTATAGAAGGCAAGACCAAGACAAACCTCAAAGTCTTGATTCAGCAAGAAGGGTTACCTACCGATGTCAATGAGTTGAGCCATTTATTTACCAGACTCCACTAGCTACTTGGCTTGACGAGCCATCAAGTCAAAGAAGATCTTGACACATATGCTACTCATGTGAGGTCAAAACATATCTCTTATCTTCAAAAGTCCCGTAAGGAGAAGCAACAATATTATTCCTAACCAAATTATTACTCCTACTCAAAACCCTTTTCCCCGGCCCATTATTTGTCTCTCTTTACTACCAAAATTTAAGAGGCTTACGCACCAAAATCTCTACAGTGTTTCTTAATTCTCTTAAGCTTCCCTATGACATATTTGCCCTTACTGAGACCAATCTTACGCCCGACTTTAAGGATACTGAGGTCTTCGCGTCCGATTTCGTGGTTTTCAGAGACGATGGTCTCGACAAAGATGATCTCTCCTCAGGTCGTGGTGTCCTTGCAGTAGAATCAATAGATTCACTTTTGGACCTTATGAATCCATTTGACACCGTTATTTTTCTGGGAGATTTTAATCTTCCCAACCTTCAATGGGTCCTCTCTAATGATGAATCCTACTATCTTTCTTCAAATCCTACCTATGAAAAAGAAATTCTTTTTACTAGTTGTATTTCAGACTGCGGCCTTTACCAGTTGAGCGGAGTTACTAACAGTTTAGGTAGACAACTAGACCTAATTTTTTCTTCGGATTTAGATAACTGCGTAGTCTCCGCAAGTAACCATCTTCTTTCAACACTCGATCAGTACCATCCACCATTATCCCTTACCTTATCATATAACATTGATATCAAAAATACACATTTCGAGCACTCGTACAGCTTTAACTTTCGGAAAACTGATTTTGTAAAACTAGAAATTTTATTCAGTAGAATCGATTTCCAACATCTCTTCGATAATGCTCATAAAAGCGTTGATACTGCTCACTTCTATGACATAATTTTCGACTGCTTCACACATTTTGTCCCCTTCACCAGGCAGAAAAACTTTTCGTCATGTCCTCCCTGGTACAATAAGGAACTACGTGTACTCCGCAACAAAAGGAACAAACTATGGCTCGCATATTTAATTTCTCGTTCTTCTCTTGATCTCACAAATTATCTTCACGCCTTTAACCTTTTTTCCGCACTCTGTGAAACGCTATACGAATCTTATCTTGCTCATATTCAAACTAAATTGCTGTCGGATCCTAAAAGCTTCTACAAGTTTATAAATATTAAAAGAAAATCTGACAACTACCCATCTACCCTTACTTTTTCGGACATCTCCTCAGACAACCCGGAAATAACTGCAAACCTATTTGCAAATTTTTTCAGTCAGTCATACACTAATCATAACAACGAACTAGACTACGAGTATTTTTCTTTGTTAAGGGACTGTCCTCAAACGTCGCTAGCTTCTGTTAATATTACACTAGCTGATGTGTTAGAAAAGATAAATAATCTGAAGGACGATTATTCTCCAGGACCCGATGGCTTGCCTGCTATTGTTATAAAAAAATTCGCGGACGTGTTGGCTCATCCCCTATTGGCTCTTTTTCAACTTTATATTTCTAATTCCGTTTTTCCTAAGTTGTGGAAGAGCTCATTCATAATACCTCTGCATAAGAAAGGACCAAGAAATGATATTTCCAATTACAGACCTATTGCTAAACCTTCATGTACTCTAAAAATGTTTGAAAGCATTATTTATGACATTCTCTTTTTCCATTGCAAATCTATTTTTCCTCCCAGCCAACACGGCTTTCTCAAGGGAAGATCGACTACCATTAACCTTGCAGAATTTGTTTCAAACGCTCTATGCTCGTTGGAAAGCGGGTACGAAGTTGATGTAGTGTCTACCGACTTTAGTAAAGCGTTCGACAAAATCTCACACACTATCATTCTTCTTAAGCTTAAAGCCTTTGGTTTTCCATCAGTCTTTATATCTTGGATTAAATCATATCTCGAAGAACGCCGTTATAATGTCATTTTTAGATTTTCCAATTCAGATTCTTTTTCAGCTACCTCTGGTGTCCCACAAGGTAGTCACCTTGGTCCTTTGTTGTTTGTCTTAACAATCTCTGATGTAGATGGCATCATCAAAGAATCCAATCTCTCTGTGAATGCTGATGATATGAAAAAAGCTAGAATGATAAGACAACCTGAAAAAAATTTATAATATGTGATAAACAAAGTTTTACATCACTTGTCAAAAAAAAAAATTTTAAACATATAATATATAAATTTTATATAGAAAGAAAATTGTTTTTGCTGCCAATGTTGTTGTTGTTGATGCCAATATGTGGTTGTTGTTGTGTTATTGTTCAAATTTTTTCTTTTGCTGTTTTATTGCATTAATAATTTTTGCGTTGACTTCCTTCTTGCTATTCAGAATTCTGAATTTTGGATTCTCATTTATGTCGTCGTCGTCGTGGGCGTTTGCTTTGGTTGGTGTTTCTGCGCGTTTTCGGGGTTGATTTCAGTAGTGGCGGTGTTATTGTGGGATTCGAATTAGCAGGATCGCCAGTTGTGGTTGGCACAATTAAAATTTGTGGTGGACACGATTATTTTTTATTTTATTTAAATTCTATTGGGGGTTGGAATTAGTTTTAAAGGTTTTCTAAGAGATGGCGTAACTATCAATAAATCGCATCGGGCACACCTGTGATTATATTCATTTCAAAGCACATTGTCTAAGCTTCATTTTTCAGTATGTGTCATTCCACTGAAGTGTAAACAACATATATTTTTTTCTCTGTGAACATGTCGACTTTCGTTCCAACAAAACGCAATTTGCGGGAAGGTTTACTTTTGTGCTTCCATTTGAAGAAAAAAGCGGTTGAAGCACAACGCACGCTTACTGAGGCTTACGGGGACTATGCTCCATCGATTTCTACTTGTGAGTACTGGTTCCGTCGGTTTAAAAGTGGTGATTTTGATACGGAAGACAAAGAGCGTCCGGGCCAGCCGAAAAAGTTTGAAGATGAGGAATTGGAGGCTTTGCTCGATGAAGACCCGTGTCAAACCCTTCAAGAATTGTCAGAATCATTGGGAGTCGACTTATCAACGGTCGGCAACGCTTGAAGGCCATGGGAATGATTCAAAAGCAAGGAAATTGGGTGCCGTACCAGTTGAAGCCGAGAGACGTTGAACGGCGATTTTGCATGTGCGAACAACTGCTTCAACGGCATAAAAGGAAGAGTTTTTTGCATCGTATTGTCACTGGCGATGAAAAGTGGATCCATTACGATAATCCTAAGCGAAAAAAATCGTGGGGACCACCCGGCCATGCATCAACATCGAGGGCCAAGCCGAATATTCATGGCGCCAAGCTTATGCTGTGTATTTGGTGGGATCAGAAGGGTGTCGTGTACTATGAGCTGCTAAAACCTAACGAAAGCATCACTGGGGAACGCTACCAACAACAATTGATGCAATTGAGCCGAGCATTAAAGGTTAAACGGCCGGAATATGCCAAAAGACACGACAAAGTGGTTTTTCAACATGAAAACGCACGGCCACATGTTGCAAGAACCGTCAAGGAAACGTTGGAGGCGCTGAATTGGGATGTGCTACCCCACCCGCCTTATAGCCCAGACATAGCCCCTTCCGACTACCACCTATTCAGATCGATGACGCATGGCTTGGCTGAGCAGCGCTTCACTTCTTACGAGGATACCAAAAAATGGGTCGACTCGTGGATTGCCTCAAAAGACGAATCGTTCTTCCGGCGCGGAATCCATATGCTGCCAGAAAGATGGGAAAATGTTGTAGCTAACGATGGACAATACTTTGAATAATATACATTGTACCGTTGTTTCTAAATAAATGCTCAAAAACCGAAAAAAAACCTTTAAAATTAATTCCAACCCTCAATATTTCTTTAACAATTTTTTAGGTCTCTATTTATTGGAATACATTTTTGTACAGAAAATAATTTACAAAATTTTTGATTAAAAATATTCGACAATTTTTAAATCTTAAATAATAATTTTTTAGATAAAATGTGTGAGTGAATATTTTGTAAAGTGTGTGTTTTGTATGTTGGTATTTATATGTGGTGGTATTGAGTCACCACACAACCAACAGCACAATATGAGTTCTGAGCAGTCGTGGTCGCTGAATTGCCAACAACAAAACTGCACGCATGCCAGCAGCTTCCTCGAACTTGCACAGATTCACAAAAAAAAACATGCAGAAACGATGTAGCAACAATTGATGGTCCGTTAGGGCAGCCAACAACAAAGCAATAAGAAACCAGAGTGCATCTGCAAATTAATTTCAGCGAATTACAACAAATAGTCAAATATTGAAGTTGTTGTAAGGAATGAAAAGACTTCAGTTGTAGGCATCGCTTATTGAAAGTTTCATTTTTCTTTTGGCAGCACAGAACATAACAATCAATCAAAATATATCAGTAAAATTGTCAATAATTTTTATTTGTTATAATTCAAAATATTCTGTGCTTGATAAGTGTGTGCTTATTTTATCGAAATGGAATTATGTGGAAGATATATTAGTTTATTTTGTGCAAGAAGAACTTTTTGATTATGTTAAATTGTCTAAATTTGTTGCAGTGTAATTTTTTCAATTTGAGGATTTATTACAATCGGGTAAGCTTAATATGGGCGAGTTCTTAAACGCATTTTTACAAAGCATCAGTTTGTTTTATTAGCACCTAAGCATTTACCACCAATTCGAAATAAAACACACTGATGCTTTGTTAAAATGTATTTTGGAACTCGCCTTATATTGCAAATTTATTTATCTTGAATAGAGATGCGGGATAAGGCCAATTGTTTGAATCTCAAAACAAACAAACTCTTAAAACGCCAGAGCTGCACGAGTTAAAGTTTTTAAAATTTTATTTTACAGTTTTATTTCAAACAACAAATAAAGAATTCGATTTCTTTTCGGACAAAACTGAAGCTTAATTGCCACCAGATTTTATCATCGCGGTGATCAGCCAGTTTACTTATTGCGCTTGTTTCTACCTGAAATATTATTAAGCTGACCTTAACCTGAAAAATGCAGTTAAGAATCGGACAGAAATTAGCAGAAGCATAGGAACTTTTACCTCAGCCGTAAGTTATCTCTTCATTATAATATCGTAAATGCATTCACGTTGGCTGACTTCGTAAACATATTTATAAAATATATCACTGTGTTTTATTTTTTATTGGTCCAAAGCTTACTAACAAAAACTGCGCAACTCTGGTGATATTCTTAAAAATAGTATAGTTGCGCAGTTTTTGTTATTTTTTTCGGACCAACACTGATGCTTTGTATAAATACGTTTACGAAGTCAGCCAAACTTCAGTTTTTATATATTTTCCATTATCACTAAAAGGAAGTTTAAAAGTTTCTACAAGAACATTAAAAAAATGCAGTAACAATCCAATTTCGGACGATAAAAGTAGAAGGCTTTTAGTTAGAAATTTAGCCCAATTTTTAACTTTTAAATTTGGCGATTATCCAAACAAAGATGTGAAGTTGCGCATTGCTTCTATAGCTGTAGAGCTATTCCCATGTCTAAAGACCAATTCCAAATACAATGGAGCAATAAGTATCTCAACGTGTTTTCTTAATAACCTCTTTATTTCATCACCCCTTTATTTCATAGATCTTTTTATATTTTAAGGAAATTTTTTCAACCCCGACAACAATACAGGGTATATCCAAAGCCAGCTAAAAATCGCAACTTTAAAAGAAAAAAAATACCATTCAGAAAATACAGATGAGCCGTTTCAACAACATGCAATAGTGGAACCGGATGGTGTATTAAAAGAGCTATCACAAGAAAATTGGATTTTTTCAAATATGTGGAAATACCTGGCGGAAAAGAAAAGCTTGTGCAATTATTAAGAGCTACCGTTTATCAAAGGCAAAGTCTTTTGAAAACCGAAATTGATATACAAGCCACTTTTTCATTTTATTTGCTTGACCCCGAACTGGTTAGTTAATACTTGGTTAAATATAAAAACAAACAAAGATTGATAGCAGTCATTTAAAATAAGTACTATTAATATTTACTTTCAGATTTTAATTGATTTTGCAATTCGGTTTCCAGAAGTTGTCATTGACTTCAAAAATCTATGGACAGAAATAGAAAATGTTGTAGTTAGAGTTTTTGACTCAAAAGGAGCTCAAGATATTTCGCTTCAAGGTAATTTTCGATGCATTAATTCTATTTTTAAAATAAAGATTTAATTGATATTTTGTTTGACATTAAATGTTTTCTTCTCTACTAGATTGGCATGAACCAATTCAACATTTTTTGTACCTACTTAAACTCTTACCTTCAGCACCAGCAGCAAAAAATATACAGAAATTCCTCATTTGCGGACGCAGACGTGACAACTCAAGTTTTTTAATATTTTTCAAGATACAACTTCACCAAACCAAATTGAAATATCAATGACACAGCCAGAGCCATTTATAATTGCACTAGGAGCATCTAAGCAGAAAATTACTCAATACTTTATTTCCACTGACTGTAAACTTCTACCTATTCCTAGTCATTATGATTTCTATCAAGTGTTTAATATTTATTTAAAAATTTTTCATATATTTCATATGAGATACACGGCAAGTTTAAGTGTCTTCTTTAATTTTTTTGAAACATTTATTTATAAATTTAAAAATTCGACGCCATCATCAAGAGTTTTTGAAATTTGGACTGCAATTCAGAACTTCTTGAATCCAAAAATTACTTATTTTATAAATTCAACTAATATCTAAATTTTATAAAATGAATCACATTTTATTTTGTTTTGTTTGTAAGCGTCAGTTTAAAAATTTAAATTTCATTATAAAGCACTTAAAATATATACATAGTTTGCTTAGTTTAAAACATTTACAGTTACATTGTATTGTTTCACTAAAATGTTCTCAAACATTTTCAACATATTCAGGGCTAAATAAACATTTGCGAATTTGCTTAAAAACGGTCAAAACACGAGCTTATTTTAATGTAGCAGACATGGAAAATACATTTACAAATCAAATCGCAAATTTAGAAACTTTTATAGAAAATACCAATTTTAATTTAAGTTGCACAAATGAAAACAATTTTAGTAATGTTTAGGATACGTTTGAGTCAATGGAAAGTACAGCTTTGATGAACAATGATATTAAGAATATTTTCAATTTTCTTTCCGCAAGTAACATGGCGAATTTTAACATTGACCAATCTTATATTTTATTTAAAAGTTACAGTGAGGAATTATTTTCTTTATTTGCTGAAACCCCATTAGAAAGTTTTAAACAAGTTCAATGTAATATTTTGAACAACATAAAAAATTATTCTACAAATTATTTAAAAAAACAGAATTTTAATAGTTCAGTGTTTTGTGTACCACCAATTGAACTGGTTATTTCATTAAGATGGGAAAAAATATATAATGCTAACAGCAATTCTTTCGACAATGTACGTAAACAAAGCAAATTTCAAAATGTTTCGGTTATAAAAACCGTTGAATGCTTATTTAAAATTAAATCTTTTCGCGATATTTACTTTGCTAACAGCTCCGCGTGCAATAGTGACTGTATCAAGAGCTTTTGTTGTGCATCTAATTGTCAAGAGGAAACTTTTTTAAAATAAATCCGAATGCATTAAAAATAGGTTTGTTTAATGATGATTTTGAGATTGTTTGTCCTTTAGGAAGCAAGGCAGCAGTTCACAAAATGGGTGCTATTTATTTTTCAATTTCAAACTTACCTGAATACTGTTTATCAAAAATTGAACACATTCACTTAGCTGCCCTTTCTTATACCGAAGATATAGCAAATAATAATTATTTTAACATAATTTTAAAACCACTTTATGAAGACATAAAAACGTTGGAAGATGAAGGAATTAGTGTGTGATTTTATTTTGAAAGGTACCTTAATAGCTGTGTCACATGACAATCATGGCGGAAATTCATTTTTTGGTTTTCGGAAATCTTTCTCTTCTGGACAATTTTGTCGATTTTGTAAATTGGATTATACAGAAACTCAGAAATGAAACTCTCTACATGTGAATCTTTTGAAAATCTTCGCACATCTCTAACAGTTTTTCAAGATGATAAAATGCAATTCCAAAATATTTTAAATAATTTGCAAAATTACGATATAATAAACAATGGATCTGTAGATATTATGCATGATATTTTAGAAGGTGCAGTTCCATTTGCATTGAAAATATTTTTTCCCACCTAACTAAAAATCATATATTAATAAAATATATAGAATTCTCTACTCTTACAACTACTCATATCTAGACAGAAAAAATAAACCAACTTTAGAAACATTAAAAAAAATAAAAAACTTCTATTGCATCGCAAAATTAGTGTCTTATTGTATTTACATTTTCCTTATATATTTTTTGAATATAGGGACAAAATAAGAAATGAACGCATATGGAGTTTAATTACAAGCCTTTTAGAAGTCATGAGAATTTTGTTTTCTAATAAAATTTCTAGATTTGAAATTGGGTCATTGAGCAATAAAATTAAATATCATTTACAAATTATTTTGGATTTAGGCTATCAGTTGCTTCCAAAACATCACTCTATGACTCATTACAGTAAAATAATTCATTGCCTTGGACAGATCGTTTTTGTGTGGTCTATGCGGTACGAAAGTTACCACCGAAATTTCACTGAAATCAGTCGCTATTTGAATAATTGTTCTAACTTGCCAAAAACTTTAGCAAACCGCCACCAATAAAACAATGCCATTTACTGAAAAGTATTTCTTTCGACAAAAAATTACAGGAAAAAAAAATTAGTTGACTTAGGGCCGGTTTTTCCATCGACAGATAAAACCTCAGATTGTTATTCGATGAATAAATTTGTTCCAATGTTTATTTGGCTGAATAAATTGATCGGGTTTTTCAGTAGTCAGATTGCCGCCAGTTAGCTACTTTTCAAATATTCTGAAAATGTGGCACCACTTGAACAGCTGACATAATTGAAATAAATAGTTTGTTATTTTGAAATAAATAATTTGTGAAAAACGTTACAAAATGGAAAAAAAAACAGCAAAGGTCTATAAATTTTACACCGCCGGAAATGCGCTTGCAATTAATTGAGCTTGTCTCAAAAGAAAAAAATATAATTGAAAATAAAAAAACAGATACAGTCACGAATAAAGAAAAGGAAGCAGCTTGGCAGAAAATTGAAAAGCAGTTTAATGCATCCTCCGGTATTAATACACGCTCTGCATCAACTCTTAAGCTGAAATATGAGGGCCTTAAAAAGATTTTAAAGAAAAAAGTGGCTGTAAATAGGAAGGAAATGTATAAAACCGGAGGTGGAGCCAACACTCAGGTCGCATACACCGATGTTGAAGGTCAGCTCCTATCGTTTTGTTCTAATATAGATGGCTAAGAAAGTCGATATGATTGTGATAGAACTGAAGGTAATTTATCCAAACTTCGTCATTTTGATATCATTGATAGCTCTTTGCATTTGGATTTTCAGCATCTATTTGTATATAATTTCTAATTCGAAGAAAGGTAAACAAGACGAAATACAGGGTTGTCCATATTCGATTTTATTTTTAAATAAATCAAAGAAACCACAATTTTTTGTCTGTTCGTCATGAATATCATTTAATTAGGTTCAAGTAGATTTGCTTACATTATTTCTTGAATATAATATCTCGTAAATGGTCGCCATTGGCCTCTACGACATATTGTGCCCGTTTTGCAGCATTTTCCATGGTTTTCTTCAACATTTCGATGGGAATGGCGGTTATTTCTTAACGGATGTTGGTTTTCAGCTCTTCTAGGGTCTTTGGCTTGTTGACGTAAACCTTTGATTTCAAATAACCCCACAAAAAGAAGTCTGGAGGCGTTAAATCTGGTGATCTTGGCGGCCAATCGAAATCACCATTTTTTGACATCAAACGGCCAGGGAACAATTGCTTCAAAAAATCGATTGTAGTGCGGCTTCTGTGTGGTGGCGCGCCGTCTTGTTGAAACCAGTAGTGCCTGATACGCTTTCGATGAACGATTGGCATGAAAAAATTGTTTATCATATCGCGATAACGCTCCTGATTGACAGTAACTCTGTGGCCATTATCATCTTCGAAAAAGAACGGCCCAATGAGCATTTTAGCACAAACGCCGCACCAAACAGTGACTTTTGCATCGTGAAGAGGTACCTCTTGAATCTCTTGTTGATTTTCAGTGGCATAAATACGGCAGTTTTGTTTGTTTACCGTTCCGTTCAACTGAAAATGAGCTTCATCGCTCATTTTTTGAAAGCACGTGGAGTTTTCACTATTGACTTGTTTTGTTGAATGTAAATTTCAACAATTTTAGAGCGTTCGCGTGGCGTGTACAGTTCCATTGTAAACATTTGCTTGGAATGACGCTTCAAACGCGGTATGTCATTAGTCGATTTGGCATCACTGCGGAAAGTTACAGTGTTGCCAGATGGGCGCTTCGAATATGGACAACCCTGTATACGAATGCGAGTACCTGGACGAGCTCGAATGTGATCATCTGGAGAATGCAAAGCTCGGTCCATCAACACATCTAAATAGTGAGCCAATAAATAAAGGTTGGTGCTTTAAATTTGTTGAGTTATTCACAGTAAATTATTATTCCAGGCAGTTACATTCAGGTCGAGGAAGACGAATTTACTATAATCTCTTAAAAGTCATGCATTTCGACTGACCAACAAAATAAAAGTTACTGAAATTTTCCTTT
Organism: Dichetophora obliterata; assembly: GCA_963920525.1. Taxonomy (NCBI): domain Eukaryota; kingdom Metazoa; phylum Arthropoda; class Insecta; order Diptera; family Sciomyzidae; genus Dichetophora; species Dichetophora obliterata. The sequence continues at coordinate 79,109,651 of OY986438.1, forward strand.
CAAGCTTATTTATAGCAACTTAAGTATATTTCTCAATATTAATAAGTTACCATAATTACTCTACACTCCAATTTACTTCTGTGTTCTAGTCAGTGATATTGGGATTAGCAGCACTCTCGACAATGAAAAGGCAAACACATCCAGAGTTGACGAATACAATGGTGATAACAGCAGCAAATGGGACTCTTGGTGTCCGAAATCTTTAAAAACACATCGCAGCGCTGTTTTGAGGACGTCAAGTAATAAAAAAGCAACCAAAGTCAAAATTTGACCTTTTAACGGAGGCAAGATTAGAATTAGTTGAAATCCAAAAGGAAATGGCCTTAAAGGAAATGGAATATAAGAAAATGGAATTTGAACGAAAAAAAGCAGAACATGAAACGCGAATGGCTAACCTTGCGAACGAAGAACGTAGAAATCAAGAACTACATGAAATGAAAATTCAAGAATTTTACAAAAAATAATCATTTTTATATGAAGAGCCTGTGCCAAACGATAACATTTTGCATGGTACGAATTCAGGTGGAAAACATTTTATCTGGTGGGTGTAATTTTTCCATTTTGTTGTGCCAAATGTAAGTAAATTGTTTACTTAGAAAATTTCTGACAACCATAAGTTCGGCATGCAAACACAAGCGAAATTTGTACGAAGTTTGTACGATGTGTGCCGATATGATCAGCGTACAAAATGAACATATTTTGTACGCCCTACAGGGTGTTCATCCGCTCGCACTCTCAGAGAATTTTGACAGTTTCGCATTGGAAGCAACAACAAAATTATTTGTACGCCGAGCAAACAGACATCGCGTAATAAAGGGATTTACGTTTGCAACACTCGACAGTAAGGCCTTTTCCACACTTGGTCAGCGCAACTCCAACTCAAGTTGCTAGCCTGTGTATTTATACCGGAACCAACTTGCACGCAACAAGTTCTCGACACGTTCTCAACCTGTTCAACGCAACACGGCTTTCCGCAATTTTCATCGGCGACGTGTTGCATCAGTTTGTTTGTTTTGTGAATTCAAGAATTTGTAGTGCAGTAGGCTTTATATTAATAAGGTGAACAAGCTAATTAATTAGTTCTTAATAGAATCTTAATAGTCGGGCAGTTGGTTTTCAGATGGAATATTTACTTCAGGGTCGATTGGTGGTTCAGTTTCATTCATTTCAGTAGCTAGATTTTGTAAGTTAACGCGTTTCCAACGCGTATATTAAAAAAATATAATTTGGCCGGCATTGGCTAGCTTGTGCTAGCCAATGCCCCACGGGCCAATAATTATACTCACGATTTAAGTTTGTACAGAAATTAGTTTATTCAAACACTAACATAACAACACCAAAAATGACTGACCTGAATTAATATTTTTTGGTAGCTTAAATACTAATTTTACAATAAGAAGAAGCATAATAATTAAAGAATAAGAAGAAGCAAATTATAACTCTAATATTAAGTTGTGCGAAAATGCATACACTGCATTTTCCCACAGTTCCAAGCTAGGTCTCTGCACGCGTATCCGGCCGCTAGTCCGATCGTCACGTAGGGCGCTCATGTTACATGTGTTTGGCTGTGACCGGCTGTCGTTGACTCCTCCCTCCTTAAAAATCTGCGTCTCGCAGATTATACTTCGACTGTCTTGTTTTGTTGATGACGTTGATCTTCGACCTTTATAACGGCTGGCACGATTCTTGGTAAGTTGAGGCTTCGATTTGATTTCCACCAAAAAAATGCAGCGATCATGACGATTCCGAGAATAACCACAAGGTCTGAAAACATAGAGAGCTTTATTTTTTTTGTCAAGTTACCCAATCGCTGAATATTGTTAAGCGTAGCTCCGTGAAGATATGCGATGTCGATTTTATCGGTTCCCTTGGTTACATTAGTAAGCAGTTGTGGAAGGGCTTGGACTCTGCTTATTGTAGATGTCGAGAAGATTCTCTCGTTTATATGGATTGTTTCGTTTTCCAATTGCACAATGTATGTGCCATCTAGATGTCTCGAAAAGTTTTTGGAGCTGACTATTCCTTTGAAATTAGACAAGAAAATTGTTTCGCCACCGACAAGTTCAACTACTTCTTCGGTGTTGGTCTTGAAGGTGCAATTGGCGTTCCCACCTTTGATTATTCTTACCACACAGCTGTCTTCTGGAATTTTAGCTAGTGATGCGGCCTTGCAGACTGTTGAATTTCTTATCGGTAGACATCCTTCTTTTAATCCGAATGTTTCTTTTTGGTTCACGAACATCTCATCAAACGGGATATCCACCTGACTGTTGTTAAAAATGGAGGCTCGTGCGAGAATGTGGTTGTAGTTCTCCTGCTGAACCTTTGGTAAAGAAATAATATAAAGGAGTATTGAATCGTTAGCGAAAATTGTTGGAGTGGCGAATTCTAGGGCTTCAATCTCGTTTTCATAAGGAAGAGTCTCAACTTCAGATAGCACTTTGCTCATCTCCTCACTGTCTACAAGGTTTGTGTTGATTATTCCGTTCCTAGCCATTTGACAAGCTCGAACGATTTCATGAACCTGGTCCCATAAAATAAATGATTTTTCTAAAAGGCCTTGCTCCAGTCTATTGATTATTCTATTATCTGCGTCGTTATGCATCATTTCAATGAGTTTGTTGTATTTTGTGATGGCTTCATGAGTTACTTCGAACAATTCCTTGTTTATCTTATATTGTTGGTTGTTGTTTTCTATAATAAACTGCTCATTATGTAACACTGTGCCCCAATCTACAGCGTCTGGGTTGCCAGCGAGCCATTTCCATGCCGATCCTATCCAATTTATAGAGCGGGCTTCTCTTGGTTTTCTGCCTCTTAACTCGTGTAGACCCTTTTGAACTCGAGAAAGGTGATAATGTAGCAATGAAAGCGTGTCGGCTGTAGTTGATATGTTCTTTGCTGCTTCGTCGATCTCTGATGTCAGTTTTTCGAATCGTGCCAGGTCGATAACATGAACGAGGTTGAAATGTCCATTAAGGATATAACCGTTGCCTTGCCTTAATGTAACTAGAGGAGACTTGTATTCGTAGAGGTGAAGAGCGCATGCTGCTTTCAAGAAAAGGATTCTGCAACGATGGTGGGACTTAGCATTGGTAGTGGTTTGTGATGATAGGGTGGAATCTTATTATATCTTATTAAATAATTAGTTATTATATAAAAGTGTTTCTTAAATTAGTACATCTTACTTTCTCTCACTCTGAAATAAAATGTTAATTAATTATTCAAAAAAGCAATATTAAAGTTTATATTCGTCAATATTCTGAAAAAATATTTAAAATTAGTTTAAATGGAAACATTTTTTTTTTTAATTACTCTGAAATTCGAATTAGGAAATATTAATAAAATTATATACAAAAAAAAATATTAAAAATTTGTTTAAAAATAAAACATTGATTCTTTCAAAATTATTCTGAAATTAGAATTAAAAAAATATTATTAAAATTATACATAAAAATATAAAAAATTGTTTAAAAATAGAACATTAATTCTTTTTTTATTATTCTGAAAATAGAGTTAGAAAATATTATTCAAATTATATCTAGAAATATTAAAATTTAGTTTAAAAATAAAACATTAATTCTTTTTTATTATTCTGAAAATAGAGTTAAAAAATATTATTCAAATTATATCTAGAAACATTAAAATTTAGTTTAAAAATAAAACATTAATTCTTTTTTATTATTCTGAAAATAGAGTTAAAAAATATTATTCGAATTATATCTTGAAACATTAGAAATTAGTTTAAAAAATAAAACATTAACTTTTTTGATTTTTCTGACATTGGAATGAGAGTGGATTATAACAGTTATCATTATTTAAATTTCATTTTAAGTTATGCGTTTTCATAGCATAATTTTTTTATTGACATGATTCAAAAACATTTATATTTTTACCTTAAAAGCTTTAACTTTTTGTCTAGCGGGAGTCGAACCCCGGTGATTTCTCACCCACGGTTTGCTAGAGCGAAAGTTTATGCTTTAAGGGTTTCGTACACATTTTTTGTCCCTTATGGACATCTTCATTCAATTTTTCAATTTATTCAATCAATTTATTTATATTTATTTTATATTTTTTATATGGGCTTTATGAATTTTTCGGCCATTCATTGTTGTGACTGTGACGTTATTGTCAGCAGCAACCGTTTCTTTTTTATAGAGTGGTTTTTGTTTGCCCTTAATCTGTTTGTCTTGACAAAAATTATTTCACCCTCATTATATTTTCGGGGTTTTGTTCTTTTACAATTTATTCTTAAATTTCTGATTTTTTCGTTTTCCCTTATTAGCCCCCTTAAGTCTTCATTTAATTTATTTTGAAAATTGCTCACTGATTGGTAATTAATTCTTTCGCTTCTGTTAAAAAATATATCACTTGGCCTTCTTCTCGTAACGGAATGAATGGAATTATTATACCTATCTACCGCCACATTCATGAGCTCTCTAGGGGACAAACGGGTACCTTCGAACTTTAGACACCTGTAAATTTCAAGGATTGTCGAATGCGCTCTTTCGACCTGTCCGTTCACTTCACTCCTTTGAGTGGGTGTACGATAAAACTCTATTCCCAAGGACGCCACATAGTTCGTTATCAACGGGCTCGACAACCCCCTTTCATTATCGGTAACAATCATTTTAGGAACTGTGAAGTAGTGCAGTAGCTTAATAAGTTTTTTCTTCAATTGAACAGCAGATTTATTTTTTATATAGAATAATTTGAGAAATTTTGAAAATTTGTCGATGCATGAAATAAATTTCATACCTTGAATCTCTAGTATGTCAACGTGAAGTATTTCGCAAGAATAGGAAGGTATTGGTGTGGGTTGCAGTTCAGGTTTTTGCGGATGTCTTTCATATTTATTTAACCGACAAGTCTCACACTGTTTGGTGTAATCCCTAATTTGTTGGCTCATTTTTGGGAAATAATATTTCTCCAAAATTTGATCCTTGTTTTCGTTTGGATTTCTATGAGCTCTTTTATGTTCTGCGTCAATGATTTCAAAAATTCTTCCCTCATCTGTTACGTCTTCAACTAACCTTTGTGTTATGCGGATTTTGTAATTGGAAAAATGATTAATATAAACATCTTGCAAAAGTTGAATACATTCCTCAGGTATTTTGATACCATTTATAAGAGTTGGTATAAGAAGTTTTTTCAAATAATGAATGAGAATTGCCCTATTAATTACCCCGACTGAGATATGGTGTCGATGATACCCAATGTGTGGTTCTATGTGGCTATGTAGTTCCTTTTTTCCTTGCCTAAACACGAGTTGGTTACGAAAGACGTTTAGAGGAGCTTCGACATGTGGTATCAAATCTGAGGCGTCTTGCTCAGCACTGTGCATTGTTGAGCCTTCACTTGCTGTTACCGTGCACTCGCTCCGGATGCTTTGCGATTCGCTTGCCGTTTCTGTCATTTCCCCGTCGCCAAGAGGATTCAGCATTTGTTCCGCAACTGAAGTCGGTGAATGAATTTTTTCAGTCTTTAGCCTAGAAAGAGCATCAGCCACGTAGTTTGATCTACCAGTTTTATAGATCAACTCGTGGTTGTACTCCTCTATTCGCGCCTTCCAACGTTTAAGTTTAGAGTTAAAATTCCTATTTCCTAAAGCATAGGTGAGGGGCTGATGGTCGGTAAAAATCTTAATTTTTCTTGCTCCATATAAATATGACCTAAGGTTATCGAGAGCCCACACAATTGCTAGCATCTCCTTTTCGTTCGTAGCATAATTTTCCTCAGTTTTGCTTAGGGATCTAGAAACGTAGGCAATTGGCTTGTCCTTACCTGGCTCCCCTTGTGACAAAACGGCACCTATTGCGTAATTCGAAGCATCGGTGGTTAGGTTAAATGGTTTATTAAAATCTGGAAAGCAAGTATTTCAGAACAAGTGAGGAGCTCCTTTAAACTATCAAATGCAGTTAGGGCATCCTTGTCCAGCTTGATGGAAACTTTCCTTGATTGACTTGCCTTCACCTGAGAATTTTCGTTACGCGTGAGATTAGTCAAGGGCTTGGCAACCTTTGCATAGTCTCGTATAAATTTCCTATAATAAGAAGTCAATCCCAGAAATGATTTTAATTCTTTTAAATTTGTTGGTGGTAAAATACGCCGTATAGCTTCTACCTTTTCCGGATCAGCTTTGATACCATCTGATGTTATTAAATAGCCCTAAAATTCTACCTCTGTTTTAAAGAATTGCGTTTTCTCCAAATTTACTCTAAGATTGGCTTCTAATAGTCGGTCAAAAACCTTAGTAATATTATTCAGATGCTCTTTGTTCGAGAACCTTTGTTTTGCTAAGAGCTGTATTTACGGCACCAGTTAGCTCGGTTATGGCTTGTTTGATCTCATACATTCCGTCGCGAGAAAAAATTTATCAGAAATAAGTGGTGAATGAGCGAACAAATTGTTTCAAGACAAATCGAGAGTTTAAAAAAAAAAATTTTTTGTAATAACACAATCGGTAAACGCGTAAATTTTCTACGCAAAAGTTGTACAATGCAATCGATAATACAATATGGAAAAAATGTTTTCTGTTTTATTTAAGTGGCAATAATGCAATTTGTGAGTAAGCAAATGTTTTAATTTTGTATAAATTTTCTAAGAAGACTTAAGGGTACTTACATTAAAATTTTCATCTTAATTTTTATTCGGTTTGTTTTTAAGTTGTTTCAGCCTTATTTTTTGTTTTTTTCTGGTTAAAGTTTCTTTATTGGATCCTCGTCACGATATCTCCAAAGTCTGCAAGAAATTTGTTGTCAGGATCTGCTTGTTCCTTGGACCGATGCAATCGCCACACTTCCATTTGCGCTCTCTGCAATATGTTCTGATGTGAATATTGCAGACTGGTAACTTGCTTACTTGTTCTTTTCCCCACTATCTGGAGGGACTGTGTAATCCTTTTTAGAAGCTGCCCATCAGCGACTTACTCAGGCACAGTAGACCTCACGCCCCGCCAATAACCATCTGACACTTTTTTGTTAATAGAGTGTCCTGGAATATTGGTTGTGAGGAGATAGTTTTTTCCCTAAGCAATAAGCTGGAGGGTCCCCCTTACGGAGTGAATCGCAGCTTATTTTCCACCAAGTTCATCAAACTGGAGGGTCCCCCTTTCAGAGTGAATCGCAGTTTGTACCCCCCTCAAGTTACCAGTAACGCCAGGATAGTGTAAGGCAGACAGCTTCGGTCCCTGTTCGGGCGCCAGTTAACGCGTTTCCAACGCGTATATTAAAAAAATATAATTTGGCCGGCATTGGCTAGCTTGTGCTAGCCAATGCCCCACGGGCCAATAATTAAACTCACGATTTAAGTTTGTACAGAAATTAGTTTATTCAAACACTAACATAACAACACCAAAAATGACTGACCTGAATTAATATTTTTTGGTAGCTTAAATACTAATTTTACAATAAGAAGAAGCATAATAATTAAAGAATAAGAAGAAGCAAATTATAACTCTAATACTAAGTTGTGCGAAAATGCATACACTGCATTTTCCCACAGTTCCAAGCTAGGTCTCTGCACGCGTATCCGGCCGCTAGTCCGATCGTCACGTAGGGCGCTCATGTTACATGTGTTTGGCTGTGACCGGCTGTCGTTGACTTGTATTATGGCTGTTGCAATTATAATATCTTGCATTAAAGGGAGCTTGTATCTCATACCAATGCTGAGCACAGGAAATCTACGTTTTCAGACACCAAAGCATCGTTCTATCACGTTTCTTGTCCTTATATGAGAATCATTATAAAGATGCTGAGCTAGGGATTGTGGATCCATGTATGGTGTCAAAAGATAATTACTACAAAAGTATCCACTATCTCCGAGGATCAGTCCATTACCAAAGGTGCCATTACTTAAATGATATTTTGCTGCTGAATTTAAAAATATCATGCTATCGTGTGTAGATCCTGGCCATCTCGCCACAATGTCTTGAATTTGCAATTTTGCATTACATATAGCTTACACATTTAAAGAGAAGTATCCTTTTCTATTTCTGAAGTTTTCAGCTTTATTTCCACCTGTTGAATATTTGGAATAAAATGTTGAATTCAAATTTAATTCAGATTAATTTCACAATTTATCTTTAACAGACCTGGCGACATAATCCGAATGTGAGTACCATCTGATGCACCAATTACTCGTGGAAATCGAGCAATGGCATAAAATTCTTCTTGAGTTTTCCTTATTTCATCGTTTTTAGGTAGATGAATAAATTGTGGCATAGTTGAAGCGATGGCTTCAGTTACATTTTTTATTATATTAGATATTGTTGACTTATGAGACTTCATTAGCAAAGGCGAGCTACTACAGGCTGATACCCGGGAGTTGTCAGAATGGATATAAATGTACTAACCTGTCTGTATTGTGTTTAATTTTATGTTGGATTATTGAAAACAAATGCTCTGTCGTGGATTTTGCAATTCGGAATCTTCGTACGAATTCTGTATCGTCCCAATTGTCAAAATGATTGGTCTCTCTTTTACCACCCGTTGTTTCCTTGGCGCTAGAATTTCGTTCATTTCTTCCACTTCTTCTAGGACATAATCATCAAAAATATCCTGCAAGTCCATTTATTTGGATTTCAATTTAATGATATTTTAAAATTTATTTGTTTAAGCTTTTTATCTGATCGTTGTCTGGCAATTGAATCGACAGATAAATTTATTCCCCAAATAAAGTAGTCATTTTTCGAATAAATTTTAAATGATGATTCTCAGATTCATCAAACACCATGTTTAAGGTAACTAATATGCCTTGCAATAGCTTTCAAATTTATATTATTGCGATTTGGCAATTGCATACCTTTGTGGTAAGTAACATTCTTGGTTTAGATGAATTTATTAGAAACATTTTGTTTTCTATAGGAACATGCAAGTTCCTTAAAATTTCAAAGAAATTGACACCACAAAAGAAACGCACAAAAAGTTTTTAGTGATAATTTTATTTTTTGCTGAAATAGAAAAAAAATATATCAAAAATTAAAGTGCTGGCTTTGAAATTCAATAGCTCGGTCATGTTACAAAAGATTGCATTCAATTTTTTTTTATTAAATTAATTTTAATTAATTGTTCGTCCAATTGTGTTTCAATCTTTTTTATTTTCGTTTCCCTTTTAATTTTTATAATTTTCCAAAAAAAAACCTTCACGAATGAAAAAATATTCAAAACCAAATATGGCTTTCTTAATGTTCTTTCTAGGGAAGTTAATCCCGGATTCCGGGATCACGGACGATTTAAGACCTTTTAAATCCCGGGATTGTCTTTCCTGTATCCCAGGATTCTTAAACTATTACAAAAATTCATGTTAATGCAAACATTTCATTTTATATTAATTTAGTATAATTAGAATATTATAATTTAATATAGAATTAGAAAACACTTTTATTGAGGCTGAAAAAGATTGTTCGGACATTGAGTGTGATTCACTGGAGCAAAGACTTTGAAATTTTTAGAAGAATTTGCAACATCGGGAAGTCAGCTATGTATATGAAAATTGTCAGATATTCTGACTTAGCAAATAACTTTGTTTTGTGGTGAAGGTAATCGTGATCGAAACTTACAAATTGCTTACGACTTTATTTCTCCAACTAGCATAGAACCAGAACGGTGCTTCTCATCAGCGAGCTATATTTGTAATAATATTCGAACAAAACTCTCTAATAAAAAATAAACTGAGTTGATCTGCTTAATGTATTAGTTTAAAAATAATTAAAACAAAAAATTTAATTTGAAAAGTCCTTTCCAACCTTAATTTGCCTTAAACACCAAAAAATTATTACCTTAAACCAGGGACCGAAAATAACTGTTATTTTACAATTTTCAGATGAAAAAGGCATAACGAAAAAGTGACCGGAAGACTTTTTTAAATATACCATTATTATCGTAATGGCAGCAGCTTTGCGAATATTAAATGTCTTTTAAATGTTTGGCTGTTACTATTAAAATTAAAATTAACTGTTATTTTTTGCCTTTTATTTTTTCGGGCAAAAATAACTGTTACTTTTGACTTTTATTTTTTAGGTAAAAAATAACAGTTATTTTGTGCCTTCTATTTTTTCGGTCAAAAATATCAGGCAATTTGTATTTTTTCGGACGAATAAAAAACTTTAAAAACTAAAAAGTTTTAAAGCTCAAAATGTTCGCGTTGATGAGACCATAAAAATTGCATAAAACTTTTTTTGCCGGTCAAGTGGCCTTTAAAAAAATTCAAATTGCCTGATATTTATGACCGAAAAAATAAAAGGCACAAAATAACTGTTATTTTTGACCAAAAAAATAAAAGTCAAAAGTAACAGTTATTTTTGCGCGAAAAAATAAAAGGCATTAAATAACTAGTATTTTTGTCGGAAAAAATAAAAGTTAAATAATAACTGTTAATATCTGACTTTTTTGATAAAAACCATAACCGGTACGGTCCCTGCCTTAAACTGTTGTCTTTTTTTATATTTTTTGTTCTTTAGCCCTTTCAATGGCTAGGCTAAACTAAGACCAAAATAATTTTTTTGAGGTAATATTCCTATCATTTAGGTCCTTAAAAGATAAAAAAAACACACCTTTCATTTTAACCTGAGCTACTTTAGTTTTACAAGCTTGTACAAAAAAAAAATTGTTTTGTTTTCCTGTTCGGCACAAAGTTTATTTTTTAATCTTTTAAAGGTTTCTCAACCCTTTAGATCTTTGTTTTTTAAACCCTCTTAATATTCTTATCATTAAAGCCCTAAAAAGATAAAAAAAACATAAATTTGATCTTCGTCCGGTTGATTTTTTCTTATAAAATACACTCTAAAAAATTTTTGTTTAAATTTTCTACAAAACTGGTAGGCAACAGGTTTGTGACTTTCGTATTATGACTTCAAAAAGTTTAGTAATTAATAAAACTACTCGTCTCATAACAGCAAAATTCAACAACTGCTAAGTAATAACAACATCAGAAGTAGTAAAATTCAACAAATGTTGTTTAGCTGTAAAATTCAACACGTTATATTATGGTTTTCTTCTTCAGGCAATGTCAAAAAACAAATTTTGTCTAAAACTAGTAAGCAATTGTTTTCGAAATAAACTTACGTTTCTTATTCAATCAATATAAATAATTAATTTTTATAAAAGTTAATATCGACATATTTGTTCTTACAAACTTGCAATTTTTAAAAAGAAATATTAATACGATTCATGTGGCCAGATACTTCAATAAACTGGCCAATAATATTTGATAAAGAATAAACCACTTAAAAACTGATCGTGCTACATTTAAATACATTTAAAAATGCTTTAAAACACGTTTTTGAACTCGAAAATTTAAATTTGATTTAAATTGTATAGTTATAATTATTGTAAAAAAGTAAATTATTATTATTTAGCAATTTTAATGGTTCCATCAAATCAACACATTAATTAGTGTTAATTTTTGTTAAATTGTTTATGTTTTTTTTTTTTAACCTCAGATGAGATGGATAGAATTTAAAAAAGTACCTCATTAAAAACTCATAAGTTTGAGACACATTTTTGGGATAAATTATGTTGAAAATATAATAATAACATAGCAATTGTACTATCAGGTCAACCAAATCGAAAAATTACTCCTGCGATGTTATTTTGCTTTCTAACCATATGTAGGACATGCACCAAATCCATGTATAAAAAAATAAATTTTTAAAACATTTTATCAGGCTAATATTAAAGTATGAAATGAATATTTACCAATTTTTGTTATCCACGGAGTTGATGTATTGCAGTCTTTTTTTATATTTTCAATTGTTGTACCAAACTAAAAATAACGAAAATGTGTATATTAACAAGTTTGTAAATACCAAAAAAAAAAAAAAAAAAAATAACATAAATATGCAACCAACTCACCTCATATTTTTTAAATATTAGTTCATATTTTTCATTAAAATATAAGCAAATGGCTTTTATTATCGATTCGTCATCATTATGTTTGATTCCGGGAGTTTTTAAAATCTAGCTTAGTTTAATTTTGGAAGCATCAAAGTTTTTTTTAAATGTTTTTACATCAATATCCATAAGATTCTTGAAATGGTCGAACGAACATTCCTTATGAAATATCATCGGCCAGTTTGTTAAAAAATCTCTGGCCATATGATTTGTATCATTAAAAAATTTTCTTTGCGTCGAGTAGCAATCCATCATATATTTTCGTATATTTTCTTTATCACCAATCTTTGTATCTCTTTAGTTATATGTCATAAGTAAATATTTTTGTTTTGATAAAATGTCTTCCTCACTGTGATTGTTTGAAGTTTGTGGCTGTTTATTTACGTAAGCTTTTGCCAGAGCGCTTTTTAATTTGTTTCTTTTATTTGGCGCATCTAAAATTTCAAAGTTTCCTTTCCTTTTTGGTTTTGAATTTAGAAAATTGTTACGATTTCTCATTGTGGTAATGAGAGACACCGGACTGTGTGACATTTTATGTCCTTCTCCATCTCTTTCCACAAACGATTCAGGATATTGTATCGCTGCTTTGTGAGAAATATTTCTGTACACGCTCATTGGAATGAGATGAGATATTCCACGGAGATGATCAACCACAATATTTGCAAAACCATTTGTAAGCTTACCGAGTTTTGTTTTCTTATGAAAAGCATTATTTAACGGAATAGCAAAGTTTTCAAACGCATCACATGGTGCCACAGGTCTTAGGCTATTATTGTAAATACAATTTTTACTATTGCCAGAATTTTGAGAATCTTTGGGAACAAGAATAAACTGAGTTTCAGCGAACTCATTTTCACGTATTAAAAAACCACATTCAGGATCCTTTTCAGGTACTGAAGAACATGCAATATCCTCTTCAGGTATTAAAAAACATTCAAGATTTTCTTCAGGCACTGGAAAACATTCGGGATCCTCTTCAAATTCTATATGGCCTGAGTTTGGTTCATTTTACTGTTGCAGATCGAAAACATTTTTTTGGTTGTCGGCGACTGCAACGATGTCGAAGAAACTTTGAGAACTAGCTATCTGTAGTTAAAGTTGCTTTAAATGCTGCTTCTGAACTTTGCTATTGTGACATGTAGTTTTTGGAATTGTCTGCTTCGGAAGGATTGCACTCCATCGTTGGTGTCCACCTTTCTGTTGTATGCAAAATCATAAGAGTGTTTTTGTCATCTAAAAATAGTTTAAGGATTTCATCGACCTCGATTTCAGTCCCGTCAAATTCTAAAACTAGTTTACTATCATCAAGATTCCATTGCTATATCCATTGCTATAATTAAGAAAAATATAGTTATTCAAGAATCTTTGAGAACTCAATTTTACTTACCTTTTTGTATTATTGGCCCGATTGAAGGCTGGCACAGAAACGCTTTCCTCTTCCTTCTGTCTTCACTATATATTTTTATTGTATATCTATCCATTTGATATTATTTATAATAAAATTATTCTATGCATTTATAGCTTTTGCAATAGATTTAAATTCTACAAAAGAGGAAAATGGTGCGAAGTAGTACTTATTATTCATTCTTAATATATTTATACATTCATGTATTATTAGTTTGTTATTATGTATGATACCAAAGTTATTATTTTCTATAGAAGAAGATTCATATAAGCTTATTGTACTATTGTACCACATTTTCAGTAATTCTCCATAAAGAATAAAATTTTTATAAGAATTGCTGATCTACCAAAGCTGCCTTGACCTAAACCACATTCCCCAGCGATGGCGTAATGTGAAGGTTATCTTTATACCTAAGGCAGGAAAAAGCTCACACGTAAACCCAAAAGACCTTCGACCAATTAGTATCTCATCTTTTCTTCTAAAAATCCTCGAGAGATTAATTGATATTCACTTGAGATCCATGATAGAAAAGAAGCCATTATCTCTAGCTCAACATGCTTACACCAAAGGCAAATCAGTGGAAACAGCTCTCCACTCCATAATCTCCATCATTGAAAAATCTTTCTATCTGAAGGAATATACAATGATAGCTTTTATTGATATAGAAGGAGCCTATAATAACGTCGAGGCAGGGGCCATCACCAGTGCGCTGACGGAGCTTGGGGTGGATGCCGCGCTGATAGCACTCATAAAGCAAATGCTAGTTGGCAGGATTATAAGTGCAAAATTTGGAGCGGCATCCACGCTAAGATCTGTACCAAGAGGAACCCCTCAGGGAGGGATTCTATCGCCTCTACTCTGGAATTTAGCAGTGAATGAACTGCTAGGTAAACTAGAACTAGAGGGGTGCTGGGTGATAGCTTATGCCGATGACTTTGCTATTGTTACATATGGAAAATATATATCTACTCTCCGAGACATTATGCAAAACTGCCTAAATACTCTTGTCAACTGGACTATCAGCTGTGGGCTCAGCGTTAATCCTAATAAAACTGAGTTAGTAGTTTTCACAAGAAAACACAATGTACCTCAAATTAGCCCTCCTAAACTGGGAAATACAAGTCTTATCTTCTCAGATCAAGCAAAATACCTGGGCCTTATACTGGATGGGAAACTAAACTGGAAGCCCAATCTGCTCGTAAGAGCCAAAAAAGCGAACATTGCCCTATACTCTTGCAAAAGGCGGTGGGTAGCAAATGCGGTTTACAGCCAAGTGTTACTCACTGGCTTTATACAGCAGTTGTAAGGCCAATATTGCTATATGGTGCTATTGTCTGGTGGCATGCACTCGAAAAACAGACTCACCATAACCTTCTCCGTAAAGTTCAAAGATCAGCTGAACTGTGCATTAGCGGAGCCCTAAGAACCACTCCGACAGACGCATTAGACACAATGCTCCATCTTACACCACTTGACATCCTAGCTAAACAGATGGCCGCTAATACAGCCATCCGCCTAGTAGCCACCTCCCAGTGGAAAGAAGGTACACTAGGACATTCTTGTTTCAGAAAATTTCTCCCTCCTTTACCTAGGTCCATTGACTACATCACACAAAAACTACTCTTTGAGAGGAAGTTTGATGTATCCATTCCCTCTCGAAAGAGTGGGAACAAGAAAACCGTTCACCTCACAATGTCATTGAGATCTTTACGGATGGATCAAAACTAGATGGCAAAGTAGGTGGAGGAGTCTACTCAGAAGCATTAAGCATCAATATAGCCTTCAGGCTCCCTGACCATTGCAGTGTATTTCAAGCTGAAATCGCTGCTATACATGAAGCGTTAACTTGGCTTCAGAAAATTGATATATCTTCCATGGATATATGCATACTTTCTGACAGTCGGGCCGCTCTGAAAGCCCTAGGAACTGTTGAAATAACATCTGAAACAGTTTTCAACTGCCGCAGATCTCTAAACGAGATGGCAGAGCAGCTCAAAATTATCCTATGCTGGATTCCTGGACATAGGGATTTTCTAGGTAACTGCAGAGCAGATGAACTCGCTCGCACAGGTACTACCAAATAACTATCTTCAGACAAGACAAACCTTGGTATTCCTCTCACCACATGTAAACTCCTTACACATGAGTTATCCTGTATTAATACCAACAAAAGATGGTCAGCAGCTAACACTTGTAATATAGCACGGCAAATCTGGCCCAAACTCAATCTGAAGCGTTCAAAAGAACTCATATCTCTTAGTAGAGATCACATTGGCACCATGATAGGGATCCTGACAGGGCACTGCCTTATTGGCAGGCACGCTCAAAGATTAAACATACCCACAACGACTTCTGCAGAAGCTGTAGAGATGAGGAGGAGGTGGAATCTACAGAACACCTTCTCTGCACCTGCCCAGCGCTGGCTCAAAAAGTTTTCTTCACCTAAACAACTGGTTTTTCAGAGACCTCGAAGAACTATCGGAAATATCGATATACCGAATCCTAAGCTTCGTGAACAGCTCAAGCTGGTTTGAATAGAGAAGGGAGATCAACCCCTGTGGTACCACAATGGGCCTTATTGGCCTAAGTGCGTATCAATTTGAGGCAGCCACTCTAACCTAACCTAACCTATATACTTAGCTCTTGAAATAACACGACGCATAGTTGTGAGACTTGCCTACCACATTTTTCCCTGATTTTTGCCAAAGAGTTGTGAGAATTTGACGCTTTTCTGAATATAAGTCGCCTTTCCGCATTAGTAAGCACACTCTGTGTGCGACCTTTCATGTTTTTTCCATATTTTAATTCATCACTTAAAAATGTTGATATAACGTGTCGGCTTCTCTCGATTTATTTTGGCAATAGATAAGCCAGCGTCCTTATAAGCTTTAATTTTTCCTTTTTCCGCCTCGGTTAATGTTTTTCCTCGTCCCATTTTATTTCTTTTTTTAATAAAATAGTCGAAATTAACAAAAAAATTCGATCAACAAAAAATATGAATGCACGTGCCAAAGGTAACGATGAAACTAAATGCTAAATTTGCTAAATTCAAGTGGCGCAAAAAATTGTTTCAATTTCAACGAATGCTAACGTAAAGTGGAAAAAAACCGATAACTGCTCTTTTCCAGAACTTGCAATTTGTCACAGAGAAAGAAGAAGATAGTTGCAAAAAGATAACGGTAAAAATACCATTGTCTTATCATTATGCTTTTGAGCTATGAGCAGTTGTATATAGATTGTACAGGGTGTCCTATTCAAGTGGCGAGGAGTGTATATGTTATCACAAACAATAGTTGTCTTAAACCGATTTCCAAAAAGACTTGCTTGCAAATATTGATGTCTTTTTGATAAAGTTAACGAAATGTTTTTAAAATTCTTGCATTTTCTAGATATATTTTTAAAAAAATTGATGCTTATGCTCAAAATGTAACGAAAATAAATTTTTTAAGGGCGCAAATTGTTTTAAAATGGTATTAGGTCTGGATAATGCTTAACATAACGATGTTTGGGCCTTAAATTTATGTTAGGTAGGCAATCTTTTCTTAATTCAAAATAAGTATTTGTGTGAAAAATTAGTTAACAATTCTAATTAAGAATTTGTAAATTTTTTGGGCAAAATAAGGCGATACATTTTTATCATTGTTAAAAAAAAAAGAAAAACATTTCAACTTCATAATTAGAAACAACATCAATTAGCTCGAGTGGCATCAAAAATAAAATATGTGTGACTTCATCGGACTTTCCATGTAGTTTTTTCATTTTGGCATTCAATAATGGAAATGATAAGCGAAGCTTAAATTTTTTTCTTAAATTTGCTAAAAACGCATTGATGTAATCAAAAGTAAAATTGAAAGGAGACGTAAGGTTCTTAAGAATTTACATCAAGTCATATGAAATAATTCCTTCAAACAAATTATGCGCAATGCATGGCGGTAATCCAGGATTGCAAACATGAAAATATTTAAGCATATTTAAACAAGAATTACTTCGTACTCCCCGGTTGAAATTTTCTTCGGATTTTAAAAAATTATAATTGGTTTTATTTCGTAACTGACGAATTTTTACATCTTTTTCAGCTAAACATTTCAGTTCAAAATAACAGTAACGACAAACATATTGAGAAAAGCTAAGTTTTCATTAAATCCCCCAATTTGATATGCCCCTAAATTATCACCAATTACGGAAAAAATTGTTCCAAAGAATCTCCTCTGAATATTATTTGCATCGTGAAATATTAAGCCTTCAGACTCCAATATATGTAAATCGCTTAGTAAAGGTTGCAAAATGGTTTTGAACCCAAAACTTTTAATGTAACTTTCATTAAATAACATTATTTATTGAATATTTTATATTATTAATCAAAATTTTTTATCAATATTACCAATTAAGAAATATAAGCCAAGACGTTAATGTTTTTTTTAAGAACCCAAGGGGTTACACAATTCAAAGGCGTCTTGAAAAATTAGAAGTTAAATTTTTTTGTCACCGGATATAGAAAACTGTTGTTTTTTGTAAATTGAACCATCATTGATATCACAATATAGGTTATCTTGGCAAAATATTTCAAAAAAGTTTTTGTCACATAATAAGCTTTTTAAGTTTTCCAATACGGAAATATAATAATAAAAACATTCTTTATATAAATTGTCTACGCCAAGAAATATATTTTTTTGGTGCAATAAAGCAACTGTTGGCTGTTAAACATTTGTCTCGCTTATATTCAGAGAGATGGCTTTTTAATTCATTTGATAAATTTGACCGCTGGAGTAAGCTAATGATTTAATTTTCCTTGTCCGAAACATTAACCTCGCTAATAATTAATAGAACCTCGCATTACCGTGATAATTCGTTCTTTAGTCGCACGGTTAAGTTGTGGAATAGTCTCCCTGCGAGCGTGTTTCCCGGCAGCTTTGAGCTGTGCAAATTCAAAACAAATCTTCACCGACACTACTCCAACTATCCACCCTCCAACTAACTATCACCCATCTTCCGAATCAAAACAATGCTTATATATTTACATGGTAGAAGGATAGAGGTATATGCGCGCTGACTGTGCTCTCTTTCCACACTGCCATGTCTGTCAAATTTAGCTGTGTGGCGAATGGAAACAAAAGAAAAGAAAGAAAAAGTTTTACTTCGTTTTGACAATTCCGGCAGTATGCTCTCATCTAGTGCATATACCTGTATTCTTCTGCCATGTATATTTATAGGGGGCATCCCCTGAGCGTTGGTTCAATTTAAAAAAAAAAAAGTTGAAGTGAAATTATACTTCAGTTGAATTTTTAACAAATTATTACTACCATAATTATAGTAAACTTACACGTTTTTTTAGAGTGTAGGCCAAACAAATTTTTGTTTACTTTTCTACGCCACAAAAACGAAAAGCGAACTGACTTTAATGTCAATTATATATCTAAATTTATTTCTATCATGTTGGTTCATCTATTCGTCATAAAACCAAACGATTTGATTTAAAAAAAGCTTTGCAAAATAAATACATATAAAAATTACTGTCTGAAGTGTCCAATATATCGGACAAATCCACTGAAAGGGTTAAATTAATACAATGTGCTAGTCATTAATATTATTTATGTTTTTTGTGTTTATTCACAATAGGAGTATTCACAATTGTGTGGTATATTAGTATGGTTTTTTTTGCCATAGTTGAAAATCAAAATATGAGCACCCTTTAAAATAGAATTTGTGGTTGAGAACAAGGCTGTTAATAGCTCACTTTTGAAAGTAAACAGTGTTGTGAACATTGACGATTTATCGTCATTTTGCATTTTTTTGGCACAAATTATGACGTGACGATTTTTCATTTTAATGCCAAAAATTACGATTTTCAGCAAAACTAACGATGCAGCTTGCTCGACAAAACGTAAAAGTTTGGTAAAAAAACAAAGACTGAAAACTTTTGTTTTCATTACCTCTATTAAAGTAAATATGTTAAATTTAAACGTGAGCACTTCTACGAATGTTTAGCTCGTTTGAATAATATTCTTGAAAAAATCAGCGAGTGGGCACTCAAAAATGGTTTAAGCCTAAATCCTAAAAAGTCTAAATGTCTAGTGATTGCGAAGAAAGTTATTGATATTTCTCCTACCCCTCACCTTACACTAAATGGTGACAATATAGAATATGTTGACTCTGCGAAAAACTTGGGTTATCTTCAATAGAATACTGACTTGGAATAATCATATTAGTAGCACTGTCGGGAAGGTCTACAGAATGCTTCGTGTACTATGGACGACTTAGTGCTTTACACCTGTTCATACACGAATGCTACTTGCTAAAGCATATCTAATACCAACAATGCTATATGGCAGCAACATTTTTGCTAACTGTGATAGTCTCAGTAAAAATAAATGAAACGTTCTTTGTAATAATATTGCTCGTTATGTGTTGGACTGCTAAAAGAATCAGTCCATGGCTTCACCTTTGATAACTTGCTGAACTATCGTACGCTTTTATTGTTGCATAATATTATATGTAATTCAGAACCCAGTTATTTGTTTTCGAGATTAAACGTTTCCAGATCCAATCGAACTTATATGATTAATTGTTTACGTGTTTCTTGTTTAACGTCCGAAAGGCAATTTTTTGTACTCTCTGTTCGTCTTTGGAACGCACTTCCTAATAGTCTAATAACGTGTAATAACGCTGTGCAATTCAAAAATAAACTAGCTTTACTCTATTCTTCGCTGCAATAGTTAAATAAGTTAAATCTATATAAATAAAAATCAAATGTCGTTCGTTGGTAATTGCATCAGTTGAGAACGGCTGAACCGATTTGGATAATTTTTTTTTTAAAATGTTCGTAATATCCCAACTTAGGTTTTTACGGAAAGAAAAATTGACCACGCCCACTTTGCGCCCATTTTTTTGATTTATCTAAAATCGGAAAACGGCTGGACCGATTTGGATAATTTTTTTTTTATGTTCATAGTAATCCAATTTAAGTTTTGTCGGAAAGAAAAATTGACCACGCCCACTTTTGCGCCCACTTTTTTCAATTTATCTAAAATCGGAAAACGGCTGGAGCGATTTGGATAAATTTTTTTTCAAATGTTCGTAGTAATCCAATTTAAGTGTTTACTGAAAGAAAAATTGACCACGCCCACTTTTGCGCCCACTGTTTTGATATCTATATATATAAAATTAAGTGGCAAAACTTCCTGTTCGCATACTCCTCCTAGACGGCTTGCCCGATTTCAATGAAATTTTCAGGGGTGATTGGGGTCTGTGTGGAGGGTGCACATAAGAAATTGCATGTGTGTATCTTTGCAGGTTTTGTACCACACCCCCTTTTGTCGCCCACAAATCAATAAAAATGCTGTATTTAAGACGGCTTTGGTCGTATGAAATTAAAATTTGGTAAATAAGTTCGTATGATAACTATAATTAACTTTGAAAAAATGGGCGTGGTCACAATTCATCTACGCCTACTTTAAAGAAAATATCAAAATACTTCGAAACCAATTTTCCGATTGAGCTCAAATTTTGTAAGTACGCTTTGCTTTGAGTACGAGATGGTTTAAGGGGCAATGCCACACCCCCTTTTACCTTCCACATATAAATAAAAAATTGTTGTTATCGAATAGCTTTAGTTAGAGTTATGGGTCGCACAGCTTAGAAATTCGGTATTCGACCACAATCTAGACGTACCGTTTCTGTGATGAAATTTTATGGGAGTGGACAAGGGGGAGGGGCACCTCCGATACAACCCAAATTTGTGATATCGAATAGCTTTGAAGTTACAGGAATTCATCTTTGGAATTCAGTTTTTGACCTCAATTTACACATGCAGTTTCAATGGTTTTATTTTATGGGCGTTGGACAGGGCGTGACATCTCCCTTACAACCCAAATTTGTGATATCGTATTGCTTTGAAGTTATAGGTTGACAGCGTAAGAATTCGGTATTCGACCTAAATTTATACATGCATTTTCAATACTTACATTTTGTCGTCGTAGGGCAAAGGGGAGTGGCACTTCCCATACAACCCAACTTTGTGCTATCAAATAGTTTTAGAGTTATAAGTCGTACAACGCCGAAATTCAGTATTCGACCTCAATATACACATGCAGTTTCATTGATTCAATCTATGTTCATTGGTAAGAGGGGCGTGGCACCTCCCATTTAACGTAAATTTGCGATATAGAATATCAGCGTCAGAATTCAGTATTCGGCCCCAATTTATACATGCAGTTTCATTAATTACATTTTATGGGCGTACGACAAGGGAGCGTGAAACCTCCTATTTAACCCAAATTAGAGATATCAAATAGCATTGGGGTTATAGGTCTCACAGCTTTGGAATTCAGTATTGGACCTCAATGTAGACATGCAGTTTCATTGATTACATTTTATGAGCGTTGATCAAGGGGGAGTGCCACCTCCCATACAACGAAAATTTGTGATATCGAATAGCTTTGTAGTTCAAGGTCGCACAGCGTCGGAACTCAGTATTCGACCAAAATTTACGCTTGCAGATTTACTGATAAAATTTTTTAGAGTTTGTCGGGGTGGGCGTGACACCTCCAATTTAACCCAAATTTGCGATATCGAATAGATTTGGAGTTATAGGTAACTCAGCCTCAAAATTCAGTATTCGACCTCAATGTACTCATGCAGTTTCATTGCTAAAATTTTATGGGCGTAGGGAAAAGGAGAGTGGCACCTCCCATACAATCAAAATTTGTGCTATCGAATAGTTTTGGAGTTATATGTCGCACAGTTTTGGAATTCGGTATTCGACCTCCATGTAGACATCCAGTTTAATTGATTACATTCTATTAGCGGTGATGAAGAGAGAGTGGCACTTCCTATACAACCCAAATTTGTTATATCGAATAGCTTTGTGGATATAGGTCGCACAGTCTCAGAATTCAGTATTTGACCTCAATTTAGACATGCTGTTTAACTGATAACATTTTATGGGCGTTTGAATAGGGAGAGTGGCAGCAACGCGCCGGGTTTCAGCTAGTTATTATTATTTTAAAAAAATAAAAAAAAGGTTTAAGATTGGTTTTGAATATTAAATACAATTATTTTTTAAATCTCATTTTGTTACTAGATTGTTTATATTACATTTGATTTTATTTCCTTGTAATAATTCTTAAACTTAATTATATGTTAGGTATGTAATTCAAGCTCTATTTTACTGGATGTTTATACTCTTATGCTACCGGAACTGTTATTAAGGTATATGTGTCGGCTTACGAAATAAATAAATGAAATGAAACACAGATATTTCAAATTAAATAATTTTGCCATATCATGAAGATTTATTGAAAGTTGTGTGGTCTTAGTTTGGTAAGCAGATATTAAGATAAGTTTAATATTTAAGAATATATGGTATATAAAGGGTCCGCCAAATAACATTTTTTTTTGAAAATTTTATAAAAAAAACTACTGGATATTTTCTCAAATTTCTTTTTTTATTTGAAAGTACAATTCTTCCGGTTAATAATGGAAGATAATTTCATTCAAATGGCTGCCTCGGCTGGCCATGCAGTAGCCTACACGATCGGTCCAATTTTTAAGCACATTATCGATTGTGTGCAGCTGTATTTCACCAATGGCTTCACCTTGTCCTTTAAAGCGTCAATTGTCTCTGGCTTGTCGGCGTAACACTTATCTTTGAGGGCAACCCACAAATAATAGTCCAACGGTGTCAAATCGCAGCTCCGAGGTGGCCAAACGACATCAGCTCTGCGGCTGCTAATGCGATCTTCAAAAACAGGGCGCAAAACATCGAGTGTAGCTTCGGCTGTGTGGCACGTAGCGCCGTTCTGTTGAAACCAAATGTTGCCAATATCCTCCTCTTCAATTTTTGTGAACAAAAATTCGTTCAACATGGCCCGATAACGATCGCCATTGACTGTAACGGCCACTTCTTGCTCATTTTCAAAGAAAAATGGCCCAATTATGCCTCTGGACCAAAATCCGCTCCAAACAGTGACTCGTTTTGGGTGCAGCGGCTTTTCAATGTATGCGTGCGGGTTTTCTGTGCCCCAAATGCGACAATTTTGCTTGCTCCATACCCACCAAGATCAAAATGAGCTTCATCTAAAAAGATGATTTTTTTGGCAAAATTGGCATCTTCTGTAAGTCGATCGCAGGCCCACTTAGCGAAGCGAAAACGCATTGGATGGTCAGTTGGCTTCAACTCCTGAACCAATTGGACTTTGTATGGCGTCATACCAAGGTCTTTATGCAAAATTCGTCTCAATGATGTCTCCGAAATGTTCAATTGTTGAGAACGACGGTGAATTGATGTTGATGGCGCTTCACGTACACTTTCTGCCACAGCAGCAATATTCTCGGGTGTATGCACTGCTTTTGGCTTTTCACGCTTTGGTTTATCGATGAGGATGCCAGTTTCTTTCACTTTTTTCACAAGATAACGAACATAAGGAGCTGACGGTGCTTATCTTCTTCCAAAATCCGTACGCAATTTTCGCACACTTTCTGCAACATTACAATGATTTTCAAAATAATGGCGCAATATTTCCCAGCGTTGTTCAAGCGTATACACAACCATATTCGTTCAGCGGATGGATAAAACTAATTATCTGTCAAATCAGACATGAGCTAAGTGTTACCATTCACGAAATAAGCACTAGTTGAAAAAAAAAACGTTAGATGGCGGACCCTGTATTATGTTTTATTTGGTTTAAAAAGAATTTCATCAAAAGTGAGCGCCGCTCAGAAAGTGAGCGCGATCATTTATTTTATAAAGTTGAGCGAGCTCTCATTTTGAGCGCGCTCATTTTCGGAGCGAATTAACAGCCTTGGTTTAGAACCTCCCACTATAGCTTTTTGTTACTATGCAAATAAATTAACTATCCAATTTTATGTATTTTATTAATATATCCCTTTCAGACCGTGATGCATCAATTGTGCGGGTAACTTTTAGTTTAAATATGTTTAGTTTAAATGTTGAAATTCATTTAATTTTTTTTTTCTAAATGAGTCGTAGAAAAAAGTTGTTTTTTTCATATACTAAAATACTAACGTATGGGCAATGAAATGCGAACAACCACAAATCTACACAAAAATAAATATCCAGACGATTTTCAACAATTTTTACATTTTATTTAGAAACGTTGTTATTTACTTAAAATTTATAAAAAAATTTGAGTACCGTTACGATTTGCTTTTCGTACCTTTTCAGGCACTTTTTTCATTGACTTCTGAATGCCATTTGTGTCGATATTTTTCAACTCTTTTTTAATCTTTTTAATTAAACAATCCACATTTTTTGGTCTATATCCGTTACTGTATACCTTCCTCTTAAGGTTAGCCCAGAAAGTCTCAATCGGTCTTAGTTGTGGTACGTTTGGCGGGTTGAAGTCCCTCGGCACATATTCAATTTCAAAAGACTCCAAAGCGTTGAGAGTTGATTTGGCATAATGAGCAGACGCCAAATCTGGCCAAAATATTATTTTGTCATACCGGTGATGCTTATGAATAAACTCCTTAAGTACCGGTAGGCATCTTTCTGTATAAGTCTGCGAACTAACAGCCAAGCCACCTTTAAAAAATACAGGTTGGCTAATTCCACTTTCGCTAATGGCTAACCACAATAAAACTTTTTCAGGGAACTTCGTCTTATGAATAAATTTATCCCTATCTGTTGCTTTAATATTAGCAGACTCATAGTAATATTTTTGCTGCCATTCATTGCCTTCCACGGTAAAGTATGATTCGTCATCCATCACACAAATATACTTAGAGCTAGGAGCAAAATAATTTTGGGAAAGATTGCGTAGTCTAGTTTTAATGATTTTTAGTTGTTTTTCCGTTGTTTTTGGTGCACATTTCTTTTTTTTATGTTGAATGTTCATTGATTCTAAGTACTTTTTTATTGTATTTTTTGCAACACCGTATTTGTTTGCTAATTGTCGATACGATTTTGCACTTCGGCCCGCTGTTTCTGCTTTCAAAGAAGCACGAACTTTTGAGTCATTCAAAACACATTTTTTTCCAGAACCACGTTTTCGTTCTATGCTCTTTTTATCCTCCAACAATTTAACTATACGGTATATGAACGTTTTTTTAAAACCCATATTTTTAAAATGATGATAAATTTCATTTTTCTTTTTGTTTGGATTATCTTCAAAAAATTTACGTATCAATTTTCGACGTTGTTCCTCGTTTAAAGACATTTTCGCTACTAATTATTTATTGCCGAATTTAAAACAACTGTAAAACGAAGTATAAGTGCAGCGCTTACTATGCCAGTTTAAATTCTTTAAAAACGTTATGAGTTGCTGAGTACGCTTCATTTAAAATTTGTTCGGATTTCATTGCCCATACGTTAATAGCGCAGTTTTAGTGAAATTGACACAATTTAACTCAAAAAATAATATATTTTAAAGTCTCAAATGATTTGACAACATTTGATGCAAAAAAAAAATATTTTCAGTACAAACTTTCGTTTCTTGAAAATCCTTTAAGGATATGAAAATATCAAAATTTAGGCATTGAATATGTTTCCATATTATATAGAGACCATTTACTACAAAAAATCATAAAAAATTCTTAGTTACTTAGCGTCAGGTACCTGAAAGGGATATGGCATAAAAAGTTAAACTTGCACTTTTAGCTTCTTTAATTTTTGCAATTAGAAAATAACTGGCAACCGATCAGTAGTTTAGGGAACATTAAAAACCACGTTCGCTAAACATATCATTGGGCTACTTAAAATTACCACACTTTTGGTTTTTGAGATTTCATGTAAAACAAGAAAAAATATAAAAACCGCTCTGTAAACCGCTCTGTGTGGTACAACACCACGGGTTTTTTAACTGCATTGAAAACCACGCAATTGTGAATATCCTTAATGTGTTTTGTTTTTGTTACTTTATAAATGAATTAGTTTTTTAGTTTCAAGTAATAAATAACAAAAAATTGTTTATTAAAATTTTCAATCCCGAACTAATCCCGGGATTAAGATATTCAATCCCGATAATCCCGAGATCGAGTAAAGCTTCCGGGATTGGACTCCCTAGTTCTTTCATATGGTATGCATAAATAACGGGTTGATTTATAGTTTCAATTGTAAAAATTTAAAAACATTTTATACAATCGAAACATCAAGCCGTAGAATCTGTGGACCTTAGTATGTTTGGCGATGACAAAAAGATCAAAAATTATTTTTAAGGCCAGCGTAACAACGGGTATATAAGCTTGATGATATTTGTATTTTCGTAATTTTGTTTGCATAAAAAGAAATGGTGTAGTAAAGAATCATTAAAGAGGGCATGGACGGAGTTTTGTTCAATTTACCCTAATTGCTAATAACAGTTATTTTGCACAACTTTTACTCACATCGGATTAGAATAAGTCTAAGATGCATAGCTTTAAACATTTTTTCTGTTTGCTTAGAAACTGATTTAAAAAACCCTCTGAATCATAAAAACTGCTCCCAAATTTTTATGAAATTATTCACAAATGGTGGGATTTTCTTTATACAAAAAAATCTAAAACAATTTAGCCATTTCAGCCCTTAAAGCCCATTAACAGCGCTTCTTATGAGCTATTCTGCTGTGCGTTTTATTAAATTTGGTACACAATGGATCAAAAACTGGAATTACTTATTTTATACCGACTGCGAACGGCTAAACTCCATGTTCTCAAGAAGCTTTTAATGGAATTTATAATTCTCTGGGGTGTGCCATTGTCTGCAGAGGGGGCTTAAACCAAGGTCCTTCGGCGCCAAAGCCACGCACTTACACTTTGTGCCTCGGCCGCCACGTTTTTATATTTAACCATTTATACCCAAATTTTTGACCCTTTTTATCATCGCCAAACGTACTAAGGTCCCAAGATTCATTAAACACCTTAAATGTTTGAGGTAAATAATCTGCCATGCAAGAATTTTCAAAGTTACATTATTGCAATTTGGTAATTGTATACCTTTGTGGAAAGTAACATTCTTGGTATAGATGTATTTTATTAGAAAATTTTCGTTTTCTATAGGAACATGCAAGTTGCTAAAAATTTCCAAGAAACTGACACCACAAACACTTTTGTACCTGAAACACATAAAAAGTTTTTAGTACTAATTTTATTTTTTGGTGAAATAGAAAAAAAAAAAATCAATGCAAAATGAAAGTGCTGGCTTTGAAAGTAAATAACTCGGTCATGTTACAAAAAATTGCATTATTTTTTTTGTTTGAAATTTTGATTAATTTTCCATCCAATCGTGTTTCAATCTTTTTAATTTTTGTTTCCCTTCTAATTTTAATATTTTCAAAAAAACCTTAACGAATTTCTTTATTTCGGAAAAAACCTTGGTAAAAATATTTGTTGTTGAAAAAATATTCAAAACCAAAAATGGCTGTTTTAATGTTATTTTATATGGTATGCATAAATGTAGGATTTGTTTAAAGTTTCTATTGTAAAAATTTAAATACGTTTTATACTATCGAAAAAATCAAGCCTTACATCATAAAAATTAAAAATTTTTTTTGTTTATTTTTATTCATTTTGTATTTTTGTAATTTTATTTGCATAAAAAAAATGGTGTAGTGAAAGAATCATGACAATTTCTCAATTCGTTTCTGAGTTATACTCTTAAATACCGCTTTAAACACTGACACAGCAACAACAGTGCCACCTACCGGGTCAAACTGTAGAACAAAACCATCTACAGACCCAGCCGCGCACACACTAAATTTCATCAAAATCGGTCCAGCATTTTAGGAGGAGTACAGTGACAAAACTTTGTACAGAAGAATTTTATATATAAAGATAAAGAAAAATAAATGTTAGTAGTTTTTTTATTTTTCTAGTGCAGTATATTATATCGTAAGAAAGCTTAAGCTTTGTCCAAAAATACAAAATAACAAACATAATGTTGCTGGAACAAAATAAGAAAAAAATTTGTGTGGAAAAACGATAATTTTTGTTTACGAGTTAAATGATAAAAGTTAAATTTTTAACAATTTTATACAAGCAGAAATAATTTGAAGAAAAACTGTATTTATATCAAGTCTGCTTGCAACATTCTACAGCATGATTTCTTAAATTTGGAAGAACATAAGTTACAAAACTTGGATATTTTATAGAAAAAAATGTAAGTTTTTCTTTTTTTGTACACAAGTGATTTATTTTAAGGATGCATTTTTTATAGTTCTAGAAAAAATGCTTAAAAATTACTTATTTTTAAAGCTCAGCCAAAAAATATCAGATGTTTATTTTAAAAAATAAAAAATCCTATAAAAGCTTAAATTATTATATCTGATTTTTTGTCAAAATATTCCATATGTGTTTTTGTTTTTGTATGGAATGTCAAAATATTCCATATGTGTTTAATACATTACTCAAAATGGTTTAAGTCGTTAATAACTCCTAAATGACTTTAAATGATTTGCGCAATATCTAAAGGTCAAATTTTTTTGGGTCATAAGGTATTTAAGGTTCTCATTAGGAGTGTAACTTTCAGAAAATGAACGCGAACCGAAGTATTTTAACGTTTTTGTATAATGATCTGGTATAATATACATATGTACATATATGACAAATGTCAGTTAAATTTATTTTTTCTTTTTTGTTCACGATTTGTTTTAAATAAAAGCTTATTTTTAAAAATTTGTTTTTACTTTTTGTTTATTATAACTTTGTTTTCATAAAAAGTGATTGTGTATTGAAATAATCAATTTCCCAATTCGTTTCTGAGTTATACTCTCAAATACCCCTTTAACTAGACCTATAGGTCAAACTTTATACCTAAACCATCTACAGACCAAGCCGTACACACACTGAATTTCATTAAAATCGATCCAGCCGTTTAGAAGGACTTCAGTGACAGAGCCATGTACAGAAGAATTTTATATATAAAGATATACGTAAATTTTTATTTTTTCTTATAGATAGATGCATTTGCTTTGTATGTTTGTTTTAGCCATAGTAAAATAAGTTAATAAACTTGCTTTTACTTTAAAATGCTATTTATCAAATTTATTAAAAACGGGGGGAAAACCGGGGAAACTCGAAATAAAAAATAAAAAGTAAAAAAAATTTTTTACAAATAAGATTTTATCTATATAAATAAAAATCAAATGTCGTTCGTTGGTAATTGCATCAGTTGAGAACGGCTGCACCGATTTGGATAATTTTTTTTTTAAAATGTTCGTAATAGTCCAACTTAGATTTTTACGGAAAGAAAAATTGACCACGCCCACTTTGCGCCCACTTTTTTTGATTTATCTAAAATCGGAAAACGGCTGGACCGATTTGGATAATTTTTTTTTAATGTTCATAGTAATCCAATTTAAGTTTTGTCAGAAAGAAAAATTGACCACGCCCACTTTTGCGCCCACTTTTTCAATTTATCTAAAATCGGAAAACGGCTGGACCGATTTGGATAATTTTTTTTTCAAATGTTCGTAGTAATCCAATTTAAGTGTTTACTGAAAGAAAAATTGACCACGCCCACTTTTGCGCCCACTGTTTTGATATCTATATATATAAAATTAAGTGGCAAAACTTCCTGTTCGCATACTCCTCCTAGACGGCTTGCCCGATTTCAATGAAATTTTCAGGGGTGATTGGGGTCTGTGTGGAGGGTGCACATAAGAAATTGCATGTGTGTATCTTTGCAGGTTTTGTACCACACCCCCTTTTGTCGCCCACAAATCAATAAAAATGCTGTATTTAAGACGGTTTTGGTCGTATGAAATTAAAATTTGGTAAATAAGTTCGTATGATAACTATAATTAACTTTGAAAAAATGGGCGTGGTCACAATTCATCTACGCCTACTTTAAAGAAAATATCAAAATACTTCGAAACCATTGGTCCGATTGAGCTCAAATTTTGTAAGTACGCTTTGCTTTGAGTACGAGATGGTTTAAGGGGCAATGCCACACCCCCTTTTACCTCCCACATATAAATAAAAAATTGTTGTTATCGAATAGCTTTAGTTAGAGTTATGGGTCGCACAGCTTAGAAATTCGGTATTCGACCACAATTTAGACGTACCGTTTCTGTGATGAAATTTTATGGGAGTGGACAAGGGGGAGGGGCACCTCCGATACAACCCAAATTTGTGATATCGAATAGCTTTGAAGTTATAGGAATTCATCTTTGGAATTCAGTTTTTGACCTCAATTTACACATGCAGTTTCAATGGTTTTATTTTATGGGCGTTGGACAGGGAGGCGTGACATCTCCCTTACAACCCAAATTTGCGATATCGTATTGCTTTGAAGTTATAGGTTGACAGCGTAAGAATTCGGTATTCGACCTAAATTTATACATGCATTTTCAATACTTACATTTTGTCGTCGTAGGGCAAAGGGGAGTGGCACTTCCCATACAACCCAACTTTGTGCTATCAAATAGTTTTAGAGTTATAAGTCGTACAACGCCGAAATTCAGTATTCGACCTCAATATACACATGCAGTTTCATTGATTCAATCTATGTTCATTGGTAAGAGGGGCGTGGCACCTCCCATTTAACGTAAATTTGCGATATTGAATATCAGCGTCAGAATTCAGTATTCGGCCCCAATTTATACATGCAGTTTCATTAATTACATTTTATGGGCGTACGACAAGGGGGCGTGAAACCTCCTATTTAACCCAAATTAGAGATATCAAATAGCATTGGGGTTATAGGTCTCACAGCTTTGGAATTCAGTATTGGACCTCAATGTAGACATGCAGTTTCATTGATTACATTTTATGAGCGTTGATCAAGGGGGAGTGCCACCTCCCATACAACGAAAATTTGTGATATCGAATAGCTTTGTAGTTCAAGGTCGCACAGCGTCGGAACTCAGTATTCGACCAAAATTTACGCTTGCAGATTTACTGATAAAATTTTTTAGAGTTTGTCGGGGTGGGCGTGACACCTCCAATTTAACCCAAATTTGCGATATCGAATAGATTTGGAGTTATAGGTAACTCAGCCTCAAAATTCAGTATTCGACCTCAATGTACTCATGCAGTTTCATTGCTAAAATTTTATGGGCGTAGGGAAAAGGAGAGTGGCACCTCCCATACAATCAAAATTTGTGCTATCGAATAGTTTTGGAGTTATATGTCGCACAGTTTTGGAATTCGGTATTCGACCTCCATGTAGACATCCAGTTTAATTGATTACATTCTATTAGCGGTGATGAAGAGAGAGTGGCACTTCCTATACAACCCAAATTTGTTATATCGAATAGCTTTGTGGATATAGGTCGCACAGTCTCAGAATTCAGTATTTGACCTCAATTTAGACATGCTGTTTAACTGATAACATTTTATGGGCGTTTGAATAGGGAGAGTGGCAGCAACGCGCCGGGTTTCAGCTAGTTTAAAATAAAATGTGAACTAAGAACAAAACAATAAATTTTACTGACACTTTTCATATATGTATATAGTAAGAATATTATAGATTCAGAAGAACCCATCTTTTTGTTACTCATCACATCATAATTAAAGCGTACTCCAATAAGTAAGTTCTAGGAAAGTATATTTATGTATTTATACTTTTTTCAAAATGTGAAATACATTTAAATTTAAAAAAACTTGAGGCACTGATGTCCGGGATCCGTTAAAAAGGTTTACTAGGCAATATCAGTGCCTTCAGCTTTTTTAAATTTAAATGTATTTAACATTTTGAAAAAATTATAAATACATAGATATACGTCCCTACACTCAAAAAAATCTGCTTCCCTTAAATTAAGAAACTCTGGCTTCAATAGGCATGGGTTTTTCTATATTCTATAGAGGTTTCTCCTAAATGTAGAGATTTTTTACATGATTTAACGACCTCACGTCTTGATTTCGTTGCAATGTTATCAAAACAGCTTCTTATTTTTGAAGACAAGTTTTTACTTAAATATAACAAACGACGGTATGATAAAAGTTAAATTTTTAACAATTTTATACAAGCAGAAATAATTTGAAGAAAAACTGTATTGATATCAAGTCTGCTTGCAACATTCTACAGCATGATTTCTTAAATTTGGAAAAACATAAGTTACAAAACTTGGATATTTTATAGAAATACATGTAAGTTTTTCTTTTTTTGTACACCACAAATGATTTATTTTAAGGATGCATTTCTATATCTATAGAAAAATGCTTTAAAATTACTTACGAAGTGAACGATTCTTAATGAAGCAAATTAAGCGACGATTGTTAAAAAACAGCGGTGGTCGAATGGATAAGCCCTTGCACTTACACTCACGCGGCCGAGGTTCAAGTCTCCGGATAATGGTAGTTTTTTAATTAATTGATTTAATTTTATGTTAATAATAATAATAAGAATAATAAGTTTAGTTTTTCGTCAGTATGAACATTATAATTCTCACAGGATGCTGTTTAAAATCTTTAAGAAGGTGTTTTTTTTGCAAAAATTCCTAAATTCCTAAATCTAGGGATTCGATGAAAAATTTCTTATTTTCAGAGAAAATGTTTCTCGTAGTTATAGCCAATGGTTAATAAACGGTAGTAAATTTTTTATTTTAAGAGAAAATGTTTCTCTTACATGAATTAAATAGCGAGCTGTGGATCAAGTAAGTTTTTTAAGAAGGCAACAACAACAACAACAACTCTGTGTAGAGTCAATCACTTAGCTGACTAGATAGTCTGTTTCGGAAATCGCTAAATTTTCC
Source organism: Dichetophora obliterata (assembly GCA_963920525.1). NCBI lineage: Eukaryota > Metazoa > Arthropoda > Insecta > Diptera > Sciomyzidae > Dichetophora > Dichetophora obliterata. Next base: position 79,142,575 of record OY986438.1, read on the forward strand.
TCTTCAGTAGTCTTTGAGTGATTAAGCTGTGATCAACTCACTGTTTAAATAAGTATACGACTGCGCAGATTTTGGAATTCATTCTTTTGAATTGTATGGCTGCTAATCATATGACATTTCAAAGCAGTAGGCTATTTATAGATCACCGCCATCAACTCTACCAAGGTTCTAGTTGCTTCTTTATTTATTTTAATATTCATTGGTGTTCGACAGCTTGCCGAAATGCACCATAGAAATGAAACGAGTTTTTTGCTTCACTAGACGCTAGTGTTCTAACTGAAAGGTGGCTGTTTTCACAACCAAATGTTCAATTATACATGGCTTTGAAATGACTGGAAATTTTTTTTGAGTATAGAACTTACTTATTGGAGTACGCTTTTATAATGATGATGAGTAACCAAAAGTGGAGTTCTCCTGAATCTATAATATACCTACTATATACATATATGACAAATATCACTTAAATTTATTTTTTCATGTTGATTTTCTATGATTTAAAATAAATTCTAAATGTTTGATAGTTTAAATCATTCTAGATTTTAAATACAAATTCTAGTTGTTTGATAGTTTAAAATCGTTTATTGAGCTTTAGGTCACGTTAGAATTCTAAAGAATTTTTTCCAAAGAAACAACAACAACATTTTCAAAAGGAAAACATCACTAGCCGATTTTATTGCAATTTCGGCCCTGCTACAGGCTTCATCAGAAATCTTTGTGATGCCAGAAATCTTTGTGCAAGCGCATCTCTGCGCAATGAACCAACAGAGGCGATGAGATTTCAGTTTCAATTTCTCAGTTTTTCTCTCTTTTCTTGTTGTTGTTCTTATATTTCTTTTCTTTGGTTTATGCTCATGTTATTATATGGAGCTCAACAGTTTATTGGAATTCACTACTAACAAAGCATGGTTGTTTTTAGATTTTGCAGACAAATATTCAGGCTGTTTCAGTGTGTTTATGGTAAAGTTTTCTATATGACCTTGCTATTTATTATGCTGATTTTCTATGAGTTAAATACAAGTTCTAACAGCCGTATTCATAAAAAGGTACAAACCTCTTGTAAACCCTTTGTAAGACACATGGCTAAAAGCATTATTTATAAACGTTCAATAACGAAAAAACCTTTTGTAACAGCTTAACAAATGAGAGAACTTTAAAATAGGAACAAACCTTCTGTAAACCTCCTACAAAGCTATTTTAAATTTTAATGTTCTCAACGAGAACAATCTTCTCATTTTGTGACAAACTAAAATGTAAACAAATAAATGAAAATAATAGTGTTTCGTGATCAGTGTTACCATAAGGGCAGATAAAAATTTTTGCCAGTTGTTTGAGAGGGTAGACAGTTTTCCAGTTTTTGCCTAAAAAAAATGTTTTTTGTTTTACCCAGTTTTTAAAATTTTTACGATTAATGCAATGCTAACTAGTTTTATTTATAAAATTTAATAAATAAAATTAATTGTATGTTACTACAAAAATACAAGTAACATTTTAAGCTGCTACTACTACCTTTCACGCCCTTTCAAAAATATATTTATTTGGTTGCTATTATTGTTGCTTTCGTTGTTTCCATTCTTTTGTCTCGATTTCCACTCGACAAGTCTTGACGGTTAATATATATATATATATATGACGGTTAATATATATATATATATGTGGTGACTCAATAACTTTAAGTTGCATCACCACATTAGTTGAATTCCTAACTTCCATTTTACTTATCTTCTGTTACATTGATTTTCAACTTACATTTTACTTACCTTCTCGTTGATTCTTAACTAACATTGTACTTACCTATTGTTAATTATTAATTTACATCTTACTTACCTCAACTTAACACTTATATTATTTACACTTTGTTATAAATACTTGTTACTATAAAAACATTTGTATAAATATTCATATTTGTATCAATCAGAAATTTTCATTTGAAAATTTCAGTTGAATAAAATATTTTCAAATAAACAGTTATAAAAAATATATTAAAAAAAATAAAAATTATAAATCAAAATTAAAAGTTTGTTGTGCACCAAATACTGGCGATCCTGCCAGGAGGCGAACTACAAAAACCAACAACTACAAGTATCGGCATTGTGCGTCCAAAATAGTAAGAACAGCAGCCGCAGTTACAACGGCATCAAACTTCATTGCCAGCACCGTCGCTCTGGCAAACGCCACTGCTTTTGGAAACCATAGTGAGTCCGCCAACATCTCCGGCCTCGCTACTATCGCCAACGCCTGTAGCACCTGCTCTCCCTAATATATCAACAACCTTGCCGTCCTGAATTTCCATCATACTACTTTTGCACAACATTTGCAAAAAGTTGGCTGCATACGGAAGTCGCCTCCTACGCATACGTCCAAGGAACGCATTAGTCTCAACTCTCATGTCATGTCAGCAAGCAGCCAGACTTACAACAACAAATGCAAGTGCACCAATAAGAAATCGTGAGAATCCGTATGTTTTCACAGATACAGTGTCAACCACGCCGTCAATATTATTCAATATACAGAAATCAAGAGGAAAATTACCAGAATCGCTTGATACAACTAAATTTATACATCAAAAAATACCCGTCAACGCCACCTCCACTTCAAGTTCCTCATCAGTCGTCGCTTCCACTAGCCAAAGCCACAACAACAACAGCAACAACAACAACAACAAAACAACTACAGTAGCAGTAATAACAACAACATCTACAACAACAGCAGCAATAAAAGCAACAACAACAACATTTGCAGCAGCAACAACAACAACATTAACAGCAAACACAACAACAACATTAGCAGCAACAACAATTTTCTTTCTACGTAAAAAATATTTTTGTATACTGTGTTAAATTTTTTTTGACAATTTATGTAAATCCTTTTTGTTTGTTACATTTTTCAGGTTGCCTTGTTATTCTAGTTTCTCACGAGGTACACACTTAGCTTCTTTTAACGAATATTATACAATCGGGACGTAAGAAACCAATTGTATCATATTCGTAGGCACTCCACTGCACTAGGGCAACACAAGTTAGGAAATACACTAATAGGCATACATTTTAGGAAATTATGAGTCTGTCACACACACCACCACCCGTTCCTAGGCAAACACCTATACCTTCACAAACTTCTGACCCTCTCGCTCACTTTGGCGAAGTCGACCATCGTCCCCTTATACATTTACAGACTGATTTCGTCAATCCATTTGACACTCCAATGCGGTCAGAAATTCAAGCGGCATCAGTTAAATTGCCACAATTTTGGACAACTTGTCCAGACGCATGGTTCGTCCATGCAGAAATTCAATTTCAATCAAAAGGAATTTCCACTGACAAAACAAAGTACGAATACCTAGTTACAGCTCTACCTCAAGAGGTAATCATAACGGTGCTTGACTTTATTCAAAAACCTCCATCTTCAAATTTATATGAAGGTTTAAAAAGAACATTAATCGATAGACACACTCTGAGCGAGACTAAGAGGTTCGACAAAATTCTGTTTGGCACCGAGATGGGTGACCAAAAACCATCTCAATTGTATAGAGCACTACTCATGTTGGCCGGTACCACAGTTGATAGTGAATTAATCTCTAAAATTTGGCTACGAAAGCTCCCCAAAAGTCTCAATATAGCATTGACCGGATCTAATCACAAAGACTTAGATGAATTATTGAGATTAGCTGACAAACTGTGGGAAGTTATGTCAGAAACAGAAGTAGCTTCAGTTGGCAATGATACCCAACGCATCCCTAAATCTACTGAACTCACGATGATTATGCAATCGTTTGCCGAAACGACCTCAAAGATTCTAACAAGTTGCAACAAACTGGCAATTGAGGTCAAAGAACTAAAAAACGATCGATATCGTAATAATTCACGAGAAACAAATTACCAAATATACCCAAAACGTAGATCCCCTTCAAGAAGCATATCACGACCTGTCAACTGGGTATGCAGATACCACTTTAGATTTGGTAGGGCAGCTAGACGATGTGAACAACCATGTTCATTCAGACAAAACGACACTCAACACAACACAACACAACACAATTCGACAAACTAGGTGACTCCATAATTGCGACGGCTAATAATGGAAGTCAAACAATTCTAACACGCCGTCTTTTTATTTATGACAATGACAACCACATACATTTTTTAATAGACAGCGGAGCTGAAGTATCAGTACTTCCCGTAAATAAATTTAGACCCCACCAAAAAAATTCAGACTTAATACTGACAGCAGCTAACGGTAGCACGATTGCGACTTTTGGCAAGAAATTACTAAACGTAAATTTAAAACTAAGACGTGACTTTTCTTTTACATTCATATTAGCAGACATCACACGACCGATCATAGGAGCAGATTTTTTAACAAAATACGGACTCCTAATAGACTTACAACACAAAAAGCTCATTGATCCACTTACACAATTAACAGTCAATGCCATCACAGCATTCACAGAAACATCATTACCTAAACTAATTACACTAGAAAACAAATACACAAATACACTCAAAAATTATCCATCACTGACTACAGAAGCAGACTACAACAAACCAGTTAAACACAAAACAGTACACCATATAACTACAGAAGGACAGCTACCTTTTTCCAGACCCAGACGCCTTGACTCTAACAAATACAAAATTGCTAAAAAAGAATTTGATTTTTTAATTAAAGTAGGCATTTGTCGTCCTTCAGACTTCATGTCAGCGTCTCCTCTACACTTGGTACCTAAAAAGGATGTGAATGACTGGAGACCCTGTGGTGACTATAGAAGACTTAACGCAATTACAATTCCAGACCGCTACCCTTTACCACACATACACGACTTGAATATAGACTTACACAATAAACACATATTTTCAAAATTAGACTTAATCAGAGCATACCACCAAATACCCATGGCTACAGAAGACATACATAAAACTGCAATCACCACACCGTTCGGAATGTTTGAGTTTCTAAGAATGCCATTCGGTTTACGAAACGCAGCTCAAACATTCCAACGATTTATCAACGAAGTACTGAGAGAACTAGACTCCGTTTTCGTATACCTTGATGACATTTTAGTGGCCAGTGAGACAGAAGAAGAACACATTAGACACCTAAATTTAGTTTTTGAAAAACTAGACAATTACGGACTAAACATCAAACCCAATAAATGTATTTTCGGCGTGGACAAAATAAATTTTCTAAGTTACACAATTTCAAACAAAGGCATACAACCATCTCCCGATAGAATTCAATGCATAAAAGACTACCCAAAACCAGAAACAGTCAAACAAATGCTGAAATTCATCGGGATGATTAACTACTACCACAGATGCATTCCAAAACTAGCACACACACTCACACACATTTACGAAATGGTAACTACAGCAACAAAAACAAAGGGCAAACACTTAACATGGACAGAAAACACAACACAAGCATTCACAGAGATAAAAGAAAGTTTCGCTAAGGAAACACTACTTAAACATTTCAATAGTAAAGCAAAACTTTCTATCGCTGTGGATGCATCAAACACCACTATAGGCGCAGTCTTACAACAAGAACATAATCAAAAAACAGAACCACTGGCATTCTTTTCAAAAAAAAAATTATCTACTACAGAAATAAAATACAGCACGTTCGATCGCGAACTACTAGCCATTTACCTCACAATTAAACACTTTAGACACTATTTAGAAGGACGCACATTTACCATATACACGGATCACAAACCACTAACTTCAGCATTACATTCAAAAACTGAGAGAAGTCCAAGACAAATACGACATTTAGAATACATCGCACAGTTTTCCAACGACATCAGACACATTAAAGGTACAGATAACACCGTAGCAGACGCACTTTCAAGAGCTGAGATAGAGGCTTTCACAACCTCAGAGATTAATCTCAAAACTCTACACAAAGAACAAAATATAGATTCAGAACTACAAGAAATACTAAACAAACATATTTACAAACTAGAACAAGTACACATACCAATACTTAACATTAAAATTTGGTGCGAACAAACTAATTCAGAAACACGTCCATATATCCCACAAACATTACGCAAACAAATTTTCGAACAAATACATAACATTTCACACTCAGGTACACGAGCTACTCGAAAACTCATTACACAAAGATATTTTTGGCCTAAAATGAACGCACAAATCAATAAACGGTAACAAGAATGCATTAGATGCCATCGAGCAAAGATACACAAACATACAAAGACAATCCCACAAAAGATAGACATTCCACACGGACGTTTTGAACACGTTCACGTCGATATAGTTGGTCCCTTACCAATATCACAAGGTTACAGATATTTGCTTACCCTAGTTGACAGAAACACACGTTGGCCCGAAGCGTATCCAATTAAAGATACTAACGCTAACACTGTCATAGATACACTTCAAAAAAATACATCTCACGTTTCGGAGTTCCTTTGGAAATTACCACTGATCGAGGACCTCAATTCACGTCCACAACTTTTAGAAACTTCGTTAAGAATCTAGGAAGCAACACATTAACACTTCTGCTTATCATCCACAAGCTAACGGGATTGTAGAAAGGTTTCATCGTCAACTGAAGACGTCTATAATAGCAAGCAACAATCAGACAAATTGGTACACAGAGTTGCCACTAATTCTTCTAGGACTCAGGTCCACGGTCAAAGAAGACATTAAAGCTTCACCCGCTGAGATGGTATTTGGGCAAACACTCAGGCTACCACAGCAACTAGTAATACATAGCAGTCAGAATTTTAATCCATCGGACACCTTAGCCAAACTTAAAGAGGTAGTAGAAAACAAAAAGTCAAACATTACGCACCATAACACTAACTTCCAATCGTATATACCTCGAACCCTCAGTACTTGTAACTTTGTTTTCGTACGCAACGACACGATCCGCAAAACACTACAAGAACCGTAAGATGGCCCCTTCAAAGTGGTTGAGAGAACACCAAAATATTTCACAATTCGTAGACATAACACTAACACAACAGTCGACATCGATAGAATAAAACCAGCCTCCCTAGACACTGAGACAGCACAGACACAGTTAACCAAACATAAAGATACTAAAAAAGTACACTTTAACCTGTTAGCGAATACTACCAAGATTTTTTTTAAAAAGGAGGGGGAATAATGTGGTGACTCAATAACTTTAAGTTGCATCACCACATTAGTTGAATTCCTAACTTCCATTTTACTTATCTTCTGTTACATTGATTTTCAACTTACATTTTACTTACCTTCTCGTTGATTCTTAACTTACATTGTACTTACCTATTGTTGATTATTAATTTACATCTTACTTACCTCAACTTAACATTTATATTATTGTTATTATAAAAACATTTGTATAAATATTCATATTTGTATCAATCAGAAATTTTCATTTGAAAATTTCAGTTGAATAAAATATTTTCAAATAAACAGTTATAAAAAATATATTAAAAAAAATAAAAATTATAAATCAAAATTAAAAGTTTGTTGTGCACCAAATATATATATGTGGGTCCTGTTGTTCCTTTTAATAATAACGCTTACTTTTTATTTTATATATTTTATTTATTTTGAACAATTTATTTTTTTAACGTCTTGATTTATTGAATACAATACATACTGAAATATACTGAAAATAATTTACAAAATTTTTGATTAAAAATATTTGACAATTTTTGAAATCTTAGAACAATAATTTTTTATATAAAATGTGTGATTATTTTGTAAAGTGTGTGTTTTGTATGTTGGTGTTTATATGTGGTGGTATTGAGTCACCACATTATTCCCCCTCCTTTCTAATAATTTTGGTCGTGTTAGCTAATAAGTTAAAGTGTACTTTTTTAGTATTTTTGTGTTTGGTTGAATGTGTCTGTGCTGTTTCAGTGTCTAAGGAGGCGGGCTTAATCCTATCAATGTTGACTGTTATGTTAGTGTTATTTTTACGAATTGTGAAGTATTTTGGTGTTCTCTCAATAACATCGAAGGGACCATCGTACGGATCTTGTAGTGTTTTACGAATCGTGTCGTTGCGGACGAAGACAAAGTTACAAGTACTGAGGGCTCGAGGTATATATTGCTGGAAGTTAGTGCTGTGATGCGCAATGTTTGACTTTTTATTTTCTATGGCCTCTTTAAGTTTTGACAAGGTGTCCGACGAATTAAAATTCTGACTATTGTGAATTACTAATTGTTGTGGTAGCCTGAGTGTTTGACCAAATACCATTTCAGCTGGTGAAGCCTTAATATCTTCTTTGACCGTGGACCTGAGTCCTAGAAGAACTAGTGGCAACTCTGTGTACCAATTTGTCTGGTTGTTACTCGCTATTATGGAAGTTTTTAGTTGGCGGTGAAAACGTTCTACAATCCCATTGGCTTGTGGATGATAAGCAGAAGTGGTAATGTGTTTGCTTCCTATATTCTTAACGAAGTTTCTAAATGTTGCGGATGTAAATTGAGGTCCTCGATCGGAAGTAACTTCCAGAGGAATTCCAAAACGTGAGATGTATTCCTTTTGAAGTATATCTACAATTGTACTGGCGTTGGTATCTTTAATTGGATACGCTTCGGGCCAACGTGTATTTCTGTCAACTAGGGCAAGTAGATATCTTTAACCATTTGATACTGGTAAAGGGTCAACTAAATCAACGTGAACATGCTCAAAACGACCGTATGGAATGTTTATCTTGTGTGGGATTGTCTTCGTATGTTTGTGTATCTTTGCTCTTTGGCATCTAACGCATTCTTGAGACCATTTATTGATTTGTGTGTTCATTTTGGGCCAAAAATATCTTTGTGTTATGAGTCGTCGAGAAGCTCGTGTACCTGGGTGTGAAATGTTATGTAATTGTTTAAAAACTTGTTTGCGTAATGTTTGTGGAATGTATGGACGTGTTCCTGAACTTGTTTGTTCGCACCAAATGTTAATGTTAAGTATTGGAATGTGTATTTGTTCGAATTTGTAAGTATGTTTATTTAGTATGATATGATCATAAATGTGTGTGAGTGTGCGTGCTAATTTTGGAATGCATCTGTGATAGTAATTAATCATCTCGATGAATTTCTGCATTTGTTTAACTGTTTCTGGTTTTGGATAGTTAACAATGCATTGAATTCTATCGGGAGATGGTTGTATGCCTTTGTTTGAAATGTCATAACTTAAAAAATTTATTCTGTTTATTCCATAATTGTCTAGTCGTTCGAAAACTAAATTTAGATGTTTAATGTGTTCTTCTTCTGTCTCACTGGCCACTAGTATGTCGTCGAGGTATACGAATACGAAGTCTAGTTCTCGTAATACTTCGTTAATAAATCGTTGGAATCTTTGAGCATTTCTTAAACCGAATGGCATTCTCAGGAACTCAAAAACTACGAACGGTGTAGTAATCGCAGTTTTATGTATGTCTTGAGTGGCCATAGGTATTTGGTGGCATGCTCTAACTAGGTCTAATTAAAAATATGTGTTTGTTGTGTAAATCTATATTTAAGTCATGTATGGTAGAGGGTAGCGGTTTGGGACTGTAATTGTGTTAGTCTTCTATAGTCACTACAGGGTCTCCAGTCATTCACATCTTTTTTTGGTACTAAATGTAGTGGTGACGCTGACATGGAGTCTGAAGGACGACAGATGCCTGCTTTGATTAAAAATTCAAATTGCTTTTTGGCAATTTTGTATTTGTTGGAGTCAAGGCGTCTTGGTCTTGAAAAAGGTAACTGTCCTTCTGTAGTTATATGGTGTACTGTTTTGTGTTTAACGGGTTTGTTGTAGTCAGGTTCTGTTGTTAGTGATGGATATTTTTGAGTATATTTGTATATTTGTTGTCTAGTGTAATTAGTTTAGGCAGTGATGTTTCTGTAAATGCTGTGATTGCGTTAACTGATAATTGTGTAAGTGTCCATATTTCGTAAGGAAATCTGCTCCTATGATGGGTTGTAATGTCCACTAGTATAAATGTAAAAGGGAAATCGGGTGTTAGTTTCAAATTTACGTTAAGTAATTTCTTGCCGAAAGTTGAGATTGTGCTACCGTTAGCTGCTGTTAATATTAAGTCTGAATTTTTCTTGTGGGCTTTAAATTTATTTATTGGAAGTACTGAAACTTCTGCTCCACTGTCTATCAAAAAGTTTACGTGATTGTCGTTATCGTAAATAAAAAGGCGGCGTGTGAGTATTGTTTGACTTCCATCATTAGCCGTCGCAATGATGGAGTCACTTAGTTTGTTGAGTTATGTTGTATTGTGTTGTGTTGAGTGTCATTTTGACCGAATGAGCATGGTTTTTCGCATTTTCTAGCTGCCCTACCAAATCTAAAATGGTATCTACATACCCAGTTGGAAGGTCGTTGTCGTGACACACTTCTTGACGGAGATCTACGTCTTGGAATTCTTCGGAAATTAGATTCTCTCGAGTTCGAACGTGAATGACTACGATATCGTTCGTTTTTTAACTCTTGGACCTCAATTGCTAGTTTGTTGAAACTTTCTAAGATTTTGGACGTTGTTTCAGCAAACGATTGCGTTATCATCGCAAGCTCAGAGTTTTGTGGTATTTTTGCCATGCGATGGACATTATTGCCAACTGAAGCGACTTCTGATTCTGATATAGCTTCCCACAAATTGTCAGCTAGTTTCAATTGCTCTTCTAATTTTCTATGACCAGATCCGGTCAAAGCAATATTGAGGCTTTTGGGGAGTTTGCGGAGCCAAATTTTATAAACTAAGTCACTATCGACTGTAGTACCGGCTAACATTAGAAATGATCTATAAAATTGGGATGGCTTTTGGTCACCCATCTCAGTGCCAGACAGAATTTTGTCGAACCTCTTGGCTTCACTTAAAGAGTGTCTGTCAATCAAGGTTCTCTTTAAACCTTCATACAAATTTGAGGACGGAGGTTTTTGTATGAAGTCTAGCACTGTTATAATTACCTCTTGAGGTAGAGCGGTTACAAGGTATTCATACTTAGTCTTGTCAGTTGTGATTCCTTTTGCCTGAAATTGTATTTCTGCATGGGCGAACCATGCGTCAGGACAAGTGGTCCAAAATTGTGGCAACTTTACTGACATCGCTTGTATTTCAGAATGCATTGTTGCATCAAATGGATTGACTAGATCCGTCTCTAATTGTATGAGAGGGCGAAGGTCACCTTCGCCGAAATGAGAGAGAGGGTTAGAAGTATGTAAGGGAGTGGGAGTTTGTCTAGTGTGGAGTGGTGGTGAGTGTGCAAGATTCATGACCTATTAAAAAATGTGTACCTAACATATATTTCCTAAAATGTGTTTCCCTAGTGCAGTGGAGTGCCTACGTATGTAAGGCGATAAGTTTCTCACGACCCTATCGTTTTACAAACGTTTTAAAAGCTACGGTGTGTGAATCGTGAAAAGCTAGAATAATAAGGCAACCTGAAAAAAAAAATTTTATAATATGTTATAAGCAGAATTTTACATCACTTGTCAAAAAAAAATTTTAAACATATAATATATAAATTTTATAAAGAAAATTTGTTGTTGCTTCCAATGTTGTTGTTGTTGATGCCAATATGTTGTTGTTGTTGTTATTATTAATGTTGTTATTGTTGCTTCTTCTGCTGCTGTTGTTATTGTTGTTGTTATTATTAATTCTGCTGCTGCTGTTGTTATTGTTGTTGTTAATTCTGCTGCTGCTGTTGTTATTGTTGTTGTTAATTCTACTATTGCTGCTGTTGTTATTGTTGTTGTTGGTGCTGTTGTTATTGCTGCTGTTGTTGTTGTAGATATAGTAAATGATGTTGTATATCAAGATTTCCTCGTTGTATTTGAGCGTGCGAGGCAATGTCGTAGATGACGATGGCAACGTAGTTGTTGTTTTCGCTGTTTTCGTAGCAAATTTCTTTGACGTTGTTGTGGGTGGAAGTATTTGTGTTGGTATAAAAATTGAGCTCGTCGCTAATGGCGTGTATTGGAATTTTCCTTAATCGAGGTGAAAATCAATTACTTTTTATGGTATTTCTCTTCCTCGTTTGCTTTTGGTGGACGTTATGCAATGTATATTTGGTGTTGATAAAAAAAGCCGCTGAAATACTTTTGTAGCACACTGGAAACGTAATTTTCCAAAAAAGTATGTTGCTCTATGTTTTGTTTTTGCGGTGCTCCTGGCAGGATCGCCAGTGTGGGTCCTGTTGTTCCTTTTAATAATAACGCTTAGTTTTTATTTTATATATGGGCATTTCCATGGTGTCGCACGGGACAGTCGTACGCAGTTAAATTGAAAAAAAAGTAGTAATAACACGGATTTATATTTTGATAATGGTCTTAACTTATAACTCATAGTAAGCTCTATAAGTGGTGCTAAGGTTGATTATCGGTAATTTTTCCTTTTAAAAATAATTGCCAAAAACAACGGGGTTCGCACGGGACAAAAACGGAAGTTTTTTTCGAGGACAACAACTCAAGCGCCGAATTCAGCGAAGTCTGAAGGAATATTTCAAAGAGTTTATTTTATAGATATTGTGCATTGGTGCTTCTTTTAAATTGCTTTTATTTTACCCAATAATATTTAACACTTATTTTTTAATTTAATATTAAGCTCGGTCGCACGGGACAGTTTTTTCCATTGCAATTTAATTGGGTAATTAAGTAATTAGGTAGTTAAGTAATTATGTAATTAGGTAATTAAAAACAAATTTAATATATTTTCCTTTAATTGCATCAACCATTTTTTCATTATCTTTAGCCAATGCCTTCCATTTTTAATAAAACAAAAATGTTTATGAAACATTTACTAAACACTTACGAAAAAGAAAAACTACATTTGTGAAACAGTGCAGACGATAAGATCATCATGGTTAATAATTTTATGTACAAATTGCTTAAATTAATAAAATTAAAATGTTTCTCTTAGATAATATCATAAAATAATAAGTTTTTAATAAGTTTTAATTTTTTGGTCACGGTAGACTTTCCTGTGGAAATACCCATATTTTATTTATTTTGAACAATTTATTTTTTTTAACGTGTTGATTTATTGAATACAATTTTTGTACTGAAAATAATTTACAAAATTTTTGATTAAAAATATTTGACAATTTTTGAAATCTTAGAATAATAAATTTTTATATAAAATGTGTGAGTGATTATTTTGTAAAGTGTGTGTTTTGTATGTTGGTGTTTATATGTGGTGGTATTGAGTCATATATATATATATGTATATAGTATATATTGATATATAAGTGTATATACTATATATATATATTAATATATATATTGTATATATATCAATATATAGGCTTTGAAAACTACAAAGAAATTGATGTAAATTCCAAGTTTTTAAAAAATCTTAAAGACATTTATTTAGAAGCCGAGAAAAATTTAAAAAGGCAATATTTCACTATTTTCAATTTGTGTATTTTTCTACTTAATGTCATTCATTCAGAAAAATGCAAGAAATTGACGACGAGTTACGCCACATTAATTTCAGTGATTTGAATTTACTGAATGAAATAAATATTGAAACTTTTGGAAAGCAATTTTTGATCAGAATCGTGGAGATAATTCCGAAGTCCTTCCATTACGTAGAAAACTAGTTTATGTTGTTTTAACGAAACCTGTAGCAACAGCAAATGTAGATCGTATTTTTTCACAAATAAATATTAATAAAACTAAAATCAGATATAAATAAGAAATTCCCACCTTGGGTGGGATTGTTTGAACTAAAGATTTTTTTAAGGAAAAACGATTGGATCTGCACAAATTTCAAACAATCATCAGAAATGATAAAATAGTTTGATCAAAATATGTATAAAGAATAATTTAATTTTTCAGATTTCATCATCTGTTCATCATTTGTGACTGTTCGATTTTTCTTTAACAGTGTTTAGGCCGCAACCCTAAAGGTTAAAGAAAGTAATAGATTTTCTTACTACGTTATCGGCTCGTTTCACTATCGATTCTCGATACACGAACGAGTCACTCAATCGGTTTCTCCGACGAGTAGCTTTGGCTTTTTAATTTTTATCACAAATTTATTTCTGAAAGTAGTACATTTCATTATGTAAAAGCGCGTGTAATTTAATACTAAATCAAATATTTCCACTAATTGGAAACAAATAATCACTTATTGATTATCATCAAGCAATCACTAATTGATTGCCAGCAACATAAATTTAATTTTCTTTAACTTTCCTGTATATGCACTTCTTGCACTAATTGCAGCAGCCATCCTTACATATTTAATTGTAAATTTTACTTATTGAAGATTTGCCTCACAAATAAAACGTAAGAAATAAACATTGTACATCTAATCTAAGCTAACTAACTACTGGTGTTTTGTTCTTTTTTGTTTTTCTCCGTTTTCATGTAAACCGAGCACAAATTGCCTGAAAGTTATATGCAAACAATAGCTCGACTTACCAAGATTTGCAGCTTAAGGCCAGCGCTCTTTTGTGAATCATGACTTCACCGGAACAGACCCACCTGATCTGTTCTTGGTCCTTCGAGCCGGATGGTCTTTCTGGAGCTTTCTTGGATAATTTCAAGTACCTAAAGAAAACGGAGACTTTTAAGCAAAGCACAATTCCATCAACTCTACTAGATAAAAAAGGTTAGTTGATTGGTTTCCTTTCAAGTGGCTTAGGTTATAATAGTGGTATTGTGCAAGTTTAAGATACAATTAAACAATTAAATTGGCGAATATTTTTGCGAAACAATATAATTTTTTCATTGCAAAGGTTGGTTTTGATACTCACACACAAACGACCAATTCGTTTTGTGGATTTTTGTACTTTTTTTTGTACTTTGTTTTGTGTCATAAAAATAGTTTTCCGTCCGGCGAAATTAGTTTTCTACTTATTAGAAACTCGCGGAAAAGTGCACGGAGTTTTTTGCGGTGCAATAATCGAAAAGTTATTTAGCACAAAATAATTATTGCAATAGTTTTTAATTCGCTTGTTAATTTTATGCAAATTAACTTGTAATAAAATAAATTGACGCAAAATAAAAACACACATTCACACACACACTTGTTTATTTTGCCGGCTTCGTTTGTTTGCTTTGTTCGTCGCGTTTTTATTAAAACACAACTTTTTATTACTTTTATTTTGTTCGTGATTATTCTGGACTTATTATATTTTTGCTTCGTGTTATATTAGATATTATTTTTACAATAATTAAAAGCAGTTTAAACCGATTTAAAACAAAGAAAACAAAAAGGAAAATAAACACGAATAGTGCAGCAAACAAACAAGACGAAAAAATAAAACTTAATCACAGCTGTTTTGATTGTGACTTCGAAAAAGTGTTGCCAGTTTGTCAAAATTTATCGCACATATAGCGATTTTAACTTTTGGTGCTTTTTCGGGAATTTCAGCTATTTAAGTCAAATTTCAAGTTGTTTACACCGAGTCGGGAATAAAAATTCTTAACTAGGTACACGGGTTTGTTTGGGGATTTTTAAATTTTGTGGGATTTTTAAAAAATTGTTTTTTATGATAAATTAATATAAATAAAACGAAAAATAAAAAACTTTATATTATTAATTAGGTTTTTACAATTTCCCTACTTTCCCATTTTTAAAACAAATAACTTATTTTCGGTCTGTGTGAAGTTTTTACGTATTATAAACTAGGTAAAAATATTTTCTAGCAATTTAAGCTTAATTTTTGCCTTCACCTGAAAGTTTCTACGTATTAAAAACTAGGAAAAACCATTTCTTTTTAAGCAATTCTAGCTTAATTTTATCTAATCTTTAAAGTTTCTACGTATTAGAAACGAGATAAAAATATTTTCAAGCAAATTAAGCTTAATTTTTACCTACAACTGATTGTTTCTACAAACTAGAAACTAGGAAAAGAAAATAACTTTTAGCTTAATAATACATAATTTTAACGTTTCTACTTATTAGAAACCAAAATAAAAAAATTGTTTAAGCAGTTTGAGCTTAACTTCATCTAATCTTTGAAGTTTCCACGTATTGGAAACTAGTTAAAAAATATTTTATGCAGCTTAAGCTTAAAATTACCAAATATTGCAAGTTTCTACATATTAGAAACTAGGTCAAAAAATTGTTTAAGCAATTTTAGTTTAATTTTTACCGACAAATAAGGGTTTCTTTTTATAAGAAAGCAAGGTAAAAAATATTTTAAGCAGGTTAAGCTCAATTTTCTCTAATCTATTAAGTTTCTACGTATTAGAAACGAGGTAAAAATATTTTCAAGCAATTTAAGCTTAATTTTTACTTACAACAGCAAGTTTCTACAAATAAGAAACTATGAAAAGAGAATATTTTATGCAGTTTTCGCTTAATACTACATAATTTTAAAAGTTTCTACATAGTAGGAACTAGGTAAAAACAATTTTAAGCAATATTCTCTTAATATTACCCGCAACTAAGTTTCTACATATTAAAAACTAGGGCAGGAGAAAATTTTAATCAATTGTAGCTTAACATTACCTGCAACTGAATGTTTTAAGCAGTTTTAGCTTTAAATTACATAATTTATACTTCTTAGAAACTGGTTCAAAATATTTTGAGCAGCTTAAGCTTAAAATTAGTTGACATTTGAAAGTTTCTACTTATTAGAAACTAAGTAAAAAAATATTTATAGGCCATTTAAGCTTTAATTCTGTTCTTAAAAAAAACTTATTTTTGTTTCTTAAAAGAATAATGGCAAAGATGAACTCCTTTATGAGATTTACTGACACCATTTTTGAGCTTAAGGCAGATTTTAATTCGATTCCTTAAGATAAGCACAATATTTTCGCTCTTAAAATTAACGAAGAGGAATTAAAATCGCAGTCGTCAAATGTTAAGGCGTCATACTAGTCATGCCTACAGAAGCTGGCGGCAACGAATGGCGATGATGATAATGTCAGCGTTGTGAAAATAAAATATCGCTCATGTTTTCAGACATATGTTCGATGTCTTGCAAAGATGAACGAACTTAGCGCTAAGTTCTCCACATCCAAAGAACATAAAAAGTTGATGTCTCGCGAGTTGAGTTGCCAATGTCTGGCCATAATATCAATTTGCTACCGTATGATACCGAATGGTTTCACGGGGATTATTTAACATGGTCCTCCTTCAGAGATTTGTTTTCAGCCATTTACATTTTAAATAATCAGCTGACACCTGTTGAGAAACTTTTTCACCTCAACCAGAAAACCCGCGGAGAGGCAAAAGAGATTGTTCCAAAATCTCCTCTTACGCATGAAGGGTTTGCAACAGCATGGCAAAACTTGACATACCGCTATGAAAATAAGCGCATTCTGGTGAATAGCCAACTAACAGTTTTATTCAACCTTCAGGCGGTTTCACATGAGTCGGGAAGTTCCATTAAAAAATTGCAAAGAGAAATTAATAATTGCATTTCTGCACTAACGATGCACAAAGTAAATATATGCAATTTGGATGCAATCTTCACATATTTGTGTTCTACAAAATTGCCTGAAACTGGAGCAATCAGTAGAGAACAAGGCAGAAATCCCCAAATGGGCTGACTTGGATAAATTTCTAACAAGTCGATTTCAGACGTTAGAAACGGTGTCTGACTTTAGAGGCACAGTGCTAAAAGGGCAAATATCTTACGCATCTTCCCCAAATGTAAACAAAGTCAACACCAATCTGGCAAACGACACGAACACCAATTGCAACTTGTGCGAAAACCAGTATCATGCATTGAAGTTCTGTCCGAAGTTTTTGGCAATGAACGTAAATGACAGATCATCAGTTGCGAGGCGTTTCATTGCTGCCTCAACTGTTTGTCAACTGGCCATACTTCAAAAAATTGTAAAAGCGGGTACAATTGCTCTTGGTGTGGACAACGACATCACTTGTTGCTGCACAGAGATTTTCGAAATGCGTATTATCATCCAAACGCGGGAGGTCTGGACACATTCACTATACAGTCCACTCTTCAAGGAGCAGCGCAACCGCAGACATCTGCGAGCGCTAGCGAAAATTATCAGACGTGCTTTGCCTCAACCAGTAAAGGTATTTTGTTGGGCACCGCGATGATTAATATTTGGTACCGAGGATCTAATTTTACAGCCTGAGCTTTTATTGACTCTGGCTCAGAGAGCTCTTTTATTTCTGAGAGGTTGCAACGACTTATTCAGCTACCTACTCATCGCGCTTCCGCTGAAGTCTTAACAATGTCTTAACAATGTTTCAGCAAAGGTACAAAAAGCTAGCACTTTAGTCAATAGCTGATCGATCCAACCATTCGGTTGACTAGAAACGCGCTAATACTTTTAAAAATAACAAGAAATCTTTCTACCAGCTCAGTAGATCCTTTGTTGCAGAAAGCTTTTCCGGAGCTTGTACTAGCCGATTAACGCTTTTACTGCAGCGACCAAGTCGACGTACTACTAGGTGGTGATTTATACCCACAAATTCTACTTGATGGTATCCGTCGAAATACTCTTGGGTCACTTATTGCTCAAGAAACCGTTTTTGGCTTGATATTAACCGGCTCCGCTTCCACAATATCAATAGCAGTTTATGTCTTTTTTGGATGTACCGCCACGGTACGGTACGGTAAAAGGACACCATACCGGCTGCATTTTGAACCGTAGTAATGCATGAAAAAGTCGAAGCCTGATCCTGTGCACGTAGCCAGGCCTAGTTTGTCTGTGTACTCCCGTGAAGGAGGGATGGGTGCCGGGGAGAGTTTTGCCCGTCCTTTTTTGCCGCAGGTCAAATTGAGCGTTGAATGGGAATCGGTATCTGGAGAAGAAGACGCCGATAGATTTATAGATGGACATCGCAATCGCAGTCAAGGATGGACACGATCAACTCACCGCCGCTCGAATAGTGGCGCTCAGCAGCTGCCCTCGCCATCACCGTTGCCATGTATGCATTAGGTGACTTCGCTCTTACCCACGGCATCCCATGCCGACTTTTTCATTTCGCCTCTGGTTATCCTTACTTATACATATTATATAAAGCACTGCACTAATTGTAAATTTTTCGAGACACTTGAATCAATCAATCCTTTTTTACTAGTTTTAAGATATTTTAAGTATATTCTAATTTATCTTGCAGTAATACTGCAAGGGGACGGCATGTTTAAGCCGCAACCCTAAAAGTTAAAAAAAGTAATAGATTTACTTACTACTTTATCGACTCGTTCCAGTATCGATTCTCGATAAACGAACGAGTCGCTCGATCGGCTGCTTAATTGTTTCACAAATTGATTTCCGAAGGTATTACACTTGAATGAATTATATATTTCCACTAATTGGAAACAATCGCTTATTGAATATCAGCCAGCAATCACTAATTGATTGCCAGCAGCATAAACTAAGTTTTCTTTAACGTTCCTGTATATGCAATTCTTGCACTAATTGCAGCAGTCATCTTTACGTAGTTAATTCTAAATTTTACTTATTGAAGATTTGCCTAACAAACAAAACGTAAGAAATAAACATTGTACATCTAATCTAAGCTAACTAATTACTGGTGTTTTGTTCTTTTTTGCTTTTCTTCGTCTGCATATAAACCGAACACAAATTGCCCGAAAGTTATATGCAAAGAATAGCTCGACCTACCAAGATTTGCGCTCTTTGGTGAATCAATACTTCACCGGAACAGACCCACCTGATCTGCTCAAACAGTCTTTCTATTGCAAAATTTCACAAAAGGTTTGATATAAAATTTATTTCTGATTTTGGGTTTATTACTACAAATTTGAGAAAAAAGGCTTTCTGCATTTGCTGATGCTTCAGGAATCGATAAAACAGCATAAACAACTGATCTTTGTATTGAAAAGACTTGGAACTATCTATACATTTCTTAAATTAATCCTTAAAATTAATGTGATTTATTAATGTGTAAAACTATTTTATATAGGATGTAATTTACTACATAGAATCTCAAAAATTGTTTATGACATTTATATGACAAATATAAAAATTTATTTATACAAATTTTTATGTTTTTCAATAAATTGATAATTGAAATGATTTTAGTTAATTAATGCGGTTGTTTTTGTTTTGTTTAATTATTAATTTAATTTAAATAATTTATTTCGAAACAATAAAAAAAAATTTTAAAGCACACATTTTAAAAATATATGTTTTAGTTATTTTTTTAGTTCCGGTTTTTTCACAAAAAAATGCGTTCCTTTTAAATTAAAATGTTAAAAGAAAAATATAGCAACACTGTTTTTTATGGCGAATGGTAAACAAAACTTTTAACAAGTGCCTGTCAATATATCAAATTCACAAACCTATTTTTTTAAAATTTTTTAGAATGACATATTCTATTTATCAAAGTCACAAACGAAAATTACTTTAAAGCAACAGTATTCTCATTTTAACTATAAGACTTTTAAAACTCGTTTATGAATACAACGCTTTTAAAGAGTATTTTAACTTTAAAAAGCATTTTAACTAAGAAACTTTTGAAAGATGTTTCAAAATATTTTTATAAATACGGCTGTAAATGTTTAATAGTTTAAATCATTCTTGATTTTAAATGCAAATTCTAGTTGTTTGATAGTTTAAAATCGTTTATTGAGCTTTAGGTCAGGTTAGAACAATTAATTGCTCTAACGAATTTTTCCCAAAGAAACTACAACAACAACAACATTTTCAATATCAAAAGGAGAACATCACTAGCTGATTTTATTGCAATTTCGGCCCTGCTACAGGCTTCATCAGAAATCTTTGTGATGCCGGCGGGAATTAAAACTATCAAGCAATTAAAATTTTAATTTAAGTCATAGAAAATCAACATAATAAGTAACAAGGTCATATAGAAAACTTTAATTAATTTTTTCTTTTAAATTCGCTTTTTGTTTTTAATAATATCAAAAAACATCCACAATTTAATTGGACCTGAAATATTTTTAAATTAAAACTAAAAGTGCATTCAAAGAAAGAAGCCTTTTAAATTCTTTCTTAGCAATAATATAAATAATACATATTTTCTTAATTGCTCTTTTTTATTAATTTTAGTCATAAAAAGTTTTCAAGACATACACATAAAAACAGCATATTTGCGCGGCGATATTAACATCACTAGTCCGATTTAGTATTGTTTCTAGATAATAACAAATATTAAGTCTTTTCCAAGTTGGTGCGGATTTTGGTTTTAAAGATATTTCCATTATTTTAAGTTTAGAAAAATATGCCCCCAGTTATGATCCTATAACTCCAAAAGTATTTATTTATATTACACATTTTATGCATTTTGTAGAATGTTTTGAATACAACATTTGTTAACGAGTTTAAAAAATACCGTTCTAAAAATATTTTAGCAAAAATTTTAAAGTACAAAGTACGTTTGTAACAAATTGGATACCTTACTTATTGCGATTTCAGTGAAAATTCTCAAAATTACCTTACAGGCCAAATCGAATACAGGCGATATCGAATAGCTTTGGAATTATAGGCCGCACAGCCTCGAAATTCGGTATTCGACTACAATTTACACGTACCGTTTCACTGATAGCGTACCGTTTATGGGCGTTATACAAATTTGCGATATCGAGTAGCTTTAGAGTTATAGGTCGCACAGCCTCGGAATTCTGTTTGAATAGGTTATGACAATTGAATAGGTTATGAGCTAAAGGTCGCACAGCCACGGAATTCAGTATTCGACCACAATTTACACATCCAGGTTCAAATATAAAATTCTATGGGAGTTTGGCAACGGGGGCGTGGCAGAAACGTGCCAGGTTTCAGCTAGTTATTTATATTATTGCAAAGATTTCGTTGTTTTGTTTTGATTTATTTTCGACATTTCTTAGTTTACGAAATTTTACTTAAGGTACATACAAAGTTTACAAGGGCGTTTTTACAGCTTTTAAGCCTTTATGGTACTAATTAACATTTAATTTATAAATTTTTTTTTTTTGTTATTTACATTATTTTTTACTTTACTCGGAGGTGCCAAGGTGGGTGTCTCGAAAACGTTGATGTTGCATGGCTGACAGTTAGGCCTTTTCCACACTTGGTCAACGCAATTCCAACACAACTTCAACGCAACAGCGAAAAAGTTGAAAAGCAATGCAACTATAAACAGAACGCTTTCAGACTTGCTTCAAAAGTCATGCAACATATAATAATTGTTATTATATAATCAGCCCTATTCCAGAATCCGTCGTAGCGTAAATTTTCTTTCGGATTCGTAATGAAGTATTCTACAATCCGAATTGAATTCGAACATTCGTAGCATTGCAACAATTACACATTCCGAACGTATCAACTTTTGACAGCTGTTTTTCGGATTTTTTCACGAAAGCCTTGCCTCGACGGATTTGCTTACGACAAAAGAAAACAATTTAATTTTTAGAGTTAGGTCGTAAAAAAAACTTATCATTAATTTTTGGTTAATCAAGTTAAATTATTTTTATATAAACCTGTGAATGTGTTAGTCGAAATTTATTTAGTGCATTTCCTACGTTTCGTAATCCAATTCCAAAGGGTTGATGGAATCTTGCAATATTCTTCGACGAATTTTCATAGATTCTCTATGTGAGAAATCTTCCTTTTATTGTGCGAAAATTGCAATTGCAATGAGATCCATTAAAAATCACAGCTAAAAATTACAATGTTGATCAAAAACACTTCAGTTTTTCAATTTTTCCTTTTATTTATTTGTCTGCTGTAAGTTCGAAAAGGGGAGTTTCGTTCGGATTTTGGATTAGCAAATTTGTAGTATTCGTAGCGTAGCTTTACGTTCGGAAATTCATTACGACGGATTCTGGAATAGGGCTGAATAACTCATGTTTTTCGACTTCTTGCACTGATTTAATATTTAACACTTGCTCATTCATCTTGCAAATTATTTCTTCTTCTTTTATATTCTATTAGGAACTTATTAATAAGCTTATTCACATGGATTAATATAAAGCCTACTGCACTACAAATACTTGAATTCACAAAACAAACAAACTGATGCAACACGTCGCCGATGAAAATTGCGGAAACCCGCGTTGCGTTGAACAGGTTGCGAACGTGTCGAGAACTTGTTGCGTGCAAATAGCTTAATCTGAAGGTTCCGGTATAAATCAACAGGCTAGCAACTTGAGTTGGAGTTGCGTTGACCAAGTGTAGAAAAGGTCTTAATCTCAGGATCGGCCAGTCTGAAACAAAAAACAAAAAAGTTTCTGAAAAAGGAAGGACATTCACGCCGTAATCTACCACATTGAAAAAAAAATCGATTCAGAAAAATGGGAGAGGTTAAAAAAGTACAAAAATGGACCACTTTTCACCCTAATACTCTTGCAAAATAATAATAATTTAAAAAATTTTTTAAGATAAGAGTTTCATCCACTTTTATCAAAATCAGCCCAGCCAATCCGGAGATTAAATGTCGACCATTTAAAAAAAGTCATTTCGAGAAAAACGCGTTTAAAGTTTTCAAGACAATTGCTAGTTATTCAAGGTCGCGCTCCCTTTATTGATCGCGCTTTAGACCGTTTTACGTTGAATTTCTTTATAATTTTTAAAAGAGGGGATTTTTAAAGACTTATAGAACCCACAAATAAAGAAAAAAATTTTTTTTTTTTTAAATTATAAACTTCGTATGTACCTTTATTCATTGCAAAGAGTTGACAGTGTTGCAATTCGTATTAAAACTTAAAATTGCGATTTGGGAATTTTTAAAATTAACAAAAACGTACAAGAACATTGTTTGTAAGTCAAAAATTTAGTTAAATTTATGATAATTGTGTTTTTAAAGTTTGAATAATTTTTTTAGTACGAACTCACCAAGTCGACTTTTTAAGGTAAAGTATTTACAAATATACTTTTTACCTTGAAAGTTTTGTAAAAATATTTTTTTTGAACAGCAAAGAAAAAAAAAACCAAAATATACATCAAAAGTATATTTTTGTGTACTTTAATATGGAGAAATATAAGAAAACTGTATTTTTTAAATTTTTTCACAAATTATTATTCAAAAAATTTCTACAAAAAGCATTAGATCAGTTAAAATGATATCTTGAATGAAAGGTATTAGTGTCTTATTTGTAAATATGTATAATATTTGTAATATAAATAAATACTTTTGGGTTCATATTTTTCAAAACTCAAAAAATTTGAAAATTCTTCTAAAAAAAAGTTTAGAAGTGAGGGGACTGCCGATCGAAGTGAAAACCTATTAATAAAATACTAGTTTTCCAGATCAGACATTGTCCAGGGACCACCTTACTGCGATGTACGAATTTTCACGCTTATCTGTGAGCTAAGAAAAAACAAAACCAAAATATACATCAAAAGTATATGTTTGTGTACTTCAACATGGGGAAATGTAAAAAAACGATATTTTTTAAACTCTTTCACAAATTTTTTATTCAAAAAATTTCTACAAAAATTATTAGATCATTTAAAATTATATCTTAAATGAAAGATGTTAGTGTCTAATTTCTAAATATGTATAATATTTGTAATATAAATAAATAATTAATTTATTATAAAAAAATATAATATAAAAAATATGTTATATTAGGACAGTGTTTTTATTCATAAGTATACCAAACTATACTATTGCATTTAAATATAATATTGTTGATATAAAAGTAAAATACAGAGAGCACTACGTTTTAGTAGTTATCTTCACTCCAGCGCCCCCAGGAGGGTCTAACACAAGCTCGCTCTGAGATCAAATAACACCCGCATGCCAGCAGGGAGGCCTCTAATACAACCTTGGGTTTTATTTGGCTCCTGAATCAGTGCAAAACTAACCAAGTAGAACAGCCTGTACCACCTGAAGAGCGGTCACCACTGTGCTACTCTGAACGCCTACACCAGGAGAAGAACTATCTTGCATTGCCTGAAACAGCTCCAGACGTTCATACAGACGGTAATTTTCGAGAATTACTTCTAAAATAATTTCTTCGTAGCGGCTAGCAACCACGGTAAACGCCTGGAAATGCTTACCTCTCATTCCACATTCGTGTACTACTTTAAATAGGTCACCCGAAATTAATTTAATTTTCTGACAATATCCATGCCAGAAACCACAGCTTTCTTACCTTTATTGTTCACACCCTTCTCCGCCGATTCTGGAAGCTTTAAAAGATTTCACATCGTCTTTTGCTTTTGGGGTCTTATACACCATTGAACCAGCAGAGTTAGACTGGACCAATCCACGAACTCCTTTTATAGCCTTTCCCTTTCCAACCAGCTTAGACTTATCCAGCTTTAGGGCCTTTAAATTCCGGACTCTCCCACACCTGGATGAAACCCGGGTCCATATTTACCATCAACTAACACTCAGTTAGGCCCTTTTACACCCATACCAATACCAATTAAAGGTTTTCTTGAAGCAGGAACAGATTTGCCTGGACAATTGCCGGGGTCGCCTTTAGGTGGCATATTGTACTCACACTGCACAAAGTGAAAGGCAAGCACCAAAAATCACTACAATAAGAACCCTACACAATTCAGAAACGTAAGTGCGTCAATTAGACTGTGGCACCCTTCACAAAGTGAAAAGTCCAACAGTTTGAAAATCACTACAACCAACAGTTCAAAAGTCACTGAAGTAACAGTTTAAAAGTCACTGGAGTAACAGTTTGACAAGCACTGGAATAAATCTAATCCGAAAAAGTTGGTGAAGCACTGGAGTAATTACACAATCTACGTTGTGGAAGCACTGTAATAATCATTGTCAAGCTTATTGACGAAAGCTACTCGCTGTCTGTATTGATGACGAATGCTACTCGCTGTTTTGATGACGAAAGCAACTCGCTGCAATGATGACGCAAACCAAAGATTTACCCTCTACCAAAAATTGCTCAACGCGCCTAAAGAAGTTTTCACTTAAAAAAATTCGAACCAACCTGAAAAACTCTTAAGGATTTTATTACCTAGAAACAATACTCAATCGAACTAGCAATGTCATTTTCGCCGCGCAAAAATTTGTTCCAAATTGTTCACTAGTGTTATGTGAACGAAATCAGAAAAGGTTTCTAAAATTGCCAAAAACAAGGTGTACAAAACAACTTGCTTGGCCATGAAAAAAGTTTAGCTTTAAATAAAACTCACATTTACTCTTATATAATCTATATAAATAAAAATCAAATGTCGTTCGTTGGTAATTGCATCAGTTGAGAACGGCTGAACCGATTTGGATAATTTTTTTTTTAAATGTTCGTAATAGTCCAACTTAGGTTTTTACGGAAAGAAAAATTGACCACGCCCACTTTGCGCCCACTTTTTTTTGATTTATCTAAAATCGAAAAACGGCTGGACCGATTTGGATAATTTTTTTTAATGTTCATAGTAATCCAATTTAAGTTTTGTCGGAAAGAAAAATTGACCACGCCCACTTTTGCGCCCACTTTTTTCAATTTTTCTAAAATCGGAAAACGGCTGGACCGATTTGGATAATTTTTTTTTCAAATGTTCGTAGTAATCCAATTTAAGTGTTTACTGAAAGAAAAATTGACCACGCCCACTTTTGCGCCCACTGTTTTGATATCTATATATATAAAATTAAGTGGCAAAACTTCCTGTTCGCATACTCCTCCTAGACGGCTTGCCCGATTTCAATGAAATTTTCAGGGGTGATTGGGGTCTGTGTGGAGGGTGCACATAAGAAATTGCATGTGTGTATCTTTGCAGGTTTTGTACCACACCCCCTTTTGTCGCCCACAAATCAATAAAAATGCTGTATTTAAGACGGTTTTGGTCGTATGAAATTAAAATTTGGTAAATAAGTTCGTATGATAACTATAATTAACTTTGAGAAAATGGGCGTGGTCACAATTCATCTACGCCTACTTTAAAAAAAATATCACAATACTTCGAAACCATTGGTCCGATTGAGCTCAAATTTTGTAAAAACTCTTTGCTTTGAGTACGAGATGGTTTAAGGGGCAATCCCACACCCCCTTTTATCTCCCACATATAAATAAAAAATTGTTGTTATCGAATAGCTTTAGTTAGAGTTATGGGTCGCACAGCTTAGAAATTCGGTATTCGACCACAATTTAGACGTACCGTTTCTGTGATGAAATTTTATGGGAGTGGACAAGGGGGAGGGGCACCTCCGATACAACCCAAATTTGTGATATCGAATAGCTTTGAAGTTATAGGAATTCATCTTTGGAATTCAGTTTTTGACCTCAATTTACACATGCAGTTTCAATGGTTTTATTTTATGGGCGTTGGACAGGGCGTGACATCTCCCTTACAACCCAAATTTGCGATATCGTATTGCTTTGAAGTTATAGGTTGACAGCGTAAGAATTCGGTATTCGACCTAAATTTATACATGCATTTTCAATACTTACATTTTGTCGTCGTAGGGCAAAGGGGAGTGGCACTTCCCATACAACCCAACTTTGTGCTATCAAATAGTTTTAGAGTTATAAGTCGTAAAACGCCGAAATTCAGTATTCGACCTCAATATACACATGCAGTTTCATTGATTCAATCTATGTTCATTGGTAAGAGGGGCGTGGCACCTCCCATTTAACGTAAATTTGCGATATTGAATATCAGCGTCAGAATTCAGTATTCGGCCCCAATTTATACATGCAGTTTCATTAATTACATTTTATGGGCGTACGACAAGGGGGCGTGAAACCTCCTATTTAACCCAAATTAGAGATATCAAATAGCATTGGGGTTATAGGTCTCACAGCTTTGGAATTCAGTATTGGACCTCAATGTAGACATGCAGTTTCATTGATTACATTTTATGAGCGTTGATCAAGGGGGAGTGCCACCTCCCATACAACGAAAATTTGTGATATCGAATAGCTTTGTAGTTCAAGGTCGCACAGCGTCGGAACTCAGTATTCGACCAAAATTTACGCTTGCAGATTTACTGATAAAATTTTTTAGAGTTTGTCGGGGGGGCGTGACACCTCCAATTTAACCCAAATTTGCGATATCGAATAGATTTGGAGTTATAGGTAACTCAGCCTCAAAATTCAGTATTCGACCTCAACGTACTCATGCAGTTTCATTGCTAAAATTTTATGGGCGTAGGGAAAAGGAGAGTGGCACCTCCCATACAATCAAAATTTGTGCTATCGAATAGTTTTGGAGTTATATGTCGCACAGTTTTGGAATTCGGTATTCGACCTCCATGTAGACATCCAGTTTAATTGATTACATTCTATTAGCGGTGATGAAGAGAGAGTGGCACTTCCTATACAACCAAAATTTGTTATATCGAATAGCTTTGTGGATATAGGTCGCACAGTCTCAGAATTCAGTATTTGACCTCAATTTAGACATGCTGTTTAACTGATAACATTTTATGGGCGTTTGAATAGGGAGAGTGGCAGCAACGCGCCGGGTTTCAGCTAGTTTATTAATATTATTTACTGTAATTTTTTATTTTTGAAAACATAATATATAAGAAATGAATTAATAAAAACAAAAACTTAATAAATCATTTAATTTTGATAAAAGCAGGCATTTCAGATTTTATTGCACATAACCAATTAAGTGAAAACTTCTAAGAAAGTTGTTATATCAGTGGTTGAAGTTGTTATAGAAGTGCTGTTCTTTGCAACGCATAATGAAAATACTTCTTATGAGGGCTCCTGAAGCCCTTGCATGGAACAACTTCTGTAAGCTCTTTTTCCTGAAGCGAGAGTGCAATGCCTTGTATTGTGGCTCGTTTTATGCTAAAAATAATTGAGGAAAGAATCGAGTTAGTAAGGCCCTCTACCTCCATTAGAAGTACATCTATGGTTGCTTTTTACTCCTTGCTTATTCTAATGAGATAAAGCGAGTCATATGCATGAGGTTTTTTTTGTCGCATTTCATAAAGTAGTTCTCTTGATTCCAATATACTTTGTATTATAAATTTTTGTTTTTTTCGATCACGCATCCCACACTTTTTTTCTAGGATATAATAAAATATGATTCTTAGTTTTTTTCAATTTAAATCTGAATTCGCATAATCTCTTTGTCTGACAGCATACACTGCTCCACTACATTCTACTCCATTAGAAGTACTTCTATAATTGCTTTTTACTCACTGCTTATTCTAATGAGATAAAGCGATTCATATACATGAGCATTTTTTGTCGCATTTCATAAAGTAGTTCTCTTGATGCCAATATAGCAACTTTTTATTATAAAATTTTGTATTTTTTTTCGTTCATGCATTCCACACTTTTTTTTCTGGGATATAATGAAATATGAATCTTAGTTTTTGTTCAATTTATATCAATTTAGTGAATTCGCATAGTCTCTTTGTCTGACAGCATCCACTGCTGCTGCTTTATATTGAAGACAGAGTAACTTATTTCAGCCATGCTCGATGTTGATATTGCTTTTGATCGGTTTTTAGTCGCTTTCATTCACTCTAGTTCGTATGATGTAAGCAGAAAAGTCTCTCTGTTGGAAGCTAGTGCTGTACACAAAAATTAATTTCAGTTATAAACGAGTTTTTTTATAAAATTTCTGAAGCTGGATCTGATTATGAAAACCATTTTCTTTGTAACGGTGATGACTACATAGTGGTTTTATAGTTGTAATCAAAAGAGAAGAAGAGTCAATGCATGTTTGCTCACTAATGCGTTCGTTTGGTTGACTAAAAATCAAATATATTAAAACTGTTCAAAAGTGAAAACTTCAACTAAGAGTCTCTCCTCGATATTTTATGCAAGAGGTTGTGCTGCTATTTCAATTGACATGTTTTCAGCCATAACGAGATGATGAAAAAAAACAAAAATTAATATGTAAACTTCAACAGAGAATCAAAATAGAGTGTAAACGAACTTCAAACTTGTTTTGTTTTCTTTTGTCCAGCGGATAAAAACAGGTGTTGCTTAGAAAGCGTGCGGTATGCTTAACCTGAGTTAAGTTTCAATCGCACTAGTAAATAAGTGAAAAAACCAAGGGGCCAGAAAGCGGAAAATTAAAAATTTGAATTTCAAATCTGGGATGTTTTACACCTAATGGTGACAATATAATTTAGTACTCTCTCTTTATGGTGAGTTAACATCGATGTGCACGAGAAAAATAAATTTCAAAGCTGAAACGTGTTGCTACTTGAAATACGAGTTGCTGAATTTGAGTTTTTAATTTGTAAAAAAATCTAAAACTGTAGTGTGTTTTTGTTAAAAAATGAATCCAGGATCATTTGTACTAATTCTGTTATCATTGGTTACAGTTGAATCGGGTAACAATTTTACAAAGAACATTCAAACGAACATTTCAATAATTGATGATGGCACAAGTAGTCCTGTGGTACCAAGAGATAAAAGAGGTAAGTGAAGTGTTGTTAAACTCAGGTAGGATCACGAAAACTTTGAACATTGACGATAAAACTAGTGCATAGTGGAAGAATCAACCTACAGCTGTGGAAAATAATTTGATAACAAATACAAACACGAGTTACTGAGAATGTTTGGTTCAAATTAATATGACTTGCTTTTCAAATATTGTACTCATATGCGTAAAAGTTATATATTTTAATTACAATAGGGGTATTTATAAAGTTATGTATTTGCCCTTGTATTGTGTATTTTTGATGAATTTCATATTTGTAGTAAATTTTGTAAAATTACAAAAATATAATGCACAGTGTTCAAAATACAACCCTACAGCAAAAATATAACGACGAAATCTCATTGTATTCTTTGTAAATTTCGTTGTGTATTTGATCAGCTGATCGCAACCGGATGCGCTATGAATTTGTTTAATAAAAAATACTATAATCTAGTGTTTCGTTTAAATTTTTTGTATGATTTCCTACAGTTTCAGTCAGTTAAATGATGACTTGTATTTATATTTCCAAACAAAAGTACGTACAAAAATCTGTTGATTTGAAGGTTCGTTCATAATTAGTCGTAATTTTTTTAAAAATGTGTCACAAATACATCACATCGTGAATACCCACCATATCACAAAGTTATCATTATGAACGGATTTCTGGTCAAAAACTCAACAAACACAATCGAACAATCACCGTATTTACCTGATAGGGCTCCGGCAGATTTTTTATTTCTAAAACACTTCGAGGCACTCGTTTTCAGTCGATACACCCAAAAAAATAATCCCAAATTTATTTACAAAAATTTTTTTTTAA
Organism: Dichetophora obliterata; assembly: GCA_963920525.1. Lineage (NCBI taxonomy): Eukaryota > Metazoa > Arthropoda > Insecta > Diptera > Sciomyzidae > Dichetophora > Dichetophora obliterata. The sequence goes on from OY986438.1 coordinate 79,173,551, forward strand.
CTCTGACTGGCCAATTTTTCGTGAGAATAAAAAAAAAATTTAGTTCAATTACCAAATATTTTGTTGTACGAACAAAAATATTTTTATAAAAACTACAAAAAAAAAATGCCAAAGATTTTGTTATCTCAACGAAATTGATTTTGTTAAAATATTTTCAAAATTTACAAAAACTTTGTAGAGATAATTAGTTAGCCCAAAAATTAACAAAAGACACTGTTATATTAACGTGATACTTTTTGACAACTATAATTGATTACAGAAAATGAGTTTAAAAAACAAACTAAACATCAGATTCCTCAGCGTCAGTAAAAGCACATTTGTGCAAACTTAACGACAAAAACTTTTTGACAATCCCTTTAGTCAGGCTTTTTAAATGATCAATTCCCGGTACTTTCTTGAAAGAATATATACGTTGCTTTAAAGAGCAATGCAAAAGTCTATGCTTGCCTGCGGATTGACAGAATAGATTGAAAAATATACATGACGTTCAAGGGCGGATCCAGGAAAATATTTCGGGATGGGTTTTAAAAATATTTATGTACGTTATATATACGGGTGTTCCGCATAAAGAGGACAATCCTGCGGCAGTTGATTCCTTGGGTCAAGAAAAAGAAAAAATTGTATGACATCTCCCCGCTGTTCAGAGTTATAAGGGAAAGCTTACATAAAATCACTTTAAAAGATTTAATCAACTCTACGCTTATAACTTTAAAATTAGTGGAACTAGAAAAAAGTTAAGGACCATTTTGGGAACGTAATGAAATAAAAAACTAAGACTAGTTGCACTTTGTAAATTTTATTATGTTAAAACTCTTTAAATAATTTTTTTTTTATAAAAAATTGATATTCAAAATTTTTTTTCTTTCAAATTCGATATGCATTTAAATTCGTCAAAGATTTTATTTTTTCTAATAATACAATTTAAACCTCCTAAGTGTTGTTTTCAAGTTCTCGTTATAAGTTTTTACGTTTACTCAATAAGTAACCAGGAATTTATAATTTTTTGATAGCATTTATTTAAAAAACGATTAAAAATTTTTTAAACTCCTAATAATTGCTCAATTGCTCCTAATTGTTTTCCTTGAGCACAATTTCATTTTGCTCCTTTATATTAAAAATGCATAAGAAAAAGTTTCAAAAAATTGAACATGTGTTGCGTTGAGCTAGAAATAAGAAAAGTATCTATAAGAAATCTGTGGCGACCGTAGCCCAGTGGGTAGAGTGCGTGGCCCCTAAGCCAAAGAACCGCGGTAGCGCGGGTTCAATTCCAGCTCAGATAGCAAGTTTTTTCAATTGAATTAATTTTTCTGTTCGGTCGTCACCTCTCTGCAGACGATGGCAAACCTCAGAGAGTAAAAATTGCCATGTAAAGCTTTTTGAGAGCATAAGCCGTCGGAGTCGGCATAAAACAATTCAATAGAAGCTAGGTTAAAGTCCTTCCAAGGGCTATAATGGCCAGTTTATTTATATGTATTTATTTATATCTATAAGAAAAAAAAAAAACAGCAATTCCATTTGGAACGTACCAACCTCAGTGGCGTGGATATTTTTTTTTAACAGATCAAAGAACCAAGGCAAGCTCCTCTTACAAACAACGTTTGGTCTTTGACCGAAAGAAAAGGGATAGATTATAAAAAGAAGAATTGATTGGAGCCATACGAGAATTATCGATTAGGCGGAACAAACATGAGAGACAATTTGAATTGCTAACTGAACTAGTGTTATGCCATAACCTCGGAAAGCATTTCTAGCCCTCAGTAGTTCCCGTCCAATAATTCCACATTTACCACAATTTAGTTGTGGATTTTTTGTTTCAATAATTCTCAAATATGAAGAACAAAGAAAGAAAAGAGAACCATGCCCGAACCCGGATTCGAACCGGAACGAACCTCTGAGTTGATAGTCAAGCGCACTCTTCACTAGACTACAAAGGCCGACAAAGATATGGGGAAATTTGGAGGATAAATGCCTCCTTCCATACATTTTTTCCACTGTTTAATGGTGATATACAACGGTAAGTGTTTTAAAAAAGGTTAATACTATAAAGTTTCAACTAGCGACTATAGATAAGTAAATTTAATTCTATTTTCCATTAAATTTCTTAATAAGATGGTGACTGCTACCTTGTGCTAGAAATTATTTTATTTATATTTGAACAATTTCACTTATAGTTAGTTAATTAATTGTGATTTTAGATTATTACATGATCAAGCTTAAGATCAAGTAAGATTTTAAGAAGGCAACAAAAACAACAACTCTGTATAGTCAATCACTTAACTGACTAGACACAATCTGTTTCGGAAATCGCTTCATTTCCTCTTCAGTAGTCTTCGAGTTATTAATTAACTAACTTTATATGGCGGAGCACGGCCACATAAGTTTAATTAATATCAAGTTAATTAAATATTCTAATAATTGATCGATTTCGGTCAAAGTCATGAGTAATTGAACATTTAGTTGTGAAAATAGCCACCTTTCAGTTAAAATACACTAGCTTCTAGCGAAGCAAAAAACTTGTTTCAATTGTATGGTGCATTTCGAAAAATTGTCGAACACCAATGAACAGGGGCGTCCCAAGGCATTTTGGAAGTACAAGCAAGATATAATTTTTGGGCCCTTATGGAATTATCGAAAAAATCCAAATATATTTTTTTAAACAATATCAAACATATTTTTATTACATCACTCCAAATAAATGGACATAAATATATAACTCGTTTTTAAAATACATTAAGTTTAAAATTAATCCCAGAAACATTGTCGGATTGTTTTATTGACCCCGATACTCTCAATGATTTTTTCCTATGCAATAGTTCTATTGTTAGCAGTTCTGATCTCGAAGTATTTTCAAATGTTCTAGTTGAACCTAGTTTTCAATTTTCTAATGTTACTGAATATGAAGCTTACAAACACCTTATAAAAGTAAAATCGAATGCAATTGGTGAAGATGGGGTTTCGATTAAATTTATCAGACTTATTTTACTCTATGTTATTGGGCCGCTTATACACATAATTAATCATTGTTTTACAACGTCATCTTTTCCAAAGCTCTTCAAAACTGCAAAAGTAATGCCTCTGCGTGTGAGAAAGAAAAAACCCTCTGCGTGTGAACCAAATGATTTTAGACCTATCAACATATTATCATGTCTATCAAAGGTAAGTGAAGCTATATTGGCTGAACAGATTTTAAATTTCCTATACTTGAATAACCTCTTATCTTCATTGCAATCCGGCTTTCGATTAGGACACAGTTGTTCAACAGCCACATTAAAAGTCCTAGATGACATTAGGAAGCCATACGATGAAGGACACACTACTCTCCTCTGTATGCTAGATTTCTCAAAAGCGTTTTATTTCGTTAATCATATATTACTATGCCAAAAACTAAAGTGTTGGTATGGTTTTTGCAATGGCGCTGTAGAGCTAATACAATGCTATTTGTCCAACAGAAAGCAAAGAGTATGTGCTGGAGAAAGGTGCTCTCTATTTAAGCCTGTCATCAGTGGAGTACCCCAAGGGTCAGTTCTTGGCCCTCCACTTTTTTCAATTTTCATAAATGATATTTTCTTATCTTGTAAAAATGCATCTATGCATGCCTATGCATATGATGTCCAGCTATACCTTTCGCGCAGAACTGGTCTCTTGGAAGATTTATGTTGTAGAATAAATGAGGATCTTAATGATATCAACTGCTGGGCCATAAAAAATTGTCTTAGACTTAATCCTCTTAAATCTTATGTGCTTTCTATTAGTAGATATAAAATAATAGTTGATGACCTTTCGGACTTACTTATAGGAGGCCACAAACTGAAACTTGTAAGAAGCATTAAAAGTCTTGGATGTCATATAAACTCGTCCTTAACATGTACGGATCATATTAATAACGTAGTGCGCAACATTTACTTTACCCTACGCAATCTCGAAATGTCAGCTCAATTTAATCCTGTAGACGTTCGACTTAAACTTGTCTTGCAATTAATAATGCCCATTATAACATATTTTGAGGTTATATTGAGGTTTACAGTTAACTTGACTCGCGTTCAGAACATAACTTGCAAGTTGCGTTTAATCATGCCACGCGATATGTCTACAATATTCATAGATTTGACCATATAACTCATTTCAA